>JAIFHY010000078.1:0-406793 GCA_022264835.1 Melampsora americana
ATAAAGAATTGGTGATTGAGATTGAAATGTGCTAGATATATAGTGAGAGTATTGGAGTGAAATCTTGTTTTATTTTTTCTTTTCTGAAAAGTTTTAAGTTGAGATGACTAAACCTGTTCCTACTTATAAGAATCATGTATCCTGAAATGAATTTAACAAAAAGATGAGAGTTTGATGAAGATAGTGATTGGTTTTGAATTCCACAACCGCTTACAATGGATTTGTTTGTCAATAACCAGCTGTCTCTTGCCTGATCTTCCCTGAAGGGGGTACTGGACTTGAATCTATTAAACTCAACCAAGTCCCACGCTACGTCTCGTACCCTTCGAGTTGATTCACTGGAAGGAGAATTCTTTCACTCGAGCCGGACTGCGGCATGTGTTACTCAGAGTCACGAAGAGTGCACCCGTGGCCGCTGAGTCATTCAGTGCACACGCCGGCTCGAGTGACGCAATTCTCCTCCCAGTGAATCCTACTTAATCCCTTTTGTCCCGATCTGTCGCGAGGGTGTGGGACTTTGTGTTGAAAGCCTCTGGAAGTAAAATTGCAGCACCTAAGTACTTAACTTGATTCACCGCTGACTTGATCAAATCCCTACTGACGTCGGGTTGAGCAAGTCGGGAATCGAATCGCACTGAGCTATAAATCTCTGCCCACGTCGGGTTGAGGAAGGTCGGAAGCAAAATGTATTCACTGAATCCCTGCCGACGCCGGGTTGAGAAAGGCCAGAAAGAAAAGGTACCAAGCTAAATCGTCACGAATCAGCAGTGATTTAGTCAGAAAAGGCTCAACAAAGCTCCCCCGGCTGCTAGTCACACGCTCCGATGATAGCATGAGACCATAGACAGAATAACGCAAGTTTGATAGAAATCGTGTTGATAATCATAGGTCCCCAGAAAACCTTTTGGAGATGCATAAAAGGCCTCATCCGATGCCCCCCTCTGTCCCTCTTTTTCCCCCACCAATACTACTACTCAGCAGGATCATACATTGTACCTTCTTTTGAAAGCTTTTTTAAAAAAAATAAACCAAATTTGTTACCCACCAATTCATAAATCGTCATGATCTTCTTTCAAATCTTCATCGTTGCCTTTCTAGCCGGTAAGTGTAAATTGTTATCTTTATCACTTCTTCTCTTCATTATTCCATACTAATCATCCTCAACATGTATCTAAATAGTCACAGCTTTAGCTTCTCCAAACCCAGTTGAAAACCTGTGAGTCAAACTATTTAGAATTCTTCTCTGAGTGTCTTAAAACCAATTCCTAATAAGAATGTATCGTGTTCGGTGGTGGTGGGGGTGTTAAAAATTCATCATAGTAATACTGGTACGATCTTAGAAAAACGATTTACAAAGATACCCAAAGCTTTAATAAAAAGAGAGTAAGTAAATCAATTTCAATTTCCAAACTTTCATCAAATTCATTCATCCTTTCAAAACTTCATTTTAACTGATTGAAAACACTTAAATCTAACTTCTGTTTTTCTCTACTCTCAATTCCAAAAAAAACCTTACTAGTCAGGATAATTGTAAACCTGGTTGTGTATGCTCAGCAGAGACTGGTAAAGAGACAATTTGTTTTTAAAATCAAGTCCGGGTTTTTTCTTTCTAGTGAGAATATGAAGTGAAGTTTTAATCTTGAAGATCGTTAAAGCATCTTGAAAATCTCGTTTTGTGAGATCATTTAATTTTTTGTGTATAAGATCGATTCGATTGCTTGATCTATAGAGTGATGATTAATTGAGAGAAAGAAAATATTTGAATGCATTCAGATGAGAAAACCTCAGTGAGTTTGAAAATTAATTCAAGATCGAATGATAAAGAGATTGTTTGCTTTGACGAGATAGCCAACTTCTCCCAGGTAAACTAGTCTCTATACTCTTGACGTGTTGAGATAGTGTTAGATACGATAAAGCCAAATACACTGGAAAATAAAAAAAACGGACCACACTACAGTCATCTCCATCCTCACCTTACTTTGACACTAGATAGCTGTCCTTATAAGCTATACTAGCCAATCTCATGTTTTTTTTGGCTAGTGTTTTCTGCAATCATGCTGAAATGCACTTTAAAAAATACATGATTGCACCATAGTGTAGAATCTGAGTGAGAATTTGTCAGAATACTCGACGTGTGACTTCAAGTCACGCTGAGCGCTCAACTCTGTTATGTCACATGACTTGTACACGACTGCGGCACAGACATTCTCACGCTGTTGCCACAAAACTCTTTCTGTTCTCAGTTTCCAGATTCCACATCTTTATGGAATCTGAATACTATTTTGTTTCACTCATGCGTTTTGTTTAATGTCTTATACACATTAAACTCAACGTCCTCGAGTCTCGAGCCATCGGTGTTGTGAGTATTAATAGACTTACATTGGATAGTCAGACTCGAGTGAGGTGATCTTTCGGATCTGTCTCAAAAGCCAAAAGGCTATGCTTATTCAACACAATTTGTCACATACTCGACGTGTGACTTTAAGTCAAGCTCAGCGCTCAGCGCTCAACGCTCTCGAGTCTCGAGCCATCGGTGTTGTGAGTATCAATAGACTTACATTGGATAGTCAGACTCGAGTGAGATGAACTTTCTCCCCGTCCGTGTACTTGGCCTCAGAAATCCAAAAAGGCTATGCATAAAAAGGCCCGATCTAATCCTCTCTCTCCCTCTCTCTTCTCCCCACCGAGACTAGGAAGAGGTTAGATTAACTTCAAACTTGAGTCTACAAAAGAAAAAGCCACTTTGTTCACAGACAATCTATAATCGGTCATGATATTCTTCAAGGAGGTAGTCATCTTTGCCTTTCTAACCGGTCAGTGTAAACCTTATATTCGTTCCTTCTTACTTTCATCATTCATACTAAATTGCAACCTTGACATGTATTTGAATAGCCACAGGTTTGACTTCTCCTACCCCAGTGAATAAACTGTGAGTCAACTATTTATAAGATTCTTCTATGAGTCTCGCAAGATCAATTCATGATAAGAATGTATTCTAACCGGGGGGGTGTAACTGATGTGATTGTAGTAGCACTGGAAAAAGTTTAGAATCACGATCTGAAGGACACCCTCAAGTGTTAAAGAAGAGAATGCAAGTAAAGATTGAGTCTTTTAATTTCTCACTAAAGCTTCAATCAACTGATACATCCCACACTTCTTCTGTTCGTACTCTCAATCCAAATGCCGCTAGTCCATTGACTTGCGATTCAGGATGTGACTGCAGTAACCCCGACCAAGTAGTTTGTCGTGGCGTCTTCCCCTGGAATTAGTACACAAGAGCAAAAAAAAGTATTCGAAGAATACGCCCATTGGTCAATGTCAACATTTGTTAGGATTCCAAATCAAGTTTCTTTGGGATTCGTGTGACTTTTACAACTTCAACCTGATGAGAAAGAAATATGAGCAAAAATATTTCTCGATTGAAATCTTGACTTGAGATAAAGTGAGAAGTGAGGAAAAAGAGAAGGGGAAATTACAAAAGACCTCCGATCCAAGTCACAAGTAATCAACTCTTTTTGTAGTTGTCTCAAAAGCAAAAAAAAAAACTGTGAGTGGCATAGAATTCTTTCGAGTCAGTGATTGTCTTACAGTCATCTAATCAGCTTGCTTTGACTAGATAGCCGTCTTTATAAGCTATACTAGTCAATCTCATGTGTGTTTTTTTTGATAGTGTTTTATGCAATTTATGCTGAAATGCACTTTAAAAAAACACATGATTAGACCATAATGTAGAATCTGAGTGAGCAATTTGTCAGAATACTCGACGTGTGACTTTGTAAGTCACGCTCAGCGCTCAACGCTCTCGAGTCTCGAGCCATTGTTGTGAGTATTAATAGACTTACATTCAATAGTCAGACTCGAGTGACGTGATCTTTCTTCCCGTCCGTGTACTTGGCCTCAGAAATCCAAAAAGGCTATGCATAAAAAGGCCTATACTCAACAAAGTCCCACGCTCGAACCTCGCGAGAAGTCGAGCGAGGGACTTAGGACAAAGTTGCACACTTTCGCCTGTGAGGGGAAAAAAGTTTTGGTGAGGAATTTTGCCCTCCTTATAAAACTTTTTTCCCCATTTGTGGATTTTCTTGGACCAAAGAAAAACTTTGTTCGCCCACCCTAGACGCTCACTTTCGTCAAAAAAAATACCGAGGAAGTCCATCCCCTCATCCTTTTTTTTGAACCTGAAGTTGGATTCTTTGGGCGAATTTGCAACTGTAACTGTAGCACGACTGCGGAGACTTAACTTAGGCAGAAACCCATATAAGATTCTCGACGCGTCCGTCGCGTATACATAATGACTCCTCTTCGAATTTTGCAATTCGAAGAGGAGTTGTCTCTTCGCATCATCTAAACTTCACTTATCGCATCCTCACTGCGATATTCAAATCGTTCATCTTTACTATATCGCAATCAGCCTGCAATGCCTTTAACACGTAGCAAATCTATGCCGAACCTGGCTCCCAACTTGACTCAAAAGCGCGAGCCAAAGGCATCAAAACGCGTGACTCTACCAAAGTACATCATTAACGCCACCACAGACAAAGTACGAGAATCTATAATTGATTGCTCTCGAGATCATTACAAGCAAGATCCCCACGAAAAACAAGTGGATGCAACCATCAGCTTAGTCCGTGGCCAGAATACTTTCCTGCTTGCCGGAACAGGCTTTGGAAAGAGTCGAGTTGTGGAGCTATTCCTACTTCTCTTTGCTAAAGTCCGTAATCCAATCGTGCTGGTGTTGAATCCTCTTGATGCTCTTGGTGACAATCAGGTATGCTACCTGATTGTCTTTAGTTTTGGTTCAAGACACTGATCGTCGTTCTTTAGGTTGCTGACAAGATTAAGAATAAATTCACCGCAATAAATCTCACCCAATTATCATTCTGCCATCAAGTGGTGGTTGATATCTTAGCTGGTAAATATCAATTTGTTTACCTGGTAAGTTAACGTTGATATCTGCGAACAAGCCTTCCAATAAATAACTGATGACTCAAACTAGAGTCCCGAAATTTTCCTCAACAGCCCGTTGTTCATCAAATTATACTTTAATGAGGAGTTTCAAAATCGTCTGGTCTTGAAGGTAGTGGACGAGGCACACTTGATCTATAGCTGGGGCCTGGTGGCTAGTGGTTTAGCACGACGTTCAGCAAGTTGGTTGAAAGTGCAGGATGTCGGGGTTTTTCGACCATCATACGGCAACCTATGCGCTCGTTTGACGGCCACCGAATATGCTCCTGTACTTCTAATGTCTGCAACCTGCCGACCTAAATCTTTCAACGCTATACTCAAAAACCTCCGATGGCGCCGTCATCGAGACGTGACCGAAGTACGCGCGGATCTAGTACAATACGAGATCCGTTTCATCCGCCTAACGATGCAACACACACTTCAAAGTGCGAAAGACTTACATCGATTCTTCCCACCGGCAGTGGATGTTCCCGACTGTGATCTACCTAGAACTTTGATCTACTCCGGAACTCAAAATCACACTGAAAAAACAATGAAAGTGGTGAATGCAGCTCGCAAACGCACTCAAGACTCAAAAAACGGCCGGAGCTCGTGTGCACGGAGGTTTCATGCAGATACTGGTGCTGAAGATAAGCTGGAGCGCGGAATGGATTTTGTAGCTGGTTTTTTGGCGGTCATATGCTGTACAATGGCTCTTGGATTAGGCCAAAATTGGGGAATAGTTCAGAGGGTTATTGTTGTCGGTCGGGCAGATCCGGCAACTCTCTGCCAGATGCTCGGCAGATGTGGACGTGACCAAAAGCCTGGCCTGGGATTTATGCTGGTTGAGCGTGGTCGTCGTGGCGGTAAAAATCGTGTGGAAGACTTCAAAAATTTCCAGAATATGTCTTATGATGACCGCATGGATGCACTGGCGATTACACCCGTGTGTCTCCGAGTTGCTTTTGCAATTGATAACAAGTAAGTAAGCGCAACCTCATTCGTTGCGCCTATCATATCTTAATTGTTTGATTCTATTAGTCTAGGATATATACCATTGCACTTTGACGACCCCGAGTATATGAAGGAATATGAACGACAGAACAAGGTTGCACCTTGTCTGTGCTCAAACTGTCGCGCGGATCTAGTCTTGGGTCTTATGCATGATCAACTTAGGCTCACTCAGTCTAACTTTAACGATATAGTCACAGAAACACTCACCGATACCAGCCCTCAAGTCAAACCCACTGTCCATCACTCTACAAAAACGTGTACTATTTTGACTTGTCCTGCTTCAGACAAGATTCGCTCATCTCCGCCTTTCCAAGTTTTGCAAACCACCCTTTTGCAAAAGTGCGACGCTCTTTACCATCAACAATTCCCACGTAACGACAATTTTCTCACTGAGCGCGATATGCTCACTGAGCACCAAGCATGGCGCATATCGAAAAATTCCGATGTCCTGGGGAAATCAGCTTCTTTGCGAGAGATCCTGGGAAGTGAGGCCCTAGATGGACAATTTGATTGTATACTTCAAACAATCAAAGACTGGGAACAGTCTGATATTTTCAAGTTGACCGGAAGACAACGTGCGGCATTATCCAAAGCCAGAGTGCAGAAAGCGTGGGCCAAAGATGAGAAAAAAAAAACCGGACCGCCGAAAATGAGAGCCAGTCTCCATCCAACCTCAAACGATTGGCCAGCAATCAGATATCTCCGATATCCTCTCAACCAAAGCGTCGATTAACAGTTCCAACAATACTTCAAAACCACATTCCTGAGGGTCATGAGGAGACGCGACTATCTCATCATGACACGGTTGAGACAGGGGCTTCGACGCAAATTCGTGACATTCCCGTTAACGCAACACCACTTTTGGCCATTCAGTCATATGCACAAACCCATCCTAGTCCTCACTTCAACAATCGGCGACATGAAATGCATCACCATTGCAATTACCACCAAAGATTTCAGCAATCGATTGCCCAACAACAATCAGCATCTTACAATCACCGGTATCAAGTGGATTACAGTTGGAACGAAAGGTATCCGCCACAGACCACGAATAGTCCACATTTTCTTGAAGGTGCTCAAGCGCTTGGTCAAGCCAATGATACTGAACATCACAATCACACTCGCCAATTCAATTCAACTGGAAACACAAATTATTTCGAAAATTATCGACATCACCATGCAAACACTGAAAGTCCTTATATACACCATCCAACTCCGACAGGTGATTATCACACTGAATATTTACAACATCATCTAACACAACATCATCCATCACAATATCTTCCATCTCTGCGTCCTCCAACCCACGGACAAAATGAAGCGGATGACACCAAATACTCAGCAGATCCTCAAAACTAAATCTCGTGCATTCCATCTGTAATACGGTAAGTCATATCAGTTTTTTCTTTTTTCGACATGGATCAAGTTATATTTATCCTTCCGTTCACTTACAACTATGTCCTTCTTCTGAAAGCTCAGAACTTTCATCTGAGAGCGCATCCAAACTTATATCCGAGCAGATGTCTGAGCCTTCTGCGTCTGCGTCACCCAAAGAACCATCAGAGACTTCCAAATCTGGGGCAAACACATCTGGCGTTCCCCACCGAAATCGGGTGCTTGGACTGTGGGCAACTTCTTTAATAAAAACCTTCTGTAGACCAGCGAATCCAACTTTCATTAGGTCCTTTTTTTCTTTCGGCTGAGGTATTCCATTATCTGGAATCAAATTCTTATTCGCCCATCTCACAAACTTGGCCAAATTGTGATCATTTATACGATTTTTCTTTGTTCTAAACATCTCAACCCGTCCGGACCTCAAGCGGAGGTTCCTGATTAGAGAACGTAACTGGAATGATACATGTTAGATATATTCAAACACATGTATCTTTTCAGTTGTTGTATGTATGAAATAGTACCGACTTACCAAGTTGATGATGGCGGAGTAACGTTCCGCTAGTATGTGGATCTTAGTACCTGACCCCTTCGACAATAAAAAATCCGTGTTAGTCAGAACAAATTCAAAATAGAAGTAATGTTTGTACATACTGCCCGATTGAAAAAATACTTTAGCCACCAATTCTGAAATTCAAGATACAAATCTTTTGGAATGAAATGGCCCCCTTTCCCGCGTGCAGCTATCAGCATGGAATGTTTGAGGATATGTGCAAGACCTCGTGGAAGGTATTGCTCAACTAGCAGGATGAGCCTTGGCAGATGCATGCGATAATGTGAAAGGCCTGACATGGCATGAGCCATTATAGACCATCTCTTCCACATCAAAATAAGGCGTCCTATATCCCCTTGTTTTGTGGATTGATTTGCCTCCACTATGGTGGCTAGATCGCGTAACTGTAGACGCATATTGTAACCTCGAATATCTCCTTGTTTGAGAGCATTTCGCAAACTCTCTGTAGACATAAAAGAAATGTGTGCACTGTCAATTATATGATTTGCTGTGTCGCCATTGTGCAGGTCAATAGGCCCCTCCATCTTATCTATCACCTGCCTAGATAAAAAAAGTAATCAGCTACGCAGGCTTAAACTCAAAATCACGAAAAGAAAAACATACCTCAAGCAAAAAACCAAGAGAGCACTGTGTATATGAAATATCATACGCATAATAACCCCAAAGTCCTTTTTGACTGTGGGTTTTTGCGCTCGACCGCCTCCTAAATGGACCCACATTGTACCAAAACCAGTATCGTGATCATCGTCAGGATTCCCCCATCCCTCACCAATTAAAGCTTGTCCTACGTTCCACATTGAATGTGCTGCACCGGGAACTGAGATATAATTGTGTAATCCTTTGTGTGCACTCCCTGAAGGTGCACGCTTGCGACGTAGACTTTCGATGTTCATACAAGTCCCAACATCGCCTTCAATGACTTGGAAATCCTTAGGATGATCACGTACTGAGCGTCCTGTCTGCCTAGCCACCTGCTCAAACACCTGGGAGACACCTCCTGCCGAGCCATCCGGGGCGTCGATTAACTTGAGCATAACTATATCCGGTTCATTAGCTGTGATAGGATCTATCAGAGGAGGTGTACAAGCGAGTTTGAGAGATCCATTGGAGTGTTGACTAGATTGTGATTGTGGAGCGGGTTTGTTGGTAATGATGTAATCAAGGTACGCTTGATTTAATTGGCATTTTGTCACCGAATTCCAATGTTTGAGATCATCATCAGTTGACAAAAAAAACCTTGCTTGCACATCACTAGTTTCACTTTTTCTCATTGCAGAAGTAAATGAATCTAACGTCAAATCCTCCGGGTCAACTTGCTTCAGTAAGGAATCAGATATAAAGTGAAAGTACCCCCAAGTGCCGTGAAACAATCTCGAAGCTGCATCTAAACGACTATAATGCACACGTTCCATTATATCAAAATTGTCAATAGTTAAAAAAGGACGGAGAATATAATCACGAGACATGCGATCTTGAAATATTTTCATTGCAACCGAAGTCAGGCGAACGGCCATACGAACGGCAGACCGGCGTGAAGCAGCTAACCCTAGGTACTGCAAGTAATCGTGGACACGCTCGCTGGCACCTGCGGCCATGAGAACCAGGGAATTCTCGAGTTGCAATCCGTTGAGATGCCCATTGCAAACAAATGAAAACATTGAACAAAGGGTGTTCGAAACCTTGAAGACAAGGTCAGTTGATTAATCAGCGGCCTTGCGCACATCAATGCCTAGCGGGAGTCTTACCGAGATGGCCCTATTTTTCCATCTTTCTTTGCGATCAATTCCATCCACATAGACCACACCGGCCTCTTCATCTGCCCAATCTGACCCTTCACTTCCACCACTAGTTGCAACCTCAATACCCGGGGGCAATGAGTCTTCCTCACTGTCTTTGTGAGAAACAGTTGAATCAGACGCATCAGATAGCACACTGTCTTGCAAAGAATTCATACTATTCGAGCGTTGTAAATGTGCGTTTGAGCATGGGGTTTCCTTGGAAGATTGACCAGTTGAGATAACTGGATCAGCGGGGTCGAATGATACATTATCACGCTCTCCAGCCGCCGAGTCTTCTGAGTCAGACAAGTACGAATCTTTGTCTTCAAAGTCTATTCCTCGAGACCTGGCAATTGATCCTCGGATGAGATGCCACAGAAACCCAGTGGCACTTCTGAGAGCGGCATATCGACTTGCTGAACGGTGCACATCAAAAAATTTATGAGAGATCTGATTGGCATGGTTGGCCTCACTCAGCTCCCCCAATCGCCGACGAGACCCCTCTTTAGCAACTATCTTCAGCGCCTGCAATATGTGAAAGTACGTGGGTTGGATGTAAGCAACTATCTCCTATACGTATCTATTTACCATTACAAAGACTGACTTGCCTCTGACAGGATCCACTTGTCCCAATGATTACGGCCGTATTCCTTCTTATGAACAGCCTTTTTAATGGCCATCAAAATGTTGAAAGTAGATGGCCATCCACGCTTGATGGACAAGTAACGACGCGAAATCGCAAGTTCGTCTTTGTCATCAAAGCCCAAAAACAATGTTAGTAACAGGTCTTTCAGAGGGAGATCAACCTTTTTGAGGTGTTTCAACAAAGCCACTGCCTCAAAGACCATTTTCGCGTTTGGCTTGAAGTCATCAACTTGGCGGCGGCGAGGCATTGTTTATGCGAATGATGGGGATGAAGGTACGACCAAAGGTGCTCAAATGAATACGGCTGGACTGGGCACAGTCTATCTGGCCTACAGGTGGGGGCTTTCATGCCACTCATGCGTGTTCATTCTCATTTCATTCTCAACTGGTGGCAAATGAGATGCTACTTAGCCCATTTGGTGCTAGTGTTAGCAATCCATCAGCGCAAGTTGATGTGTCGCCGAGGACAGGAGGCTCAGCTGGACAAAACTGGTGCGAAATAGCGCGTCTTGCACGTGATTTGACTCGCAGCAGTTACAAGTGACCGCTTAGGCCCCGTTCGGTTCGTCATGTGTAATAGTATTTGGCGAAATTTCACACCAAAACTTTGAAATTTCGCCAAATACTATTTGGGTTCAATTTCGGCCAAATAGGGATTTTCAAAATCCCGTTCGGTAACTCTATCTGGAAACTCTATTTGATCAAAGATTTTCAAATAGAGGTCCAAATCGAGATAGAGCCAAAAGGCTCTATTTCAGACGAGATATTCTATTTGCCCCATCACTTTTCAACCTTCATCATCCATCCCTCTCTCCTTTTATCACTACTCACACACCCCTTTCCATTTCTTTTATCACTTTAAATTGCTCGCTACCCCACTAGTAGATTCTCATCCAATCACCCATCCAATTCCTTCCGCTCTGTTTCTTCCTTTTTTTTCGTCACTCTCGCTCGCTACCCCACTAGTAGATTCTCATCCAATCACCCATCCAATCACCCATCCAATTTCTTCCTCTTGGTTTCTTTCTTTCTGCTCGGTTCCCTTCCTCTTGGTTTCTTTCTGCTCTGCTCGGTTCCCTTCCTCTTGGTTTCTTTCTGCTCTGCTCTGCTCGGTTCCTCTTAGTCTTCTGCTCTGCTCTGCTCTGCTCGGTTCCTCTTAGTCTTCTGCTCTGCTCTGCTCGGTTCCTCTTAGTCTTAGTCTTCTGCTCTGCTCTGCTCGGTTCCTCTTAGTCTTAGTCTTCTGCTCTGCTCTGCTCGGTTCCCTTCCTCTTGGTTTCTTTCTGCTCTGCTCTGCTCGGTTCCTCTTAGTCTTCTTTCTGCTCTGCTCTGCTCGGTTCCTCTTAGTCTTCTGCTCTGCTCGGTTCCTCTTAGTCTTAGTCTTCTGCTCTGCTCTGCTCGGTTCCTCTTAGTCTTAGTCTTCTGCTCTGCTCTGCTCGGTTCCCTTCCTCTTGGTTTCTTTCTGCTCTGCTCGGTTCCCTTCCTCTTGGTCTTCTGCTCGGTTCCCTTCCTCTTGGTTTCTTTCCATCTTCTAGCTAGCTGAGGAATGAATCTCAGGTAAGTATTTCATATTTATCTCCTTCGTCATCAACCTAAGCTAATCCAAACATTTTCTAGTTAATCATCGATGGATATCACCAATCGAATGCCCTTCAAAGTCAAAACTGAAACTGGCAAACTCAAAGCTAAATGGGACCCTGACGACGATCAAGCGATGATCGACGTCCTTCTTGCTGAACGCCAGCCTGCGGATGGCAAACCGATCGGACCCGAGAACGCTATAACTGCTCATTCGTTCAAACCCAGGACTTGGGAAAAGGTGGCTGAAGTACTCAAAGGAAGCGAAGAAAAAAAGGTAAACGGCATCACTCACATTAGTTTAGTTAAAAATACAGACACCTGCAAGAGTCGATTTTACGCGGTAAGAGATTTCTTTTTCTTTCTCTCTTTCATTCTCTTTTCTTTTGATTGCTTATTGACGATGTTTTTTTTTACTTTTCTTGATTGATCGATTGATCTAATCAAACATCATAGCTACGCCAGCTTTACAACGACTACAAATATCTCGACGGTCTCAGTGGGGCTGGGTGGGTTGATGGCTGCATCACGCTACCAGATGAAGTCTGGGAGCCAATCCTCAAAGAGAAGGCAAGTGGACCAATTCTTTTATCACTACTGATCATTTTTCTCATACTCATGGTTCATATGCTTACAGGACAAGAAAAAATCCAAGGACTACCTTCGTTGTAAAGGTAGACCTTTCCCCCTATTCAACGAACTCGCCCCATTGATCGAGGGCCACCAAGCGACTGCTAAGTATGTCAAATCGGCCATACCAAAGCCACCTCCTGACCAACCTCCAACACCTTCGACATCGCCTTCAATTCCCAAAGCGACTACATCTACTAACACTGACTCGCCAGCGTCGTCCCATTCCGACTTACCTCGAGTTGGAGATCATCCCATCCACGACAATCCGATCGACTCCTCTGCCTCAGATGACTCTCCGACCAATCGACATGGTAAGTCCGCCGTTGCCCTCAAGGAACGGGCTCCGGTGCGCAAGAAGAAGCGCTCCGGTGTCGACATCGTCGACGGTCTGTCGAGCAACCTCGAAGACATGGGTTCATTTTTTAAAACATCAATTTCATCAGCTTCAAGCGCTGTCGAGTCGACCGCCCAATCGCTGACTGCTACCAGGGATTCACCTCACGCTCAAGCAGTGGCCTTGGTCTACAAATCTCAAGCACTAACTCGACCTCAATGTTTTGCAGCGGTAAGTTTATTTGCTGCTCAGCCTTTGTTGGCTGAGACTTATCTCAGTACCCCACCTGATATACGAGATGAATGGCTGCTAACAATGTTGGTGGACTAGGTGAGTGATCTTAATCACTTCAAATTCATACTTTTAAACTTACAATTCTTTCTTTTCATTCTTTTCATTCTTTTCATTCTATTCATTCTATTCATTCTATTCTTTTCATTTCATTCTTTTCTTTTCATTTCATTCTATTCTTTTCATTCTTTTCTCTATTCTTTCCATTGACAATCAGATGTCCAGTCTCATCTCAATACTATCATACATGTTATCTACTAAATGCTGTTATACTTAAATTAAATACTATTATACATGTTATCTACTGAATGCTGTTATACTTAAATTAAATACAATTTACACATGTCAATTGTGATGCTCAGCAATAAATAAAACCATACACATAATAATTCATGCCAGATGAGTTGAGAACAAATAAAGTGAGAAAGAGTTCAAGTGAGAAAGAGTTTAAGTGACAAATCCTTGAGTAAGAAAACATAGAAAAAAGATATCAATACTATATGACGTAGATACATGTAGTATGAGTAATACATACCTTTAAATACCAGGATACATAGGAGGCTGTCTGTGTCTTTGTCTGCTCCGATTGACCTTCTTTCTTCTGTCAGTCTCTTTCACGTAATCCGCCCACATAGCGGCTGCAATTGAATCTCGAAGATTTTTAGCTCTGTTGTTACCTTGTGATGTACTACCAAAGTGTTCTAAGCTACCAATCCGATCTTGAGTGAGAGGTTCAGTTGCATCTTGAGAATTGGGAATGAAATCGTCTCCAAATTGCGGGAATTCTTCATCTAAACCATTTGGATCTTTTGAGCGGATGAAGTTGTGAATAAAACACATAACAGTAACCATAGAAATTTGAATCTCGATAGTATATTGACACCCATTTGCCATAATGTTGAAGCGCTTCTTGCAGACTCCAAAAATGCGCTCAATTACGTTACGAGCACTAGCGTGACGAAGATTGAAAATTTCTTCCGCATTTTGAGGTCTAAGATGAAAGGATGGAGATGAAGATAAGGATAAAAAAAGAGAAGAATGTGATTGATGAAAAGCATGATAAAAAAACTCACCTGGCTGCTTTCTTTTCCCACTCTCGTAAATGATAACGGACTTTGCGATAAGGAACAAGACAAGTCTCAGTAAGCGCAAACCCTGCATCACCAAGATAGTATTTTCCTGTAGGAATTGCAAGGTCTCGTTTCCGAGCCATGCTCCAAAGAGCACCATCAGCCATACTTCCTTCAGCTCCAACCAATAAATAAATAAATTCCATATTGAAGTTACACGCAGCCAGGACGTTTTGAGATGTGTAGCCTTTGCGATTGAGGAAAGGAAGGAACTCGGAAGCTGGTGGAGTAACTGGAATATGAGTACCGTCGATTGCACCAAGGCAGTCTTTAAAATAAGGCATGAACTTTGTATTCTCAGTAAAGGTATCTGGGAGTGGTGTATTGGCATTTGGAAGAGGGATGTATTTTTCGAGCAACTCTCTGTTATCGGAAATTCCCTTGACAAGGTGATTGATTGTCCTGGTCAAGAGACAGCAAGTCAGAGAGCTGAAAGACAAAAGACAAAAATGATACAATTTAAAAAAGACCAACTTAGAAACACTATCAGCAGAGCGTTGAAAGCGGTTCTGAAGTTTGCGATTTGAGAGACCGGTAATAATAGTATAGAGCAGGAGAGCCAATTTCTCAGTCGAAGTCATTGAACGTGAGTCAGAGAGAATTCCCGCATCTTCAAGAACCGAGCGTAGTTCGAAGAAGACATGCTTGTGCATGCCAAGATTCTGATGAAAAACAACATCGTTTGGATTGTTGATGAGCTCGTCAATCCACGCTTGACCACTGAGAATAGAAGTGAGGCGTGGTGTTTTGCAGAGCTGCAGAAGGAGCTGTCGAATGCAAATCTGAGTTGCAGTGCTCATGTATGAGAACATGGCAAAATGTTGCTTTTGGAGATCAAGAACTTGTTTAATAAATTTTAATTTTAATAGCTGTTCATTCTTGTTGTGATCAAGAGTATTCAGCGCTCTCGAAATACCTTGAGGGCGGCGCTGAACTTGGTTTGAGCCAAGATTCTGTGACGACATCGTACAAAACGAATGGTTTTGTGATGTGTAGTTGGTTGTGTGATGTGATGTGATGTGATGTGATGATTGTACAAAACCTGTGGTTTTGTGTTGTATAGTTGATTTTGGTTTGTGGAAGCACAAACAATTTGAGGACAGAGATGAATGAGAAGATGAAAGAGATTGAAAGAAGTTGAAAGAGGACGAAGAGAACGAAGAAAAAAGAAGAAAAAAGAAGAAAAAAGAAGCGTGATGATGGTGATGATGAACGAAAAGGATGAAGGTGAACGATCACCGATCACCTTTACACACCACTGATGAGATCGAGCTCGCAAATACGACTTGAGATCATCGTTACCGAACATCGATCTGATCCTCACGAGGTCAACAGACGTCTGTTGACCTCTTTTGGTTTGCTGTTCGGTAGCGACCATTTCAGAATTACATGTTATTTCATCCGCCCCTTGAAATAGGGGCAAATCGAAATTGAGGTTTCAAATGAAATAATTACACAAAACGAACCGAACGGGCCCTTACACATGAAACCACCAGAAATACAGGTCGTATTCTTCGTAGTTGGTGGCCCGATTAACTAAGTGGAATCAGTACACGAAAATATGAAGAACGGTGAACTGAGATATCCAACCTTTCGGATATCAGTAGCGAGAAATTTAAGTAAAGAAATTTTATTACCCCAATGTATCGATTATAGACATATGAATAGAGGAAGATGGTCCGATTAATGAAGAATTACAAGTGCAAGAATTAATTGGTGATGCAATCCAAAGTTGAGTTCTCACTGATGAGGTTAAGGTTGATCTCAAGTCTTGAAGTCTACTACTTCATCTATTCTCTAGAATCGCACGATAACTCTATTCATCAGATATCTCGATACTATCAGTTCTCTTAGTTCTTCATCAACAGTTTTTCGTTTCCCTCCCGCCCACGCCTTTATTCATAGATATTATTTATTGAAGAATGAGTAGAAATAATGATAATAATAAAAATAAATAAAAAATATATAAATTAAATAAAAAATATGTTTACATTAGATATAATTAGATAGAGTTTTATTTTTTTTATCAGTTTGTTTTGTTTTTGAAAAAAAAAAAAAATCTCTATTTCTCGGGCAAAATTTCTTTTATAAGTTATTAGATAGTTGTGTGTCGGATATAGTAGATTGAATAAGTATGTTCTTTGATGAGGAGATAGTGGTAGTCATAGAGGTTTTTTAAATTATTTGTTTCCTGAAATTTTGTTTAATGTTTCGAGTTGGTTCGTTGTAAGGCCTCTGGCCACCCCTAGGGGTTGTTGTGGTTATTGGTGTTATATTCTCTATTTTCTAGTTCAGTCCAGTAATGACAATTTCCCTGTTTGCGAGTGCCGCTTTGCGGCACCGCTCTGCGTACAAGTAGCTCAGAAGACTCAGTCTAGGACATAACATTGTCGAGTACTAATTTCCCAACTTCAGGTTCAAAAAAAAGGATGAGGGGATGGACTTCCTCGGTATTTTTTTTGACGAAAGTGAGCGTCTAGGGTGGGCGAACAAAGTTTTTCTTTGGTCCAAGAAAATCCACAAATGGGGAAAAAAGTTTTATAAGGAGGGCAAAATTCCTCACCAAAACTTTTTTCCCCTCACAGGCGAAAGTGTGCAACTTTGTCCTAAGTCCCTCGCTCGACTTCTCGCGAGGTTCGAGCGTGGGACTTTGTTGAGTATAAAAAAGGCCCGATCCAATCCTCTCTCTCTCCCTCTCTTCTTCCCACCGAGACTAGGAAGAGCTTAGATTAACTTCAAACTTGAGTCTACAAAAGAAAAAGCCACTTTGTTCACAGACAATCTATAATCGGTCATGATATTCTTCAAGGAGGTAGTCATCTTTGCCTTTCTAACCGGTCAGTGTAAACCTTATATTCGTTCCTTCTTAACTTTATCATTCATACTAAAATGCAACCTTGCCTTGTATTTGAATAGCCACAGGTTTGACTTCTCCTACCCCAGGGAATAAACTGTGAGTCAACTATTCATAAGATTCTTCTATGAGTCTCGCAAGATCAATTCATGATAAGAATGTATTCTAATCGGGGGGGGGTGTGACTGATGTGATTGTAGTAGCACTGGAGAAAGTTTAGAACCACGATCTGACGGACACCCTCAAGTGTTAAAGAAGAGAATGTAAGTAAAGATTTTTGAGGATGATTTTCGAATCGATTTTTCACTCAAGCTTGATCAACTGATCCATCCCATACTTCTTCTGTTCATACTCTCAATCGAAATGTCACTAGCCCATTTAAATGCCCTTCAGGATGTGACTGCACTGATATCGATCGCCCAGTTTGTTACGGCACTCCCTTCAGGAATTAGTACATACACAAGATCAAAAAAGTATTCGGAACCATGCGCGCATCAACTGATCTTAACATTTATTAACATTCTTAAGCAAGTTGTGGGATTCCTGTGACTTATACAAATTCAACATGATGAGAAAGAAATATGAGTAAAGAGATCTTCTTTGATTGAAATTGACTTGAGATAAAGTGAGAAGTGAAGGAAAAAGACAAGGGGAATTACAAAAGATCTCCGATCCAAGTGATGGTCTACCAAGTAATTAGCTCTTTTTGTAGCTGTCTCAAACGCAAAAAAAAACTATGAGTGGCATAACATTCTTTTGAGTTAGTGATTGTCAACTCGATTGAGGTTTAAATTGGTCAAGCGATGAGGTTCTTCAGAATGCGTTCCTTAAACGTTCCCAAACCCATCAAGGGTTAAGGGAGATTATTTCCTAGTCTGCATGAATGACAACACTCTGTAATGAGAAGTGAGTAAATATAATCGCTCTCAACCACCCAATCGTATCTTTTCGTAGCGGTGTCATATATATCATAATGCTATGAGCCGTACAGAATTCTTCTGAGATCAAATGGTCCCTATCGAATCAGTCAAGTGAACTTGCCTTCCTAAGTCCTTTCACCCAACAGTTTAAAAAGAAGTGATGAGTGGCATACTGAGGGGTTGACCAACTCGATTGAGCTTGAGTTGATTAGAAGATCTGTTAATCGGTGATGAACTTCAAAAAATCGATTTGGTAAAGTTCATCTTTGATTTTTTTCAATTCACTCATCATTCACATTTAACTTCTCTTCTCTTTCGAAGATTTGAAGAATTGATTATCCCACCAATCTGATAGACAAGATAAAATTAAAGCATTCAAAGTGTAATACATCCATCAATTTATAAATCAAGTTTTGGAAATTTGAATTTGACAAATCAAGACAAAAAGTTTATGAATGGATGAGTGATTCTATAAAATTTATAATCACAAAACTTGAATGGGTTAAAGAAATCTAAAACAAGTTAAACAAATTGAAAATTGACTTTGAAAAAAAAAACCTCTTTAAAATACTTTTTTTTTCAAACTACTGATCAACTTTACGAAATCAAAAAGTGATTGAATCTAAAAGGAAACCTATCCTACTTGAAACCAAATTTCAAAAAAAAAGATCATTTTAATCATTCATACCATTCATAAAAAAATTGAATTGAGCTCAAAAAATATCAAAATCAAATGAAAGTAAAAGGTTTCAAAAAGATTTAAAAAACTCTCGATCTAAAATTCAAAGTTCATTCAATCAATTTATTTGAAATCAGAATCCTTTTTGAATTTTTCAATCAAATTTAATCTTTTTAGCTAAAGAAAAATCCCATTCATTCCATTCCATCCAGAAAAAAAATTCAAATATCAGTTTTCAAGTCAAACTAAATTTCACAACCTTTCAAATCACAAATCCAATTTACCTTTCACAGTTGGATCGATATCTTTCCAATGATCACCATAAGCTGCATGCTAATCCAAATTCAACAAACATGATTCATCAAGTAGTTCCTCAGTGATCATTTTTTGATTAAAGATTCTTCATCATTCAAACTCACCGTCTTTTTCTTAATCTGACCTCCAAACTTTTTCAAATCTTCCGGTACGATCTAAATCCACCCACACACACACACACACAAAAAACGGATTTTAATCGAGATTCATCATAAGAAAGTCAAGCAAACAAAATCACACAAACTTGATTGGCATCCTTCAAGACTCTCATCAATTCGCCTGCATGAACTTTATCTTCATCAGTAAAGAACGTAATACTCTTGCCTGTTCGACCCGCTCTACCCGTTCTTCCGATCCTATGAATATAATCCTCAATCGTCAATGGAAACGTCACATTGATGACGACCTAGAAGTGAGAGAGATCCCCCCGATCAGAATGGGTTCAGTTCAGTTTGAATTACAAGATTGACTTGAAGAGTAAGCAGCACTTACCTCTACTTTAGGAATATCAAGACCTCTAGCCGCCACATCTATACAAAACATTCCAGATCAGTGAACCTAAACTCAAGCTGTCCATCTTCAAAAAAAAGAACGCTGAAAGTACTGACCAGTAGCGACTAAGATCGTAGCTCGACCCGACTTGAAATCTTCCAAAGATTGACTCCTTTTATCTTGAGACATATCACCTTCAATACAACAAGCTCCAAAACCTTTCCTAATCAAGAAGCCATGTAACCTTTGAGCTTCTTTCTTGTAAAGCGCAAACACAATCACTTTATCCTTTCGTAAATTCAACCCTCCATGCTTTTCTAAACCTTTCAACCTTTCAATCAATTTAAACTCTTTACCACGTGTGTCGGTTAAGACTTCAACCGTTTGTTCTACACTACATGAAGCTGAGAGTTGATCATCTCCTACTAAGATCCTTACCGGATCCTTCATGAAATCAGATGCAAGTCTTCGAACTGATAAGGGCCATGTAGCTGAAAACATAGCGGTTAATCGAGTGAGTGAATTTGTGGAAGATTTCGATGGAAGACAAAGGTTGATGATCGCTCGAATATCATTTTCGAATCCCTAAATGAGATTTCATGAAGTCTTTCAATCTCTTTTTGTATGATCACCTGATCTCATTCAACTCATAAGAAAGAAGAAAAAAAATATGGACGAACCTTATCGAGCATTCGATCAGCTTCATCCAACACTAACCAACTCACTTCCCCAAGTTTCAAATGTCCTTCATTAGCTAAATCAAGTAATCTTCCAGGCGTCCCAGCCACAGCTCTCACACCTCCTTCAACTTGAAGTGCTCTTCTTTGTGAATTCTTATCCACTCCTCCATAAACACATAACGTTCTCATCGGTGGGTTCATTAATTTGCCTAAATCTGATAAAGTCGATTCAGTTTGCATGGCTAATTCTCGAGTAGGAGAAATGACTAAGACGTTAATGGATTTAGAATGAGGTGTAGAAAGTAAATGATCAAAGGCTGGAATACCAAAAGCCAAAGTTTTTCCAGACCTAAAAAACCACCCAAATCAAAAATCAAAAACTTGATTCAATTTCGAATTTCCAAAAAGAAAAAAATGGGTGTTTGGAAAATCCAAAATCGATTGAAAATCTAATTTTTACCCAGTTTCTGCAATTCCAACTACATCTCTTTTTGAGATTAAAACAGGCCAAACAGATGATTGAATCGGAGTAGGTTTTTGAAATTTTAAAAAAGCGTTGGATAATGAATGATTCACTTGAACTTCATCAAAGGATAAGATTGGAGGAAATTCTGCAAAGATCTCTTGTGGTTCATATGTGATTTTGTTCATTGAAATAAAGTTTTGTAAATCGATTGATGATGATGAGTTTGAGCTTTGGATCGAATTCGTGATTTTCGGTTCTGGGTTGAGCTTCTTGTTGGATTTGTCTACAAGAAATTTTAAGTTAGATTACAGCTTATATCAATTTTAGGTTTTTGGATCAAACTTGGTTTTTTTGGAGTGATTGGTTCAAAAAAAGAAAAAGGATGTAGACCTTTCTTGGGTTTCTTTCCAGAACCGGGTGAATCACTCTGTTCAACCGGTTTCGAATCAAGTTGAATTTCATTGGATTCAGTTCGAACAACTTCCGATGGTTTCTTTTGATCTTGAGTTGATAAAGTCGAATGGGTTTTGATCTCTTTTGGATCGACTTTCACATCATCTTTCAGTATCTTTTGATCCGTCGAATCATCCACAACCACTTCTGATTTGACTTTTTTTCGTTTCTTCTTTCCACCATCTTTGACCGTAACAGAGTCTTGGGGAGTATCATTCTGAATCACATTAGTCGTCAAAGGTGAGACATGACCACTCAGTTGAGTGGTCAACTTCTTAGACATGCCATCCTCATTCAATTCCTCAACTCTTCCTTTATTTTTCTTACGTTTCTTCTTTTTCGATTCTTGTTCATCCATCTTAATCACTTCTGGTACACAATCTTCAATAAAACCATTTAAATCCTCTTCATTCGAATTGCCTTCAATTTGAATTTCTTTACGTTTTTGATTTTTGATGGTTGGATTGGATTGATGATCTTTAATTAGATTTGATCCTAATTTAATTTTAATTTCTGATTGACTATTCTTAATTTTCTTCTTTTTCTTTAATTTCTTTTCTTTTATCTTTTTCTTTTCATTTTCATTTTCATCTTGATTTTCAAAATTGTTTAATGATACGAAATCTGCATTTGTATCTAAGTGGGTTGAGTTGGTCATCGTTTTGAATTCAACTGTTTTTTGGTATTTGATTCGATCGGATCCTCCTTGATGGCTTCAAATCAAACTTTAGCCAAAATGAAAAATCAAATCTTCAACCAAAAAAAAGTTCAATACAGTTCTTGACTTTATGGTTCGTTACATATCACACATGGTGTAACTTACATATACAGTGTCACTTTTGACATTTTCAGTATACATACACTCTGAGTCCTGAGGTGGGCTCAGCTGAGTGCTGACTGCTTGACTGTTCAATTGAGCAGATTCTACTCCCAATCAGATCACTACATAGAGCTTTGCTATTCAGAGACTGGCAAAGAAATCAAGGGAAATTGAAATAGACAAGAATCATTCGAAATAGAGATGAGAGAAACCTAAGCTTGTTTGAGTGATAAGTTCTTTTAGAGTCATCTTTCAAAGCAAAAGTCACATTCGTACATCAATCCTCACTTCCTTCTGATGGAGGAAGATGAGCAGTTCTGAGTGTTGAGGTCTATTGTACAATGTGATCCTTTTCAAATGAGAGCTTCTTGATGAAAACTTGAGTAGGTCTTGACTTAGTTTGGGTTTCTTAGTCTTGTTATTCTGGTATGATGAATTGAGATCTGATTGAGTCATAGTTTTTTGTCAAGATTGGATGGTTCTTTAGATACTTGATGTTGGTGATGAAGGAATGAAATCTATTCAAGTGATCATTGACTCAAATCAACTTCAAGTGAATATCAAAGTGAGAAGGGTCTCAATCAATCAAATAAGCAAGAGATGGGTTCACCCATTCAAAAGAAAGAAAAGGTGAATGAGCTAATCTGGCAGCGGTCTAGAGATCTCATCAGTCTTTTTCAAGTTCACCCTTCAAATCGAACTGGGAATTTGAATACCAAACATTCTCAAAAGTATTCCAATGAAACCGACTTTAAACCATCGTCTCACTCTAACTAAGACCACTGAACTCATTCATTCCTTCTCTTTCTCTTCTCCTTCTCATTCAACAAACCATCAACATCTTTCCTCTGAGTTATGTAATTCCAATCAAATTTATCATCATAAGCATTTGAACGTCGATTTCCTTCAGATCACCAACGCCGCGCTGACAGGTAGATCACCCGAGAGAATGGTCAACAGAAAGACATTCTTACACTGAGAAGGATGATTGATGAGAGCTGGACATACTTACTTGATTTTAGAACTACCATGGCATCTTTCAAACCTTCTTCACAAACCATCACCAATCGTTTCAAACCACACGGTAGGAAGGATGTTCAAAGTGACCTAAACCATTGAACTACTTCAACTCATCCAATCAAACTAGTCTAGATCTTTCTTTCTTTTTCTCTTCATTAAACATACTTTAGATTCTTCTTTCTTTCAATTCTGGTTCGAATTTCCATTCCTTAAACTTAACTTAATCATTCATCACACCTTTTTTTATTCTTCCTCAATTTATCTATCGAAATCGAATCTCAAATAAAAAAAATTCATCTTCTTCTTTTTTGTTTTCCCTAATCCTCAGCAGTGCTGAAACCCCTTTTTAAATTTTTGTAACCCGATTTCGTACAATTCTCAAACCCGATTTTTTAAAATCACTTTCGAAAAAAAAAACTAATTTATTAAAAAAAGAAAGAAAAAAATGTCAGAAGAGAAAATGAATTATAAAGAATTGATTATCAAAGGAATCTTAGGTTCTCAAATCTTATCCGTTCCATTCTCTTGTACTTTATCTATCATCACTTTGATCTTAGCTACTCGATTTATTTCTAAAACTTCACATTCTAAAAACCATCATTCTACTTCTTCTTCTTCTTTTTCAAATTCTCATTCTGGTAGATTACTCTTATCTAAAATTGGTGCTTTCTTTGTTGCTTTTGTTTGTTTGAGTATGACTGCTATGGAATTAGCTGTCAGTTTGATTCTTTTTTCTCTTCTTTTTCTTTTCTTTTCTTTTCTTTTCTTCTTGATGAGAATCTTAGTTAGTTTTCTTTCGAAAGTTAACTTGATTTCTTTTTTCCTTTTTTTCTTTCCAAAACAGATTGTTTATCAGAGTGCAGTGATTCATTCAGGTGATTTAAATTATTTAATTAGAGCTCCATGGACTTCATCCTTAGTACCACTTCTAACTGCGTAAGTGAAAAATCAAAAAAAAAAATTCAAATCCATCTTTTTTCCTTTTCCTTTTTTTTTGCCTTCTTTTCTCTCTTTTCTTACTCACACCACCTTTTTTCTCAATTAAACCAAAACTGATTTTGATTTTTTCTTTCTTTCTTTCCATTTGATTTCAATTTTTAGTCTTGTTAGCATCGCTACTCAAACTTATTTTTCTGATAAAACTTGTCATCTTGTTCAATCTCCTAGACTCTTTGTTCCCTTGCTCATCATCTTAGGTATCGGATCTTTAGTCACAGGCATAGCAGCAAGTGTATCCTTATGTAAGTCTCTTCTTTCTTTCTCTCTTTCTCTCTCTTTCCAATCACCAAAAAACCTTTTAATCAATTCTCATGTGTGTTTTCTTTTTGTGTTTGTTTACAAAAGTTACCATCGGAGTCGAAAGAGCAGTAGAGATCAGTTCATCTGAAGGCGTATTTTGGTCTTATTTAGTCATCACCACTCTTTCGAGTTTTGTGATCATGATCCCATTATTATCTTCTTATTTTCGTGATACGAAGATCGCTAGAATCGAATCTTCTCGTAAAGCAAACACGTTCGTTCTTTCCTTCTTTCTTTTTCTTTTACTACTTCTCACCTCAAGAAAAAACAAAACACACCACTTGATCGATCAATCACTTAACCATGATTTTTTCACTTTACCTTTTTCTTTTTCCTTTTCTCAGTCTTAAAGAACCCAGTCGATTTTCAAACTTCATGAGACTTTTCTTTTCAACTTATACAATGGTCTTCTTATTCGATTTAATTTCTTTAATCACTTCAATCTTATCTGCTTCACCTAATTTTCAAATTAGTTTAAATTCAAGTGAAGGCTTTTTAGTCCTTCAAAAAATGATGGTTAGAATCATGTCAATCTCTTATCGTAAGTGTTTTTTCTTTCAATCAAAACTTTGATTTCTTTTCTTCAACTTATTCAATTCTCTATGGTTTGGGTTTGGGTTTGGTGTTTTTTTTTGGTAAGTTTGGGATTTATTGGATCGAATTCCAAAGAATCCAAGTTTTGAAACTCTTCATCATTCTTCAACTACAACAAGTTCAAATCATAAAACAAAAAAACGAAGTTCACGTAATTCAAGAATCCAGAGTGTAAATTCAAGTGCATTTTCAAAATATTCAATTTCTAAAACCGTAAGTCTTCATCTTCAAACAATTTTTCCCCCCCCACACACACCGTCTTTTATTTAATCACTCATCAGTTTATGTCATTAACCAATTCTATCATATTTTTTTTCTTCTTAGGGGAAATTATCAATGGATGAAGAAGAAGAAAATGATGAGATTTTCACTTATGCTTATCCACCTAATTCAAATAGTCCAATTGCCGTAGATGTTAGAATTGATTCAAATGAGAATACACCAATTACATCTCAATTTAATAATCAAATTGATCATCATCATCATCAACAACAACAACATGATGATTTGATTAAATCAAATCAAGAAGAACATGTGATGATTGATATTGATTTAGGTCATGAAACGTTTTTTAAAAATCAACCTACTACTCATCATCATCATCATCAAATCGATTCATTCAATCAAACTCAAAAATTCACTAAACCTTTATCATTCTTTGTACGTTTTCTTTTTTTTTCAAACAATCTTGATTTCTTTCTTGACCATTTTCATAACTCATTCCTTTTAAACTCTTTTTTTGTCTTTTTTTTCTTTTCTTTTTTTTCTTTTTCGTTTTCGTCTTCAAAAAAGCCTCGTCAAAAACCTCCACCCAGTTCGATCTTAACTCAATCCTCTTTACCAGACTTACCCCATCCCTCAAATTCTTCTTCTTCTTCTTCTTTTACTAATTCTAAGAAATTCAATCAAATTCAACCGACTCAAAAATTTAAAAAAAATCTACCAACTCGAATTTCAAGTAGTTTAAAGTATATTAAATCGAATGAGAATGAGAATTCGATTGATTCAGATTCACTTTTATTCAAAAATAATTCGGTTTGTTTAGATCATGAACAACCACAACCACAACAACAAGAAGAATCAGCAGCAGAAGAAGCAGAAGCAGAAGAAGAAGGAGCGGAAGAAGGAGAAGGAGAGGGAGAGGGAGAAGTGGAAAAGAAAAAGAGATGGGTGGTGAAGAAGAATGGAAAAGTGGTGAAGAAGAAGAAGGATCAAATGGGTTATGTGATGACTTTGAATGAAGATCTTGAAGATGGAGAGATTTCGAGTCTTGCTAGGAATGGGAAACTGATTAATTAATTTTACTTCATTTCATTTACCTTTTTTTCTTCTTTTTTTTTCAGAATTTGATGGATTGGAATTCGGTTTTTTTAATTTATTTGATTTGATTCTTTATTTATTACTTTATTTTCTTGTTTTAAGAGTTTTTTTTTCTAATCATTTGATCTTTTGTTTTTTTGGAAAGAGAATATAGTCTTTAATTGAGATCTAAAATCTCGTTCAAAAAAACTGAATCACTTTTTTCCTTTAAAAAAAAGATGTATCAAATTTTAAGGTGTGATTGAATTTTATAAAGGTAATTTGGAAAAAAAGATTCGAATGAGAGTATTAGATAGATTTATGAAGGAAAATATAGTGTTGAGGAAAAGAAAAATGAAAAGGAAAGTGTGTTGGAAAAATCAAAATGAATAAATTGAGAAAGAAAAAGAAGAAAAAAATGAAATGGAAGGAAACGAAGTTGTATGTAATTGAAGTTAAATCAAACCTGAGTTAGGCCCCGTTTGGTATAGCGTACACTGTTTATAAATGCGTTACAGAATAATCAATTATACAATTGTGTAATAGATTATTCCGGATAATTTGAAAGCTGGTCGAGGGCAGCTTTCAAAAAATCGAATTATTGGCCTGATTAATGTATTATTTAACGTGAAAAACATTTTAAAAAGAGGGGCAAACTGTATACCAAACGGGAAATTTTGAAAATGCGAAAAATAGATTATTTTTAAAAAATAATCTATTTTGCCCCGCTTTTGTAAGCCATACCAAACGGGGCCTTAATTTTTTTTGATTATTAAATTCCATGAATTGATTGACCAATTGAAGTTATATAATATATATAGATAGATGATTCAAAATCAAATAAACCCTTTCATTTTTTGTTTTTTTTGTGTAAAAGAAAAGAAAAAAAAATCGAAAAAATCAAAATAAGTTTGTAGAGAGTAATAGATAATTATAAAGTTTTAAAGGTTTTCATCCAAGGTCCAAATTGAAAGACTTTTGCTCAATCAATTTTTTTCAAAATAAAAACCCAAAAGTTACATTAACAAATAAGCAGTATAGAAGATGATGAATGTAAAATATATGTGTGTGAGTGTGTGATTTTTGTTTAGAAGATGATGATTGAAGTTTATTTGTATTTGAGACTGGTATTGATCAATGAGAATGAGTTTGGAAAAAAGAAGGATTTTCAGGATCAAGTAATAGATATTTTATATACTAGGACATAGTAGTTTTTTTCGATTCATGTTAGATTAATGAAAAATCAAAATGTTATTGGATGATAAGAAGGAGTTCATGGGTCTAAGTTGACTAATTGATCACTTCTTCTTCTTCTTTATGAGAAAGTCTTAGGAAGTAGATGGAATTATCAAATTGACTTGAAGAAACATTTTCAACTGATCATCAGTTCTTGTTGGTGTCAAGATTGGGGTACTGCTTGTGATGATTGGAATGAATGATGCTCCACCAATTTTTCAATTCTGAAGGGTTTGTTTATAGAATACTCGACAATCGAGTCTCTCCTACTGCAGTACCGGTTCGGGTTTGGGTTCTCGGGCTTTTGTGCTGGATTGGGTAGTTTAGAGCACCCGCAGCCGTGCATCAAGTACTTTCACAAATCAGCACCAGCTGATTGGGCTTTTAGTGAAAATTTAATTAATTTGAGTAATTTTGTACAGTCGTGCCCATCAAAGTTTCACTAAGTGTACTTTGGTGAGATTTGATGACACTCGCCCACAGTCGATGGAGCTTCAACCACCTCGACCATCATACCTCTTCACCCACCTCGACCCATCATACCTCTTCAACCACCTCGACCATCATACCTCATCAACGTTGACACAGCGCTGTACACCGAGCTCAACTTCATCTTCAGACTCTATCAATGCAGCACTTTGAGCCTCTTCGACAACACCTCCTACGCTCACGAGATCTTTTTGACGAAGAAGACTTTGGATGGGACGACGTCTGGAACCTACTCTTCAATAAAAACTGCGACAGTGGACCACACCGAAAGAGAAAGAGACGAAAGATTCTTAGGAACCGAGGGGAGGCCGATCTCAATATTTACTTGGACTACTTCGCTCCTGAACCACGATTTCCCGAAGAATACTTTCAAAGAAGGTGGAGAATCAGTAGTACTTTGTTTGCAAGAATCGAGGCGGACCTTCAGGCCCACCATCCGTACTGGGTCCAGAGAAGAGTGAGTCATCTCAGCTGCTTTGGTATGTGATTCCCATAAATGATTGTTGATATTTGTTTGCATAGGATTGCTGCGGCCAGCTTGGTCTTTCGACTCGACAAAAGATGGCTTCAGTTTTGTCTCAGCTAGCATATGGTATCTCCGCCGATGCAACAGACAACTATGTGAAGATAGGCGAGTCAACAGCAATTGAAGCTTTGAAGAAATTCACACATGATATCATTCAAATCTACAGCAAAGAATATCTACGACCACCTAACAAGACCGAATTAGAGACGATCACAAAAGAGTATGAAGTTCGCGGGTTTCCTGGGTGTAAAGGTGCAATAGATGGGATGCATTGGAAGTGGAAAAATTGTCCTGCAGCGTGGGCGGGTCAATATACAGGAAAGGAGGAAACTCCCACAATAGTTTTGGAGGCCGTTGCAAGCAAGAGCCTACGATTTTGGCATGCATACTTCGGTTCACCGGGGTCTCTCAATGATATCAATGTGTTGAATCAGAGCCCCGTATTCGATAATCTTCTAAATGGTCAGTTTTTTTAATTTGTTGTATAGGATATCAATTCCTGATCTATGTTTCAATAGGTACGGAAGACGAGGTCGTATATGAAGTCATGGGTCATCTCTATCGCCATGCTTACTTCCTGGCTGATGGAATTTACCCATCTTGGAAGACATTCATCAAGACCCTTCGTTCGGACGATCCAGCTAGTCGCTGGTTTGCTAAGCTACAAGAATCAGCGCGAAAAGACATCGAGCGAGCTTTTGGGGTTCTTCAGATCAGATTCGAAGCGATCGCTCGGCCATGTCGGCTTTGGCAGATGACAGATGTGCGTAATGTTATGTATGCATGTATTATTCTGCATAATATGAATGTTGAAGAACATTGGGAAGAGGATCCTTTTGTACGAGATTATGACTCCGGAATCCGAGTTCAGACGAATCACCTGGATCCGGCACTAGGGGCAAATGTTGCCCAATATATTCAAGCAAATGCGGACCTTCGCAATAGCACATTACATGTGCAACTCACCAACGATCTCAAAGAAATGAATTGGCTCAAAAAGGGTGAAGGAGGGGGGAACCATCAGGTAGACTAAGATAGCCCCTGCATATTTTTCTTACTTTTAATATGCATTATTTTTTCACTTTTAATTTCAAGTGTGGATTCGAATTAAATCCCATGTACTTATTTGATCAATGTATCGCTTTCTCTAAGTATGAAAAAAGTAAAATAATGAAATCTTAAACAAAATTGATTATCAATAGCTTTTTTTTTTCTTTTTGATATTTATCGACTCATTTCTATTGAAACAAGTAGGGATCCGATCTTTTGGATTTTTTATTTTTCCATCTAGTATATCGTATTGTAAATACGAGCATTTTTGTTTGGTTTTGATAAATCATTTAAATTTCATCAAACATTTTGAATTGAGAAAAAAACAAGAATAATTGAGAATGAGAAACAAAATGAAAGACGAGAATGAGAAACAAAATGAAAGACAGAAGTTAAGTTAATCAGTAGAAAACAAGATAAAAAAAAGGTGTCTACCACATCAAGACTTTTTTACTTTTGGGTATCATTGCTTCAACACGAAATCAAACGAATTTTTAGGGCTTTAGAAACTATCGCACTGATACCTGAGAGTGTGAAACGAAGATAAAAACTCACAATAAATCGATTAGGTCTCCTCCAAAAGAGTCCTCTTGGATTGACTGCGCACTTTTTATTTCAGTCTGTTCATTCGATTGCGAGGTGATAGCACATTCTTGATTGTATTTTGAAGTTGAAGCCCCTGTGTTACTGACTGAATCTGAAGCCTTCTGCGCGTACTTCTCGGCAATCAACTTTTTCATATGTTTTAAGGCAGCTCGAGACACCTCATCCGGCAGAGTCTTCTCATCGGTGGCAAGGATGTTGAATTCCTTCTCTAGGGTAATTGATTCTTTTTCACGTTCTTCAGCCGCCTGATTACGTAGCCCGTGGTTAAGCAGCTGAGCGCTAATCCGATTGTTTTCTTCCATAGCAAGGACACGCCGCTCCATAAGTTCGACTGCTCGTTCTTGACGTTTCTGATCAGCTTCGGAGTCGACCTCATTCTTAACAGACGGACGACGTTTTTGCTTAGCAGATTTGATACCCTTGGGACGTTTGGGGAAGGAGTCGCTGGTGGTGCTTTCTGCGGGGTCTTCTTGGGTGTCGTTGGAAGTGTGAACAGATGTATCATCACTTGTTGCACCATCAGGGAGTATTGAGTCCAAATTTGGTGCACGAGGAGGTATTGAATGCTGAATGGGATTGAGTACCAACCACTTTGGGTGATCTTTCAGCTTGGCCCACGCATTCTCGTACTTGAACTCCTGGCCTTTGCTTTCGCTAGCATATAAAGCCTTGGCTTGGCGAAGCCAGTCAAGTTGATTGGTACCAGTGTCGGGCCTACGCTTGATTTTAGCATAGCAAGCTGAGAACTTGACTGTAGCAGGTCTCATCTTGTTGGTCCAGCTACTCGAAAGCAATCAGCATGGTATCCAAAAAAAAAGTGTAGAAATGGATACTGACAATGTTCTGACCTGGCTACCATCCCGCTGGGGTCCAGTTGTCCGTTCATTGAAGTGTGAAGCCACCACATCATAGAATGCTTGTGATGTGAGTTTGTCATGCCACTCGGGTCGTTCGCTGGTTGAAATCCATGAGTCTGCTAGCTGGTCCTCTTCCGCAACAGTCCAATTTGGCCCACGTTGTTTTTTTTCAGTCTCGCTGTTCTGGGGAGTGCGAGGCATAGTGGTTTTTTGAAAGGTAGGTGTGTGTTGCTTTTGTGGAGTAGTGTATGACTGGGGAGATACAGGGAAGGGGGGAGGTCGGATCACCAAATTTTGCATTAGCTGGTGATCACCAGCTCGTCATCAAATCTGATGAAAATTTTGATGATTTGATGATATCACTAGCTAATGATGCCCTAATGTGACACGACTGTATAACATATGTAAAAATCTCATCAGATTTGATGAGATGGGCCGTACTTGATGCACGGCTGCGGGTGCTCTTACCATTCCTGAACTCATCTCAAATCAAACCAACTTCAAAACCATCAAACCATCATACCCACCACCACCACACTCAACTTCAAACTTCAAACTTCAAACTTCAAACTTCAAAATCTAATGTCAATGTAAGTTGAATCTAAACAAAAGAAAATAAACAAAATAAACCAAAGAGAAAAAAACTAATCATTTCCTAATCTTTCTTTTAGTTTAACTTTAACTCATCATTCAAATCAAACCGCTTCAACCTCTCGTTTACCATTCTTTGAACCAAATCGAATCACTCATCCAGCTAGGTCATTCTTTATCATCAATCAATCCATCTCTTTTCTTAATACCAAAAAAAAACTCAATCATCAAACCAGAAAGCTGATCAAGTTCCCTTTCTCTTTCCCCTTCACAGGAGTACAATCTCACATCCGTTTGTCACCCTCCTTTTTTTTTGTTTACCTTTTTCTTTTGGATCTAGTGTAGAGAACCCAATCACTTAAACAAGATCGATCCTTTTCTTTCTTTTCCTCCAGTCAATTACGCGATTTACTCATCTGTCCTGATCAAGCACATCATGTTCAAACTATCTCAGGTGAAGAATCAATCATCTTCACTTTTCATTCCATCTCTCTCTCTCTATATATATTTAATCTGATCATTTTTAAAAATCTAATTCGGGTTTTCTTTCTTTACAGGAAATGGGGTAGATACACATCTCTTAGGTCAATATACCGTCAGTTCACTCTACTTTCGAACCCCATCATCAACCCAAACCCAAACCCAAACCCAAACCCAAACCCACATCTCCTCACTCTCTCACTCAATCTTCTTCATTCAATCCTCAGATGTCTCTCATGGATGTACCTACCAGTTTCTCTCCTAATTGTTTGGTTCATGGGTCAGTCTTCACTCTTATGGTTTTTTTTTTCGAATCGAAGAAAACTCATCCTAATCATCTTCTCATTCATCCATCTCGATCATTTTCTTTTTTCATAGGTGTGGAATGATGGCCATGGGGGGTGAGAATGCTGATCTTTTAATCAGATCCACTGATATTACTTCTAAATGGGAAATCAAAACTCATACCGGTCAATCCATCGTGAAGTAAGTTTTCTCTTTCATACACACTTTTTCTTTTTTCTTCAAACGACAACCCTTCAGAAAAAACCCTTTCAAACCTTCTGATCCACTTTTTCTTTCTTTTGGATTTTCTTCTTCTTCTACTTCTTTTCTCTTGGCTTGGCTTTTGGGGGTGGGCGGGGGGATTCTAGTTCGGCTTGTTTTCATCAATTCTATCCTACTTTGAATCCTCAATTATTAGTTTGTAATAATGATCAAACTGTAAAGTGCAAACTTTCTTTTTTGTTTCTTTACTTTCAAAATCGAATGGGGTTTTTTTTGATCATTAACTTTTTCTTTTTTTTTGCTTTGGATTGGATTGGATTGGTTTCTTTCTTTTTTTTGCAGATCACTCAATATGATCTTTCAAAGGTTTCAGAAATTCAATCATCTGCTCATCATTCATTATCAGTTGATCCATCACATCAATTACCTAACCCATCCTTCATCACTTCAACTCGATCCAATCGTTTAGGTTCATTTGATGATGATGATCATCAAGAAGGCTTCAGATCAGATGAGAAACCGATCTTGACTCACAAAGGCAGTATTCATCTACCTGTCCCGGTCAATCATTGTAGTATCAGTCCTAATTCAAGATCAATGGTAGCCGTAGGAGATAGTAATGAAGTCTTTCTCTATGAATGTTCCTCTACCACCGATCTGATCAGTTCATGGACTTCGAAAAAACAAAAGATTCACCTTCCAGGCATCTTACCTTCGACCGGTAGTTTTTCCACGTCTTGGAATCAAACCAGTGATAAATTTGCGATTGCAAGTGAAGGTGAAATCGTAGTGGTCTTTGATATCAAAATGTTAGGCAAACCGATCTTGATTAAAAAAACCCATCAAACTGGTCGTGCTGGTGCGGCTAGAGTCGTGAAATTCACACCTGAAGGTCCGAATGAACTTTTAGCATTTACTGAAGTGAGTCTTAAGATGATTTATATATAAATATATATATGTGTGTGTGGGTGTTTGATAGAAGAATGAGTTTGTTTTAAAGAGATTGAATGAATTGATTTCCGGTTTTTTTTTCTCTAGCATCGATCATTAGTACATGTGATCGATGCAAGAACGTTTGATTCGAATCATGATGAAACACTGATTGTTCCAAACCAATTCATCAATCCTCATCCGATCCGATTACCACCCGGCACGATCAGACCTGTTCGGTCTACTGATCATCGATTAATTCAAGCATGGATGAGAGGATCGACGAGTGTTAGATCTAGAGGTGAAGGAGAGGTGAGGATTGTTTCTGAGCAAGAAGAAGAAGAAGAAGAAGAAGAAGAAGGGGGAGCGGAAGGGGAAGAGAGAGTTAGACAAAGGACTTTGAGAGGGTCTTTACCTGAATTAACTCATCTGGGTGAAAGAGAGAGAAGAAGGTCAGAAGGGGCGAATGGGATGGAAGAGAGACTTTGGGGAGAAGTGAGAGAAAGTGAGAGTGCTGATGCTAGTGCTCATGCTCATGTGAGAGAAGAAAGTGGTTATAGGTCATTGGTTAGAAGAGCTAATCGGTTAGCAACTAGTTCTGCTAGGGATGAAAGGAATGGTAGATGGAGTGGGATTGGTGGTCTTAGGAATAATTCGAATGGTCATAGTGGTCATCATCTTCGAATCGGATTTCCTGCTTCAAGTTCGAGTTTAAATTCTGAAAGGAATCAAAGGGAGAATAGAGTAGAAGGAAATGGTGAAGAAGAAGAAGAAGAAGAAGATTGTATAATTATTCAAGAAGCAGGAGCTGATTTTGATTTATTTGATCAAACCGAAAGAGAAAGATTAAGAGAAAGAGAAAGATCAAGAGAAAGATCAAGCGAAAGATCAATCGAAAGAGAAAGGAATCGAGAAAGTGAAAGTAGTTCGAGTACTTCATCTCATCTTAATTTAATTACCAGATCACATCAAAGTACACCTACTACTACTAGAAGGATTCAAATCGGAGGTTCATCCGTTCGAATGCTCAATTTCCCTGAAAGAACTCATGAACTTTATCCACTTCCATCAGTAGCAAGAGCAGGAACGGGAACGAGGACGAGGAATGGGAGTGTGAATGAACTGATCAGAGGGTTAACTCAAACGAATGGAAACCTAAGTTGGATGAACGGAAGCGGCGGAACTGGTGGGTTGATCATGGAAGGATTTCCAGCAGCACATCAAGATCATCCAGAAGAAGTTCGAAGTGGAAGATGGGATGATTTGATTGGGATTTGTTGGGATTCAGAAGGCGAATGGCTTTGTTCGGGAACCGAACTTGGATTAGTTGAATGGAAAGTGAAGAGATCTTATCGAACTGGGTTTGGTGATTCTAGATTGTGTTGATGAAGGAGTAGTTAAAGATCAAAAAATGAAGATGAAGAAGAGAGAGAAGAGAGAGAAGAGTGAAAAGAGAAAGAGGATATTTTTGGGGGGGGGAGAGAGAAGAGAGATGGGGTTTCTTTAAGATTTCTTTGTACTAGTGTTGTACTTTTTGTTTTTTTTTTGCCTTATTAATTATTATTTTATTTTTTGTGGATTTTGAGTGGTTTTGATTGAATTTTGATTGAATTTGAATGAAAAATATGAAAAGATTTGAATCAAATGTGAGGGTGATTTTTTTGGATTTGAGGGTTTGGGTTGGATTCATTTATTTAAATCAAAATTTCACCTTCAAATCCAAAGGTAATAATGGTGATGATGATGATGGTTTGTTTTTCAAAATGATACATTTTTCCTTTTTTTTAAGGTGTATACAAATGATTTAAATTGGTTTTGAATGAAATTCCTTCTCATCTCAAAATATTTGATTTTTTGTTTTGGGAGGGGAAGGGAGTTTTAAACTGGTGGATGAACTTATTTAAAATGGGTTTTATTCAAACGGTTTTTTGAGGTGGGTTTTGGGTTTTTTTGCTTCAAAATAGAATTAATCAATCATTCAAATAAAAATAAGTTATCTTTTTTTTTTCTTTTTTTTTAGAATGAATTGATTTGAATTGATTTGATTGGATTTAGATGAAGTTTACAAAAAGATTTTACATAAAGAAGATAGTAGTAGAAAAGAAAATGGGATTTTTTGAAAATCTATATATACATATATGTTTTTTTTTTTGGAATTTTTCTTACAAGTTTTTTAAAAATTGAAAAATACAAAAAAAATAGATAAGAGAGAATCGAATTTGAAGAATTGAAGAAGAAAAAAAATGATCAAAAGGGTTTCAAAAAGATGAGAGAAATGAATAAGGAAACCAAAAAAAGAGTGTTGTGGAAATCAGAAGAAGAAGAAGAAGAAGATTAAGTCAATCCATTCCATTCCAATGATATTCACCAAATTGATCCCAACCTGGAATTCGTTTTCCAAACCCATTTGGTCGATCGTCTGTTCTACACCAAGGAGGGATGAATTGAATTTCAATCGAATTAAAGAATTGATCTTTTGTATCTGATTGATGATATCTTCTACATTTAGATGTAAAAGAATATGGAAAGATACAACCTCTTTGACCTGATCTATACCTAACAAACCATCCCAAAATTTAAAGAAAAAAGTCTTTTGAATTCTTTTCTCTTGAATGAGAATGGAATGGTGAAAGGAAAGGGAAGAAGAGGAGAAAGAGAGTTTACTTACTTTTGGGATAAATCTAAAATTAAATCTAATTCACGTAAACCGGTCAAATGTTTTCTTGCATATGATAAACAAACACTGGCTTTTCGTTTTAATTCGGTTTGGTTTTGTAATGCATTTGAGATTTTCTGATTAATAACCTTTTTTTTAAATCCAAATCCAAATCAAACCATCGAGAAAAAAAGCCAAAAAAGCAAAAAAAGAGATGAAATCAATTCCGAATTTCTTTTAAACTCAACTCGATTAGAATGATGATGATGATGAAAAAAGGTGAAAGAGAAGAAGGAAATCTGTTGGGGGGGGTTTTACTTCTATTGGATCATAAAGTCCTAATTCGATTATATTTCCTTTTAAAAATGAATCATGTTCAGTAACCAAATTACTAGCGATCACACAACTAAATTCAACAAAACCCAATCAAGTTTCAAAAAAAAAACCCATCCATCCCATCAGAAAAAGAAAACCCCACCTGAGAAAGTAGACTTCAAGAGAGTTGAGGGAAGGGAAAAGAGAAGGTTTACCCAGAAAGCATCACTTGAGCGAATTTCCGGATCGATTTTTCTTCAATCGATCCATCAAAGATACAAATCTGAGTCGAACGAATGGAATGAGAAAATGATCTTAAGATTTCTCTTTGATATGAATGTCGAGTCGAATTCCAATTTAATTGAATCGGTCTTGATTTAAGAAAATGTTGAAACGGTTTAACAAATGGAGCTATTGGAAAAAACTCACTCAAAAAACCGTTAATTGGATCATTCGAAAGGTTTTTGTTTGGGTAGTAAAAGATGAGAAGAAGAAGAAGAAGACGTACGGGGTGAGATGAGTTTGGTGATAAAGGTTTGATGATGTTTGATGGCTTCATTGATGGTGAATCTGATGGGATAATATCCTCCATCTACTTTTCCAATCAACATTGCCTTGATCGTCTTTTCCTCCCAACGATCCTATCGATCAAAACCAAAACCCAGAAGAAGAAGAAAAAAGGATTCAAATCGAAATCAGTTGTTTGATTTGATTTGAATCATCTCTCTCAAAAAGAAAGCTTGATGAATGGAATGATGATCTGTTTGAGATTTATGGAGACTATCTATCCTACTTACGAATGGAAAGAAATCCCATTCATTGGCTGTATCGGGTACATGAGCAATTAATTGAAATGATAAATCTGATCGATCCTTATACTTGAATTTCTTCATTTCAAGTATTCTTTCGACTGAAAACATTTCAAGTGCTTCATGAGCATACCTTTTAAAAGAAATCCCCAAAATCATCATCCATCATTCCGAATTTTTACACTTTCATTTTTCAAAAAAAAAACCGTTCATTGATGGATAAGAAAAGAAAGGAATTTGCTGCTCACCTTACCATTGTCACATTCGCATGTAACAAATTAGATTCCCAAAGACATTGATTATTATTACAATCACCAGATTTAACGAACAAAAGTGTTTGACAATCTAAAGAATGAGTCGATTGATCAAATTCATCTTGGATTTCAGGTGAACCGGAATGTAAGAAAACGATGGAAAAGAATCCACAACCGAAGACTCGGTTTAGGTTAGATGAAATCGTGTCTCTTTCATAGTATGATTTATAACCTGGTCCCCAAAAATATGCATTTATGTTTGGATGTCGATATTTAGCTGCTTCTAAAAAAAAATATTCCATAAATCGATTTTTTGAAAGTTTAATATATTTGATGAAGTTTAGATTTTGAGAGAGGAAAGACCAAAAGTTGAAAAAAAGTTTGGATGAAAGTCTTTTATGTACCATATAATTCGTAAAGAAATGTATCCATTCGAGTAACCGAATCTGATGAATAGAAAAGAGGAAATTTTCATTACGATTCTTCATCAAGCGTGATGCAAATCAGAAGAGTAATTCAAAAAAAAAAAAAAACCTTGAAGAGTACTCATGAAAAGAATTCGAACTGGAGCTTGACCGTTCCGATGGATTGGTTTATAAGGTTCAAATCGATCATCTTCTTCAAGTGTTTGATTATACCAAGCTTCTTGATGATGATTTATTAACTTTGATGAATGATCAGTTAAGATTACTGGTTCTTTTGATTTATATTGATATTCATAATAGTAAAATGAGAATGAGAGAATGAGAGTGAAGAGAATATGATGAATGATGGTCATCTTGAATTGGTTTTTTTAATCAATGATTTTTCAATTCTTTGGGTCTTTAGGCAACAGTTTAGAATTCTTGATGAAATGATTCAAAGGAAGTTTTAAACTCTGAGACGATTGGAAGTTAAACTCAGGTTCAAGATCTCAGTTTCTTCAAGATTGAAAGATCAATTCAAAAAAGAAAGGGATTCAGATCATAAAGACCTGAAGAAAAAAAAATGTATGTACAGTCAACTCAGAAAAGCTTGACCGAGTGAAATCTTTTTTTTTGAGATTTCACAGCAATACAGGCGATTATATAAGCATAAAAGCCTTCAATCGAGATACCCTCGATCCTCAAATTTGGGCTGTTGACCCTTTCACCTCTTAGCCCTCGATCCACCACCTATTTCCCTTGATTCCCATCCGATACCCCCAATACCCATCCCAACCATCCAGTCTATCATGCCACGAAGAACGAAGAAAGACTTGGCCGACGAAGAAGAAGAAAGAAGACGCGATTTGTAAGTTTTCAAATCGTTTCTTTCTTCGTTCTTCGATTTACTCTTTCCTTCTTTCCTCGATCGTTACCAACGATCGTTCTTTCTAGTGCGTGGCGCCGAACTCGTCAAGCTGGACAAGAAGGCCTCAGTCCTGATCGTGGCAGGACTGGGACTCCTTACTGTTTCAATAAGTGAGTTTATCATCAGTTCTTTTCTTTCATCGTCGTTTTCAAGATGCTGATTCTCTCACCGACGGTTTTTAGACCCGGTCATCACTGGGAAGACGGTCGATACGGTCAACGACAATATCGCGATAACGAATCAGTCCATATCGACCCCTTCGCCGAGCCAGGCTTTCAAGAATTCGCTTGTCCTTTCAACGTTTATCCCAGTGAGTTTTTTTTCTAATCTCACTTCTTTCTCACATCAATACCAACTGACCTTTCACCCGTAGACATCAATGTCGACGCTGGTATTGTACCAACGGTTTTTTCAGTAGCCCACCAAGGCTTTGATTTTCCTATGACGGCTGGTGGAGAACATCATCACGGCAATCCGAGTGCGGTCCATCGGGACCCTATGTTTGACGGTCAAGCATCCAGCGTGACTGAAACGAGTAAGTTTCTATTTTATTTTTAAAATCCTCATAGATCAAGGAACTGACATTGTTCCTTCTAGATCCACATGTTGATGTGGATCTGACTGTGTCTCCGAGTCCAGCGCCGCAAGTGACCCCACTTTCCGAATCACCTGTCGTCGAATTCAAGCCGACCCGAGCCAAGATGGCCTTCCATGTCTTCATAGCGGACGGTCTCACAGGCGCTCAGAAACGATCTGGCGTACCTGTGACTTACTCCGACCATCTCACCAAGCCGGCTTTCGATATCCTCATCAACATCCATGGACGATCTCTTCTTGAATTGAAGAGATCGCTTTTCAACGCGTGCGACAAACACCGAACAGGATGCGGCACGTTGCTCAAGGACGCCGACACCGAAGGACGAGTAACCCTTAGAGGTTACATCTACCACGGTGGAGCGTTTGGTAAGTCATTGGAGCCGATAATCGACTCTGAAGCTATACTTGATCAATTCAAGGCGATGATGATCAAGAAGCCTGCCAACGAGGTTGGGTTTTCTCTCAACATGAGCAACCCAAAGGTCCAAGCTCAAACTGACACTAAGGTATGTCAATTCTATTTCTATTTCTATTTCTCTTTCTCTTTCGATCTCTCTCTCTCTCTCTATTTCTCTTCATTTCTCTTTCAATCTGTCTTTCAATTTAATACTTACATCTTTAACGTTCGAACAGGTATTGAAATTCAATCGCGCAATGCAACACAACATTCCCAATGCACTGAACGACGAAGACAGAGCTGCAGTGGAGATGTCGGTAAGTCCTTTTTTTACTTTCTCTATTCTGTTTTCCATCAAATCTTACCATTCATTTCATACAGAGTATTGAAGTCGACGCCAAGGTTCAGGCTCAACGTACGATGCTAATGGCCATGTACGGATCGGCCACGATTGGCGGGAGGGAGTGTATGGGACTTGTGAACCCCAAAGACACCTCTTTGGCGATGCACGTATCACATTTGGGATTCGACATCTGGGCAAAAGCGATTGTAAGTGATTGTTTTTGCTGTTTTTGCAAAAGGACAATCAACTGATTGTCTATTGATTCTTTCGACACAGGTGAATAAGCAAGTAGGCGTCACCCTCAAGACACCACCTTCCGGGAAGGAGTTCCAATGGCTCCCCATCAGCAACGCCCGATCGAACAATCACAGCTCAGCCATAAATTCACTCGGTGCGTTGCTTGCCATGACCAACAACCAAGCACCTGCAGCTGCAGGTGCCCCTCGAACCGATTCTCCGGCCCCCAGACCATTCCCTGCGTTCGAAGAATACCTCACCTTCTGCTCAATCAGCCCCGATGACCACGAAACTCGCGATCTCCTCGCCAAATACAACATCATCGACTTCGAGATGTTTTTATCCTCGGAGCTCAGCTGTTCGATAATGGCTGGGTTTGGATTTGCTTTTGGACCCCGCCTTCGACTTCATGAAAAAGCCCCAATCTATCGTGATATCCTCAAGAAGAAAGTCAATCCCAGTTTCTAATTCTTCTTGTTTTTCAATCAAAAAAATGTACTGGTCTCCCCCTATCAAAGAGTAACATTATCGTGTTGTAGCTACAGTATACTATAGCCAAATTACTTGCTATCCATTATTGTCTGTTAAGTCTGAATGAAATGAATGTTGTTTGTGTAACAAGTCCAGGATACTGAGCAAGTTGTGAGTTGAAATTTGAATTGACTGCACGTAGATCCATTCTAGGTTGAACAACTCCTTGTTGTTTCATCAAATGAGGAGCAGTAGGTGGGAGTGGATTTATAGAATGATTAAACACTCATTTGCAACATACTCAACACTCTTGCCATATTTTCAGGATCAGCACTTGCACTACGATATAAAAAGCCACCTTGGTCTTCATTTGGCATGGAAGATCGAGTTGCTTGATGATCAGATTGTTGAAGATGGAGAGGATTGTGCTGTGAAAGAGTAAGATCAAAATGTGATGGAGCAGAGGGTGGTGGGTTTCCGAACCCATGCTCATTTTCATCTCTTTGCTGAGTGGAATTCTTGTCAAAAAATTTGGCGAACCGACTGGCTCGAGTCTGCGAGACAACATCGTCATCGGCACTCGCAGACGTAGCTGGTCCAGAATTCGCGTTGGTTTGGAGTAATGACGCAAAGTGTGGGGTTTTAGCAGGTGAGGCGATCAATGGGGTCTGACTATCACCAATAGCCACCGCGTTCTTTTCATGATTCGGCTCAGCGAGCTTGAGGTTCAGTGCATCGGGGAAATGATGAGAAGGCTGATGTTGTTCCGATTCATTGGCCTTCTTCAAATCAGGAGATAGATCTGAAATAGCTTGAGGAGGATTCGCGGCGGCGGCAGCAGCAGCACCTTGTTTCTTTTTTGCATCCATAGCTTTCATCTCAGCTTTCCACGCTTGAATTGCATCTGTCTCACTCGTAGCTCCAAGACCGCCAGCTGCAGAAGGATTTCCGCCATTGGTTTGTCGAGACATCTCCCATTTCCCTTCACCCAAGTCCCACAGTCCATCTTTGACACGTTTCCCTTGCGAGGGCGCCGAAGACACGAGTACGTCATGGATGGCACTCTCTTCATGAGCCAATGCAGGCCAATCATGGGGATTGTGATCCTCATTTCGATCGTGATCGCGCAATTGAGCGCCGTTATAGCTCACCGTCCGACCCGGCGTGGGAGCAGGTCCCATCCGTTTATCATGCTCTTTATCGTATGAGTGATTGTGCTCATTGGACTCTCTCATATTCTCACAATGGTCACGCTCCTTCATTAATGTGCTGTGATGATGATGGGGTTGTTTTTTTAAGGTTGGTCTGAGAGCCATTGGATAGAGGTCTTTGCCAGTGTGGCTTTGGTCAATCACACTGAATCAATTGCAATACAAGTATTTTTTTGATAAGAAGACGATACATTCAAAGACACCTCATTGAAACATTTGAATACAGGTGTTGAAAACATTTGAAGATCGAAAAGATTTTTTTTAGAACACATCTTCATCAAAGGGTCTATAACCACAAGTTTTATATAACCCAACCATGAAGGTGCTAGTACACACCTCACTCATTACACTCGTCATACAACCCAATTTGTCAACAGCCTCGGCAAACAACCCATTCCGACGGAGAACATCCTTGAAGACCTTGAATGTTCGCTCGATTGGATTGAATATCGGCGAATATGGTGAGAGATAGACAATAAGCACACCTACTTCCCCACACAACGCCTCGATGGCCCCACGGCGATGGATCGTTGCGTTGTCCAAGATCAAGACCGAGTTTCGACTCGGGTACGGTGCCATGACGGGAAGCTTGATCAAATTCAAGCTAATCAGCTCATGATAAACAATAAGAACCGATAGAGAGAAAAGATAACTCACCAAAATGTGTTTCAAAAATGTTTCAAACTCGGGTCTGTGATAAGCACCCACCTTGGCATTAACTGCCAGTAATCCCAACTCGCAGATCGCTGCTAGCATGGAGTAGTGGACCCCGGCTCTAGTACGTCTTACAGCCTTCGGTCGTTCTCCCTTCTTGGATCTAACTTTGTCGCGGAGCACGTCTTGAGGTCGAATGCCGGTCTCATCTTCAAAAAAGGGACGTATAATTGAATCAGTTACAAATCTTTTGAAACAGATAAAATTAAAATGTTTACTGACCTAAGAATACCAAGCACTCAGGTGCCAAATGAGCCACGTCACCCGAGTAGACCGCTTGACGTTCGAAGGATTGATTGATGTCGACTTTTGCTGCTTTATGAGTAGTCAGAAGAAGCCGTTCCTTGAGATCAGTCGCAATTGTCGCTCGAGAGGCCATGTGATCAGTGTGATTATACATGGCCGCTTGAATCTCGTCTAGGAAGAGAGTCGGATCGGCTTCGATGAGTTCGACCATGAATTGCCGATCGATGTCTGAGTAGATGGTCTTTCGTCCACGTTGCTCGTAGCTGTTCGGATTCCTGACGACGGATTGAGTCTCGTTGAAAAGGATCTTCCATCGAGAGAACGATCTCGGTGAGATCGATGTGAGTAGGTCGTCGTTGATCGATTGGACAGTTTGTCCGGCCATAAATTTGGTTAATGCGATAACTTTGATATGGGCGGTGTATTGAACGTAAGGCATTTTTTAAAAAATTGAATGGAATTAAAGAAAACGATGAAATATGAGTGAGATCGATGATGAAGAATAGTGGTCAGGAAGGGATAGTGAGCTGGTGATCCGAATGGATCTCCAGGTTGAAATTCAGTACCAATACAAGGCTATGCTTATACATATGCCTGTATTGCTGTGAAATTTCATAAAAAAAAACCTCCCTCGGTCAAGCTTTTCTGATATGACTGTACTAAAAAAAAAGAAAAAGGAAAATCATGATGAGATGATTTTTCTTTTTGGAATGCTTCTTTCTGTGGATAGATGAGGAATGATGAGTATTTGAATTTTTGATTTAAATCAATGATAAGTCTCAAACAAAAAGAGTAGGTTCTTTTAAATTCATTAAATGAAGTTATATTGTCTGTTATGAGTTCCTAAATCAATCAATAAACACCAACACAAGTGTATTCCAATCTAGAGAAATCCTACTCAAATACAAACCATACCAACAATGACTCAATCCCTTCCTTCTACACCTAATCCATCATTTGATTTATTTATTTATTATTATTATTCTTTTTTTTCAAGTGTTTTTCATTTCACAGATCACTCTAAACTAACTAATGATCTCTAATCTATCTAATTCAATTTCTTTCTTGTATTTGGTTTCTTACAAAAACAAATTATCAAACACCTTTCAAAATCAAACAAAATTCTTCTAAAGATTTTAACCAAACCAAGAAATTCAAGAAGAGATTAAAGGGAAAGATAGAAAGAGAGAGAGAGATGAATTAATAAAAAAAAAGATGAAATTTTTCTACATCCTTTCTTGTTGATATTGATATTTCTTTTGGGAATTATACAAATTATTTCATGATCTTCAGAATAGAAGATCAAGAGTTTAGGGTGATTTATTCCAATCCTATGTATAGAATGATTTGAAAGGATGATATGACCATCACACACCAATGAACAGGTATGCACATATTGCATAACCTGATGTAGTACAAAGTGGCTTGATGCGGATGTTATGTCTCAAAGCGCCGAGCTGATTGTACAGGTCTCCATAGCTCAGTGGTTTAGAGCGGCCGCCTGCAGTCATGCTCCATAGCGGCAGGTCACGTGTTCAAATCACGTTGGGGACTTCTTTTTAGACATTTCACAGAACATTTTCTTTGCCTGGACTTCATTCACTCCTAGTGTTACCCTCTTGAAACTCCCTGTGATGCTTCATGAATTTTCCCATCTCATCATGCATTTTCTCAACATGGTGACATATTGACTAAGCAGGAACCCACTTGTGATCCTTGTCCAACTCAGTGTCTTGATGAGTTGTAAGTCAAAGGCCAAAAAGTTCTAAGCAAAGACATAGATCAGACTATCTGTATTGAGTGAGAAGAGTGAAAAGTAAAAAATGGAGTTGAACGTTTGGTGAATCGACGCGTTCATTGGTCAAGTGAACAAGATCATAGTCAGTCTTTAGACTCAATCGATTGTATCATATACCTAGAGAAGAGATTTCAAATCAATGATTTAGATATCAAGTCAAAGACAAACCGAGTGAGGTAGGAGTGGTGAAAAGGAAAAAGAAAAAAGGGAAAAGGGAAAAGGCTGACTTAAACTTTAATACAAAAATTATTACGATCGATCCCATTACGAATCTCTTCTTTTGACCATTTCAGATTTCTTTGAATCGATCCGATCCCATTTTGACCCGATCTTTGAGTTAACCAAAAGGTAAGTTTAGAAGAATTGTATTGTTGAAGAGAATGAAAACCTAATGAATTTAAAATCGAATTGAATCGATTTGAGTCTAAATATCTTGAATTCTCTATACATGCTAAGGGTAAAACGATGTATAGAAATCCAAAGGGTTTTAAGTATTGATGAGAGTGTTTGATCATCTCGCCTAAGATTCGGAATTTCAAGTTTTGACGAAAGATTAGAATTAGTTTTTGGTTGGGAATTGTTCAAAAACCCAGATTGGAAGTGAATTTTTTTTTTCCAAAAAATGAAGAAAACAAAAGGACGAACTACGTTGTTTAAGATCACCTACAAAGTTTAAGACTAAACTTAAACCGATCACATCAAACTTTTCTTCTGGAATTGGAAACTTCATGAAATCATACTTTAACACTTTGGATGGATCTTGAGGATTAAGATCAATTGAAGTGGTTTGGATCCAAGGGAATTTTTCATAAGACGTTCCTGAGATCGCTCCTACATCTAATAAAGTGATCTTGTAGTCAAATGAAATGAATTGAAATGATTAGCTCACCCAACCAAATCAAGAAGCCAAGAAGATCAAATCCGATCGATTTCGAATCATAAGTGAGTCACCTACATTCTTCTTACCTCCTAAATGATTCTCTAAAGCTTTCGCACACCATTTACCAGTCTCTCCACCTTTTTCTTTAGAACCAGCATAACTAGAAGCAGCTTGATAAGTTTTCAATCCACCTAATCGAGCTTGTTGTTTGAGAATCTGTTGACGTTGGATGGGATCTTTGGTACGTGCTAAGGCTTTTTGTAAGGTATGAAATTCACTTATGAGAGCTGATGTACGTTTGTATGATTGTGGAACTTTTTTGGAATATTCTTCCCATGTTGTTTTGGCTTGGGTTGAATGATTTTGAGTGATAGATTGTTTGGAGTGAGTGCTTGTAGATTTGATGTTGAGAGAATTGGATTGAATGAGAGATTGTTTGGATTTTGAATCACCAGAGTTGATGGTTTTCTTGGAATGTCCATCGTTGCAACTTGCGGGAGAGGTAGCAGGCCTTGAGTCTGAGGAATGTAACATTTTCAGGTTTTCGGAAGAATGAGATTGAAAGGATGTCGTCTCGTCTGTTATATTCATTGACTTTGAATTTTTCCTAGGTAGAGATACTTGTTTTGAATGTGAGCAGTCATCAGCGATTGATCGAGCACAAATCGAGTCACTAGAATCTTTGAGACAATCAGACGGGGTGAAATTCGATTGCTTTAATGTATGTTTCGGAATGAGAGTGTCTGTTGATTTTTCAGCATTTGAATTTGAGATCTTTTTTGATAGTTTTTCTCTCTTTCGAAGAGCAAGGATGGATGCTCGAAGACTCTTGCTTGAAGTTTTCTGTAGGGGTTTTTGATGACGAGATGATTTAACCATTTTGATGGGTCTTCAATGAATTAGAGTTGAAAGATATGTGTGAGTAGATTTTAAAGGAATGAAGAGCTTTTTCTTGAACTTGGTATTTATCATCAAGTGCTGAGCAAAGTGTGAGATCGATTTCTTTCACATTTTTTGTGTTTGAAAATGGTACAGTGTCAAGCAAGACCCGGACCGATCCAGGGCTCAAGCCAAAAGACTGTGCTCGGTCGGGCTCGGTCTCTTTTCGGTCACATGACATCGACGCTTTTCGGCAAACCCAATTTTTCAAACTTTCAAAGATCACTTCAACAAAAAAAACAAAACAAGAACAAGAACCAAACCACTACTACGACGACTACTACTTAACTGATCATCATCGAAAGAACATACAAGATGGCAAGATACAAGCTAGATGTACAAAAACGACAACACCGAGAAAGAGCTCAACCTCTTCAAAGAGCAAGACTTGGGTTATTAGAAAAACATCAAGATTATGTAAAACGAGCTCGAGATTATCATTCAAAACAAGATCGAATCAAGAAATTAAGAGAAAAGGCTTCAATGAAGAATCCAGATGAATTTTATTTTGAAATGATTAAGTCGAGTACTGAAAAAGGTGTACATGTTAGAAGTCGTGGTAATAAAGCTTTGGATAATGATTTAGTCACTCTTTTGAAAACTCAAGATTTTAATTATGTTAAGACTTGTAGAGCGATTGAAGAAAAAGTAAGGTTTTGTGAAATTTTTCTTTGTTTATCATCTCATTGAAGTTTGATAGATCAATTGATATGATTCAAATCTTTGACTTGGGTTTTAGAAAGTGAATAAAATTAGAGAACAATTAGGTTCAATGGTCAATGTAATTTCACCGGATGATGATGAACTAGATGAGATTCGACATGAAATTTTGAAATTCATTCATCAAGATACAACAGCCATTTCTGCTGAAAACAGAGAAGAAGATGGAAGTGATGAAGAAGATCATTCATTACTACCTATCTCTGGAAAAAAGACCATCTTTGTAGATTCAGTTGAGGAAGGTTTGTATTTTCAAATGTTTGGATAAAAGTTTTGTGGTTTTGAAAATTTTTGATTTGATTTAAAATTAATCCAATTTCTTTTAGTTCGTAATTTTGAGCAGATCCAAAATAAGAAGAGGAAGTCTTCTATAAGTCAATCTCAGAGAAATTTGCCAGTTGCTTCTACATCTGCATCTTCTTCCTCAACCAGGTCGGTGAAACACAAATCCAGTTCAACATCCACAGAAGACACCAAAATCGATCTTGCGGAACAAAAACTCGAATCTGAGGTGTGTGGTGACATGGATCTGCTACCTAGACTGTTTTGACCACCCTACTGACTGTATGCAATGAACAGCGACACATGAGAAAACTCTTAAGTAACCTCAAATCTCGACTCGCTCGATTACGTACACTTCAAAAAGCAGAACGGGAACTCGAACTGAAAAGAGCCTTGATGGGTAACGGATCGAAATTTCTAAAGAACAGTGTACATAAAAAGAAAGTCTTACCAAGTGGTAGAGATTTGAGTTGGTATGATAAACTTGATCGGAATGATTTGATTGAAGAACAAGATGAGAAAGAAAGATTGGCTAAACTTAATGAGGGCATTAAGACTGGTGCTACAGTTTGGGTGAGTTTTCTCATTGATTAGATGAGAATCCTTCTGTTTTGGCCTTTTTTTTTATTTTGGTCTTTTTTATTTTGGCCTTTTTTTACTGATGTCCAGTATCATTTTTTTTCAGAAATGGAAAGCTGAGAGGAAAAGGTGATCAGGTGATTCTTTGTGGCTGAGGCGGTAAATTTGCTTGATGAATCGATTCACACCTTACCACAATTAGCGTATTGACGTTCTCATGACTTGTATCTTTAATTCAACTTATTTTGATCTGTGGCGTGTTCTTCCTTGATGCCTGTTAGACGTCTTATAAAGAGATATGGTGCCGAAATCGCCTTTACCTTTGTCCTTTCTCAGAAAGCATCTCATTAGCTGGATTGACATAGTCTGGCATGATCTTGATATCCAAAACCAAGCTGCCACAACAGTGGATATGGCCAAAAGAAGAATTTCGTGAAGATTTGGTGCGTCCCTAGCGGCGGGTCAGTTATACACGCACGCCGCTCATGAGACACAAATTGAATGTCTTTCTCGATCATGTAAAACTAAAAGTAATGTAGTGGATGCCAGGTGATCCGCGGATTCAGAAAGAAACACAAATTATCATTCAAGCCAAAAAGCCAGTTCCACAACAGTCCACAAGCATTATATCGAAATACATGAGACAAACAACACTGTAGAAGCAAAGACAAAACCTTCCTGCGTTAATAAGCCTTCATTAGGTCGAATTATTCCCGATTGATTCTTTTAAGAAATCAAAGATTTGATCAAAAGGAGAGAAGAAATCTCGTACAAATGATAGTTTCAAACAGAGAAGCAAGTACAAATTAAGGATCTACACAACTTGAGAATAATACACACTAGGACGGATTCTAAACCAAAGGAACAGAATAAGACAACGACAAAACTTCTTCAGCTGGATCCCTTTGAGATCTCATAAGAAGAAGAGAAGCTGATACAAAACACGGAAAGCTCAAGGTTATGATTTTAGAGGAAATGAAAGGAATGATCAGGTATCATAGAAAGTAATCCGGAAAAAAAAAGGAAAACAAAAGGCACTTCATGCTTGTTGGCCCAGATACCGAGGAAAAAGATAAAGATAGTGATAAAGTCGGGAATTTGCTTGATCAAATTTGATGGCATTCATCTATTAAACCCTATCCGACAGACAAAGAATTATCAGCATTCATCAGTAGATATACGGTTCAACAAATCCGTGCTCACCTGACACTTTTTCTTAAGAGCTTAAGATGGAAGTGAACTTTCTGGATGAATGGAATTCATGGAGGGATCGAAGGCAGACGAGATGGCAGCAGGCTCAGGTTGTGTAGAAGAACGAGATTCGAATCCAAAGTAAGGTCCAGGGATCTGATAAGATGATTGAGAATTTTGAGAGTGATCTTGAGTAGCTGAATTAAAGTTCCAAGGGTTAGATGACTTGAGTCCTAAGACATCTTGGGGCGAAATGATCATGGGTTGGAATGGCATGAAATGGGAGAAGTAAGGTGGATATTCGTATTGAAGATCAGAGGTAGAGATTATTGAGTTTGCAATACTGATATCACTACTCCCACTCGTGCTGCTTTTCCGAATTTGAGCCGGATTTTCAAACGTATCATCACCTACGGGGTATCGATGGGAAGCAACTGGGGATATTGATGGCGAGTGCGGAGAATAGGGCTCAAAGAAACTTGAGCAATTGTCTTTCGCATTCGTCAGCATGGTCTTTGGTAAAAAAGATGTGAGCGGGATGTTGGGATCCAGGATGGTTCGAGATGATTGTTTCGGACTGATTTCTAATGTACTCATCCTTTCAATCGGTTTTGTGATAGTGGGAGACATTTTAAACACATTTTCTGTTGGTGGAAGTGAAAACAAGGATTGTGCTCCAGAGACGTCTTTGGTTTTTTTGAAATGTGGAAATTCAAATTTAGAGTGATCTTCCTCCTCCCCGTCGCTAACTTCCTGGAGAGAGCGTTTTCTAGGTCGCGACACGGACATACAACGCTCTCGTTCACGCGTTAAATTTGGATTGGCGGGTAAGACTGAATTATAAGAACCTATAGGTGATGTCGCGTTTCGCTCCCCATCGCTTAAGTCAGTTGTACAATGAATCGTATCATCTTCGCTGCTCCAGTCACCAATGTTGACTACGTCTGGCTTGGTAGTATTTGGATGAGACAATGTACCATTGACGCGATGCAACGTGCCGAAATCAATACTATGGCGCTCATGGTGAAAAACTGAAGAGGGAGGATTGAGCGTCGAAGGCCCTTGTGAAAAAATATTGGATGCTGAGCCGTATGTCCCTCCACTGAGACACCGGGAGAGGGATGAGATGGGTACAGACTGTCGGCGACGAGCCGTGCCCGGGCCTTGATTTTTCAACCTCGTGTTTTCATCTCTCAATCTGAGGAGAAAGAACAAGAATCAAGGTGGCCAATGTGTAAGAAAGTCTTGAGATTGAGCTGTCGAGTAGCACATTGTACACGGATATCAACAAGGCAACTTACTCTTTCACCATTCGCGTCAGTCTTTCGATCTCATTCTGTCTTCTTTCCAATTCAGCCGCCTGGGCTGCATCTTGTTGGAGCCGTCGTTCACGCAGCTGCCTTTGAGCGATCCTGTTCTGTTCTTTTCGACGCTGAATTATAGTTGAGATGATTCCAGAAAGAGTTGGTATGAGTGAAGTGATGATAGGGCAAACAAATCATTACACACCTCTGAGCTCCGCTGACCATAGGGAGGAAGGTCAGGTGAGTCGACCAAGGCTACATCATAAGGAACGCAAAAGAATAATAATGAGACTGAGGAAAATCTATGTTCGTCGATGAGACGCGAGGTCGGTAAGCTTGGATAATTAACCTACGTTGGCGAGGCATGATGGTGATGAGTAAGATTACTTGAAAATTTGTCTATCTTTGGTCAAAGTTGAGTTTTGATGAGCTAGAAGGAATGCCAAAGGGTAGCGGGAGAAGTGAAGCGTGGGTTTGACCAATCAAAGGGCCTCAAGGATAATTATCAGTTCAATGTAAAAATTTGTGCGATAAGGATGACAAGATTGCGTGGAGGTTAGAAGAACGCGTGTATGGAGGATGTAAATACGAGACACACGCCAACAGAGAACAAACAAGTGGTGGTATGTAGACCAAATATAAGAAATCACCTCCGGGACGATTCACCCTTTGGCTGGCGATAGGGTCAATCAGCGTTATAAGAATTTTCAATTCTCTCATTTCCTTTGACACTTTCTCGCCGCATTTCATCCGATCAAAACGCTGAGGTTCCCGTGGCGGAGTTGAACTGAGATAGACCCCGATAGAAACACCGTCTGTATCGTCTCGCAGGTCAGCTTTCGGACCATTATCATGATCCCCACTCTATCCATCTGTATTCCTTCAATTTACCAATAGAGGATCTGAGATTTGGAAGTTTCTTTATTAAAATCGGTCTCGCCCAACACAACAAATATCTGTTACTTGGACATTAATTTTGATTTTGGTAAATCCTTCTTCTTCTCAGCCCGGCGACGTTCATCTTCCTTGAATGACTTTACATGCAATTGATATCACTTACGCCACTTTGTTTCTTAAATGAGCAGTTTTACATCGTTACAAAACTCTTCTGCTGAGTCTATGTTTCATTGTCATCATCAATCCAATAGTCAACTTATGCGCGTTCCTACCTTATCAATGATCTTCAATCGGGGATTAATACAACATGCGGGTGATACGACCCCTGTACCCACATCTCCTGAAAAAAGTGGCTTCAAATATTCCAATGGAAGGAGAATTTTTGTAAAACCATTCATTATGTTTATTTACATAAATATCAGCCCTCTAATTAAAAACTCTAACAGAGGAAAATCTCTATGACGCAGTGATACACCATCCGGTAGAGAGGCTTGCTTTGAAAGAGGCGATCAATGTCTGGGGGAAGGTATGATGCAATGGTAGAATTATCGAACAGATGAGTTGCTCCATGTGAGTAGATACATACTTGCATTTTCCCGAAGAGCCACAATTGAACTTTTGAACATGTCATGAAGTCCTTCACTTGTTGTAGTTCCTCTGAAGACATTTACCCGTCTCACTCTCAGCGCGTGTTCAAGCGGCTCAAAACCGGTATACATTCATCTCGGTTGGGACCAATTTTTGGACGGTTTGTTTTGCTCCCGATCGACATATTCCTATAAGTACCGTATCGTCAGAATGCTCCTCAATCCTTGAAATGTCTTTATTCTTCATGAGTCACAAAGAACTGCGATGATATCTACATTCTTCCAATCCTTCGGGGCTGCAAGATGGGCTTTTTACTGGGCGCTCTTACTTTACCTCACCCATTGTTCTGAGATAAGTATGATGAGGTATGATGACTGGTTTGAACAGCTGACTGATGTTGGGTGAAGTTCGGATTTCGTTCTCAGAAAGTCAGGCGATGACTTGACCTCCAGACCTGCGTGTCAGATCGGACCCGCGTATTGAGGACAGTCAGCAGGCGTGCAGCACATTGTAGTATGTAGCATGCTTTGTAGGGTGATGATTTGCCGATTGGAGGATTGGCGAATGTGTTACATACTACATAGACCTTGATGACGCCAATGCCACCTCTTCGGCCCATTTATGAACGATGTACCAGGGTTGAAAGGGTGTATCACCATGATTGATGTGCCAGAAGAAGGCAAACGCCTAGATCTGCACTCTCGGGCATTTTGTATGCGTACCCCGGTGAAATATGACACAATATTGGGGAACACGCCTTTTGTACTGAGTGATATCAAGCTTTTTAGGTTGGGCGTTCAAGTTGTGTGGAAAAAAATCAGTGTGACTCTTCTCGCGACTGTTATCTGAAACCACCTTTGAATATTGAGGAATGGTTACTTACAATCGTGATTTAACATGGGTTGTTGCAGTTCTGTTGTGGAATGATGTCTTATGATCACCTCTCATGACGCAATAACGTGAGGCGAACCGATCACTTAGAAAGACAAAAAATCGTGTTCCAAAGTCTTCTACCGATCACTTAGAAAGACAAAAAATCGTGTTTCAAAGTCTTCTACCGATCATATGGGTGTACGGGAGGACTTTAGGACAAAAAAGGACGCAGAATTTGTTTGCTTTCCAGGAGCAGATCCCACTTTTTCCTAAACCACTTGGTATTCACAGTTCCCTTGATTTTATTTCGTTCATTAGGAATTTGAAGAGGAACTCGGACTCCCTCACAAGCAATAAGGGCATGCTAGGACCCCGGAATGCTCCTATAAAGGGTAGTCTGCTGGAAACGTCCGTTTTGAGCTCCCGCGGATCCCCGCCCCTGCCAAACGGCTAAGTTTGTTCCTGGCTTCGCCCATAGCTCTAAGTGGGTCTTGTGTTCCTCGGACATTCTGGAGACCTTTCACAAGTGCTTGTCTTTATTGGCAGCCCGCTCAGCCGAAAGTTTTTGTTTGGCAGTGCGCGGAATCGTTGATGTTGAGACATTAGAGAATCCATTTATAGATGTAGACATCTTCGATGATGGAGATAAAAGAATCTTGGTCAACAAGAAAACAAAGAAGTACAAGCGATTCATGTACAATCTTTTTTATGAAAGGTCTTTTGCTCCAGTCTCAAGCTCAATTGGCATCCGCATTTCGCAACATCTCATAATAGCTCACAATCCAAGTTTCAGCGTTCATGTCACACAGTGCAAGGACTTGTCAAAGACTTGCAAGGCTGGCAATAACCAAAGTCAGAAACAAGATTTTAATTAGAGCTGGATATAAACCCATGGAGTGTAGCTCCACAGGAGCTCAAAACGGACGTTTCCAGCAGACTACCCTTTATAGGAGCATTCCGGGGTCCTGGCATGCTATGTTTTGGAAAGTTTCTTGGAAAGGATAAATTACACTTTAGACAGACGAGAAACAGACATCAAAAGAACTTAGAAATACAGAGAAACCAATCACAATAAGAGCCAAAATCATATTCCATATGGCTTACAATACAAAAGGCAGGAAGGGAATTTAAATACACTTGAAAGTGCAAAGTTTTTGGATGATTGAACAGGATTGAAAAGCAAAAGACAGGAAAATTACTCAGTCTTCCTCATGTCAAGAGTCAAAAGAAGAAACGAGTTATAGAAATTTTTATCATGACGATAACAGTAGAAAAAGATGAATAATAAAGAGTATCGGAATGATAGCTCTATGATGTTCATATAGATTCATGCGTAACCACAGTTGTACGCACAACACCAATATCACTACTAGACACATCCTGAGCAGCAAGTTTATATGTACTGCCCGCTTTATCTTTGGAATATCTTGACTGGACCTCGCACAATCCAGGGAAGTTGACAACTTCGAAACTGATCTCCTTACCCCACCACACAGTGGTATCCCAACCTAGAAGCTGCGAAGTCATTTGTGGTATGTCTTGGTGTTTGAAATCAAATGGTATTTGATGAAATTTTGATTCGTCTGCTGCTGAACGCTCCGTAAAGACTCTCCACTGACCCAACCAGAGCAAAATGATGAGATTAGGCATCTGTCAAGTAGATTATGATACATCATCTTTTCTTACCGATTGAAAGAGCAGGGCAGGTGTCATGAAAACTCCTGGGAGTTGAGTAAGCAGAGCTGATCCAAGCCTCAAATCTACACTGCCGACGTGAGCTTATGATAATGAGACTCATTGTTCAAAGCCACACAATATATTATAAGCCTTTCATTGACTTACTTTGTAAGGTTTACCGAGCTTTGAGTCTGGTATATCAACTCCGAAATTTGAGAGAAAATGCTCAAGGCAACAAGGATAGAAGACTTGGATAAAAAGCCTTGAGTTTGGATTCATACAAAAATACGTTTCACATATAGTAAGACAGTTGATTTGGTTGATAATTCCGGATGAGGACTTTGAGGCTTACTAAACTCTTTCTCCAACTCGATCCATATGGGTGATGACCATTGAGCATTGATAACCCAAGCGTCGGACTCACGCATGAGAAAAGCTTGTTTAAGCATGCGTAGCAACAATTGAACTGTGAATAGGTAAAACTTAAACAGCACGAGTCAGGTTTTAGCACTTGAACAATCTGTTAAAATCAGAAAGATAAGAAAAAATAGTTTGCGACTGAAGCTCACAACTGCCAATACGACCGCCAAACATAACCATGTTATAGCCCATCCATTGATCACTGAGCCGACCTTGGTGACTTCCTGGACTACAGAGTCGCGCTTGGCGAATATTGTTGCTAAATGATAGTCGAAACTTTGACGTGTCTCATAGATCTCAGCTGCCTTTTCTAGTGACGTGAATAAATCAAGGGCGAGAGATTTAAATTTGGACAGAATCATCACTGCTCGGATAGTCCAATACGCCGTCAAGGAGATGGCGAGGATTGTCCAAGATATCCAAATCGAGTTATATAGATTAGGGGTAAGGATACGAGACAATTTGTTGGTCTTTTTTCCTTCTACGTCACAGAGGCTTCACGTACAGCGGACAAAGAAATTAGTGATTAGAATTTAAGTAATTGAGGCAGGCTGGAACCTTTAGTAAGAAAGACGGTCACCAACCAAGCATGGCAAAGACTCCAAGAAGCCAGAACAATCCCTAGATAGGATCTGTGCCGCATCATGTGAAGTGTTAGCTTGGATATGTGATATTCAGAGAGATGAGCTTACGGAAGCCAGCTGGATCCGATTCGAATAACACCGCACAGTTTTGGGAAGAGCGGATAAAAAACTCAAACTTCATGATATATTTGATGTGATCGAAAGAAAATACGTACGTAAGACCATACCTGAGGTTTATAAATGTCGTTTTAGACGCAGGAAAATTCAGCGCTGATCAGTACCTAGGCGTTTTCATTCAATCCACTTACCAAAGTGGCAAAAAATAACCAGAACGCCCTTGACCAATGGCGGATTCTGAGTACACCTGTGCTCATTAAGCGTCAAGACCAAACATGAAACGATCAGCTCGGGATGACTCTATTTGCTCAAAACCTTACCAGATAGTTGTCACAGGCGGCCGCAAAGTACAGTGCGCTAGAGACTAGTTCACAAATGACGAGGATCATGGACCTATTTGGCACTAGATAAGGCATTCCTCTCCCTGATCAGATTTTAACAGACAGATTTCATCGTCATTTTTAGTTAGGACTTTCAAACGTTGGAGTTCATCTCTAAACCCAATACTCACAAGCTTCAGGATACATTCGACGAAAGAAGAAAAAGTGTTTTTTCCGGCTGATCGGTCCCTTGATGACTGGTATGATTAATATGGCCACACAGCTGATCATCAGGATACCCCTCATGACGGCGAATATTATCAAGACATTTAGGGCCCAGGAGGGAAATTGGGGATCAATGATTTGTTTCTATAGGGAAACATTGAAGTCCAAGTTGAGTTTAGCAATTATCCCTACACAGATGTTACTAGACGTAGCTCAGCTAGCATTGTCCTGCGCGCTGATTATTTGCAATGGTTTGGAAAAACAAGATCACTGACAGCCATCGAAATTTGGTCCGTGAAGGGATTCAGTGCAGGCGTGGTCCTATCGCCTGAAGAATTTTGGAGAGTAGAAGACATATCAATGTGCTCTTCTGAGGTTAGTTGGAGTGGAAGATATAATTCGAAGCGGTGCTGGAAAATATCCCTAGGATTATGATTGTAAAGGGATGTAGTACGGGGGACGCTTCTTGTATGGTTGGCGACACTAAAATGGTACAGAAGATCACAATGGAAAATGCGAATAGAAACAGCTTGATTATAGCAAAATGCAAGTTCATCGAGTCTGTTATATAGCAAACCTCTATGAATTTAGGCGGGGTAGTTACCGCGCAATCTCGCACCGACATTCTGCGAAATAAATTGCATCAAGCTTCAAGGTTTACTTCAGCATCATGAAGTTTTCCTCAAACTGACTTTCTCTGCCACACGGACGATCAAAATCGCAAATTTGATGCCCAGTGCTCCAAATCGATTGAGCCCGTTCCTGTCCTTCCGTTAGAAATTGGCAGTGAGCGATCGCGGCTCCTAACCTAACTCAAGTCCACTTCTCGTAGGGCGCTCTGAACTTCGCGAGATCCCGAACTTGCGAGGATCAATGTCTGACTGAGGGACTTGGTTAAGTTAGGATCGACTCTCTTGGTATGAGCGTACGAGTTCCAGAATGATACGCAAAACAGCACTCAACGGAGTTGCATCTCTGCATTTCCTTACTGGGAAGAGACAAGTCGTGTCCCGTCTAATCAGGTTGCTATTATGAACCTTATCAGTGACTCGTGACAATTTTTCAAAACCTTTTTCCTCTTGGGCTCGGGAGTGTCATCAGAGATACGTGCTGTCTAGAGCGCACCTTCTGCTCGCCACCTCTTGATTCTTTCCTTCCACGCTATCTGTGGGTGAGGTCCTAGGCCCTAAGACTGTTCTAAATTGATATGACTTGCTTCAAATATGTTCTTGTACGTATGTCTTGAATCTCGCGAACGACTCGACTTGGATTAAGACCCATGTCACCTGACATGGGGGTATACAAATTCTATACCCCTCGATTTTGGAGAAAACCGGCCTATCAAGATTGTACAATATATGTGCTTGGCCGCGCCTCTTGATTTTCATATTCGTCGACAGAAAAACATTTTATGAATGAAATCTGATTGGACCTGATCGGGCTGCAACGTCCCCAGAGATTACGAGGAATCACATCCATTTTTGCACCCCATTAAATTTATCTTATACTGATCGATCTTAAGACACTTCTGGTCTCATGAACTTGTAATAAAAGATTCTGGTGGTGTAGTAAATGGTGTTGAAGGCCAAATTCTGTATGATGTACTGAACTGAGACGAATAGGATCTTTTAGTCTTTATTGTAGCAATCAAAACACAATTTAAATTTCTCAAAACTAGAACAAAGAATTAGTTAAATATAAACAATATTTGAGAATAAGACAAAGTATTTAAAGAAAAACGTATTGTACCTAGAACAAAGATCAACACTGATTTGAAATCGGTGAAAAAGAATTCAAATCAGGAATATAGAGTTTTTCCTACTTATGTCTATATATATATAAATAAAGAAACATTTAGATATTTATGAAAGAAAAAATAAAATTAAATTAAATATAAATAAATACCTTAAACAAAAAGCTAGGCCGCAAATCTCCTCCTGAATTTGATTCCTTTCAACGAGCTTTGTGTCGTGGTGATCTTTTAGTTATAATAGTAAAAATGAGAAATATACGTTTTATAATAAAACTGAGAAAAATATGAGAGAGAATATTTAGAGAGAAATGATTGAATGATTTAGAAAGTTTTAGAGAGAGAAAGAGCGTATTTATAACATTTAAGAACAGAACTATGATGTAAAAGAAAATTTGGAATAACATTGGTAATACGTAGTTTAGGGGCTCAATAATATTTTGAAATATAATTTTACTTAAAATTTGAATTTACAATATCGTCATTTCAGGTAGACTTTCTTAGGAATGATTTCACCTTGCAACACTCCTCCTAAATCATACCTGAGTTAGTCTTAATTGTTCTAATGCTTTCTGATGTTTGACTTTTCCCAAAGGTTTAGTTAGTACATCCGCAATCATATCATGAGTTGAAACTTGTTCCATAGTCATAAGATTTCTTGCAATTAAATTTCGAATATATTGATATCTTACTTCAATATGTTTCGAATTTGGATTCAACTGAGCTTCCTTACTAATGATAACTGCTCCTGAATTATCATTATGAATCTTGACATTCAACGGTGGTTTCTTGAGTTTAATATTTAAACTACTAATAAGAATTGATAACCATCTAAGCTGCTTCGCACATTTATTTGAAGAAATAAATTCAGCTTCAGTGGTTGATTGAGCGACAACTGATTGTTTCTTTGTTGTCCAAGATATCATATTTCCATACAAAGTTACACAGAAACCAGATGTAGACTTCTTAGTCACAAAAGATGTTGCATAGTCAGCATCCGCCCATCCAACTAACAAACCATCTTGAGCTTTAGATTTCGAATATAAAAGACCAGTATTTGATGAACCATTCAAATACCTTAGCACATGTCGAATAGCAGACCAATGAGAAAGCGTAGGTTTGCTGTTGAATTGAGATAGAAGATTTACAGTAAAAAGAATATCAGGTCGAGTATGAAGAGCAAGATAGTTAAGCATACCCGTAGCCTTGAGATATAATTTCTTATCAGAATCCTGAGCAGGTGTCGCAACTATAGAATGCAAGTCCTGAGCTGCAGGAGTCTTGACTGGAGTTGAAGAGTCCATTTTGAGTTCTTTAAGTATCTTCAAACAAAAATCCTCTTGATGCAAAATGACCGAACCATCCTCCTTCCAGTTAAGCGTATAGCCCAGATGGCGAGTTGGCTTTTCCTTTACCTTAATTTTATAAAATTTTCTAAGGTTAGCAAGGAAAAGTTGAGCATCATCCTTACTCCTAGCCACACCAAAACCATCATCCACATGCATATGAACAAAAATAGAATAAGAAGAATTCGAGAAAAGTGAATCATCCCCTTCAGTTGCATAAAACTTCAAACTGCTTAAAGTTTTAACTAGATGCTCACGCCATTGTCGAGGGGCTTGCTTCGTTCCATACAAGGACTTCACCAATTTCCAGACCTTTTTCTCTAAACCTTTCACCTCAAAACCACTAACTTGCGTCACATAAACCACAGCATCCATCATACCATAAAGAAACGCCGTTTCCACATCAAACTGAAAAACATATAACTCATTCTGAACCGCAAAAGCTAATAAAACTTTAAAAGATTCATTCCTAGCCACCGCCGCATAAGTATCAAAGTAATGTATCATATGAACTTGATGATTACCCAAAGCAACCCATCTCGCCTTATACCTCTCAACTTCTCCAAACTCATTCAACTTCTTAGTTAAAACCCACATTCCTCCTATGATAGTTTCTCCAGGAGGAGGATCAACCAATTCACCCGTACCTCTAGCAGTCAAAGACTCGTATTCACTGTTCATCGCTTCCCACCACTTCTGTGCTTCTTCCGGATTTGAAAGTGCTTTTTCAACTGTCGTAACTTCAGTTAACATAACTTCTCCTTCTTCTTCACGCAAAACTCGAGTTCGAGCTCTAGTTACTCTAACACCTTCTGTATCCATAATATTCTCCTTAGTAACTTTGGATGAAATATCTTGAGGAGCTCGATCAAAGAAAGGAACTGATACATAACCCTTTTTCTGATTAGCCAATGGTACATCGTTAGAATTGGGAGAAGGAGCTTTATCAGATAGGTGAGAATTTGGCTGATGAGAGGAAGAAGCATTCCCTTGCTCAGATACGATTTCTTGACGATTTAATGATGAATCTTCTCCATTCGTCTGAGAATCCTCCTCATCCTCCTCAACCGGATCTGGTGGAAGTTCTACCGCAGTGGGATAAATTCGAATATTATCTGTCACATTACTTGTTGATTCTTGAGGTAAAGTCGAAGGTGACTTCTTGAGCATTGCAGGATCAGAATAATTGACATTAATTGGTAATGGAACAAAATCTCTACTTATGACGATATTTCTGGTTTGATTGTCGAAGAAACGACCAGCATCAGAAAACGGTTCATAACCCAGAAACAAAAGTGGAACCCCAACAGGAAGAATTTTTCCATGAGTAGACGCTTTAACGTACGTTTTCAGACCAAAAGGTAATATTTTCTTGATATCTCGAACCGGTTCAATTGATGAGTTTGATGAACATAAAACTTCAGTTGCTGATTTGCCATTCAAACTACTTGTAGGTAAAATATTAATTAGATAAGATGAATATTTTGCAGCTTCATCCCAAAGATTGATAGGCACCCCAGATTGAGCAAGTAAACAACGAATTTTGACTAATAATGTATAATTGAATTTCTCAGCTATACCATTTGTCTGAGGACTATCAGCTGGACCTCTTTCAATAGAAATTCCTTGCTGCTGAACATAATTCATGAATGTTTTTGAACTAAATTCCCCTCCGCGGTCTGAATGTAAATAAGCTGGAGTTCGTCCTAATTTATTTCTAATTTCTTTAATAAAGGACATTAAATAACCTTCAGATTCTGATTTATGCTTCATTAGATAAATTCGATTAAATCTTGAATAATCATCAATGATAACTAGGACATAATTCTTTCGTGCCTTACATAGAACAGAAATTTGTAAAACATTGAAATGTAATCTTTCAAAAGGAAGTTGGGATTTAGGTAAAGAATGATTATGTGGTCGAGCTTTCAATTTACACTTGATGCATATTTCACAGTTTCTAGATGAGTTAAATTCGTTTGATTTAATATTCTTCAATTTCAAAAATAATTTTAAATATTCATCAGAAGGATGTCCTAGAATTATATGCCAATCTTTGATGGGAGTAACTTCATCTACACTATTCACTTCAGAAACACCTTGTGCAATAAAAAGTTTTCCTTGTCGAGGAAACCTAAAAATAATTTTATTTGCTTTCTTGATCAGTACTCCTCCTGAAACATGACAAATATTAAAACCATGATCTTCAAGTTGAGAAGCTGAGATCAAATTTCTTGGTCCAGACGGTACATAGAAAACAGGATAAATATATTCATTACCAAGTAACATTTTTCCTACGTGAGTGACTGTAATATTTCCTCCATAGGTACCCAGAACCCTAAAAGTTGGTTTGGGATCAATAAGTAACTTGAAATTATTCACAGTGGTATCAGTAGCTCCGGAATCATAAGTTAAATCAAAATTATTTGATCTAGGTGCAACAGATAAAGCAGAAAAATTTTCAATCATAAAACAAGATCCATCCATAAACCCACTTTGATTATCTGTTCGAGTTACTGAATTCATGGATCCTGAGGATGTTGAATTGTTTTTCATTTGATTTTCTAGATGATTGAGTCTTTCCTTCATTTCACGAATTGATTCTTGATTTGAGTCAGTTCTTTGATTTCCAAAACGAGTATGAATTATACCTCTAGGTCGAATAAAACCATTACTCGAAGAAGATGGAAAAGGTTGTTGATTTTGACGAGAAAAATTAGAAAAATTATTTTTATTTTGATTTTGAAAATTTTGATATTGATTTGTGTTAGGTTTCTTGTTGCGGTTGATAAATTGAGGCTTTTGATTTTGAACAAGATTAACCGTCATATTTGCTTCTGCTTCATCTCTTCTATCTGCTTCTAACATCATACTTTCATAAGCACTTGCGTAAGTAAGCGGTTTTGTTTTATAAAGTGTAGTAATAAGAGGCATTAAAGCTTCGTCTGAATTAAAAGAAGAGAGAAATATACATGCATGTAAACCCGTGGACATTGTTGCAAAATCTGTCATTGATGCTAAAGAAGTATTCAAAGAGGTTATCATACTGTTGAAAGAGAATATATGTTCTTTCATAGAAGTTCCTGGCGTAAAAGTGGTGTTAAATAATTTCCTAAGTTTTGATGAGACCGTGATAACACACATCATACCACAAGCTCTGCCTAAAGCTTGATAAGTATGCCAAAAACTTGGAGAGTTAGTGATAATAATATCATGGAGATCTTCCTCAACTATTTCCCATAGTAAAGAAAAAGCCCAAGCATTTCGAGTACGATATAATTGAGTATCCATATTATCCTTATTCCACTCTAGATCAATCAGTCCATCAAAACCTTTACTGGTTAAAACACTATCTACCATAATTTGCCACTTGGCCCAATTCGTTTTATTTAATTTAAAAAATCTAAATTTTGAAACATCAGTTCCAGAATCCATTTCCAAATGCGGATTAGAACCTTCGTGCTGATTATCTGATGAATCCATAGGAGTTGGTGTAGTCATATCTATAATAAAAAAAATTTTAAATATGTAATGAATGCCAAGACTTGCCTCTCGCTACCATGAGACGAATAGGATCTTTTAGTCTTTATTGTAGCAATCAAAACACAATTTAAATTTCTCAAAACTAGAACAAAGAATTAGTTAAATATAAACAATATTTGAGAATAAGACAAAGTATTTAAAGAAAAACGTATTGTACCTAGAACAAAGATCAACACTGATTTGAAATCGGTGAAAAAGAATTCAAATCAGGAATATAGAGTTTTTCCTACTTATGTCTATATATATATAAATAAAGAAACATTTAGATATTTATGAAAGAAAAAATAAAATTAAATTAAATATAAATAAATACCTTAAACAAAAAGCTAGGCCGCAAATCTCCTCCTGAATTTGATTCCTTTCAACGAGCTTTGTGTCGTGGTGATCTTTTAGTTATAATAGTAAAAATGAGAAATATACGTTTTATAATAAAACTGAGAAAAATATGAGAGAGAATATTTAGAGAAAAATGATTGAATGATTTAGAAAGTTTTAGAGAGAGAAAGAGCGTATTTATAACATTTAAGAACAGAACTATGATGTAAAAGAAAATTTGGAATAACATTGGTAATACGTAGTTTAGGGGCTCAATAATATTTTGAAATATAATTTTACTTAAAATTTGAATTTACAATATCGTCATTTCAGGTAGACTTTCTTAGGAATGATTTCACCTTGCAACATGAACCCCGTACTTCTGTTGGTATAGACAATCTTCAAGACCCATGAAGGAGTACATTGTGAAAACCTAGAGGGCTGGTCAGTGTTCACAGCAAAGTTTCTTCGTGCTACAGAACACAAACTCCTGAAACCTGCTGCAGGCATCAGAGTTGTGACTACATTTGGTTAGCTGAGATGAAAAGCTCTGACTCCTCAACATGATGTGAGGCCTAAGGCTACATATTTTGGCCTGTCGTTCAACTTTGAATCTGCAGAAACCGGTTTCTCACATATATGAATGAATATCCATTCAACTCCAGTCAGGCATTTTTTTCTAAAAAACGTTTGTGGTGACAACCTATAAAGACCTAGCTATGAAGAAGCATAGAACTGAATTGGAAGATTTATCACAACACACATTGCTGATCAGGAATATAGGGCAGTAGCTAGCTATTAACCAGGTGAATTATCAATCAGAACAATTGACAAAAAATTCTTGGCCACTATGTAGCCTATATTAGTTTCCACTCTTCATCAGATCTCAAATTTTCCACAGAACATAATTTTTCTCCAAAGGATATGGCAGTCAATCTTGACTTGTGGAGGCAAAAAATATCACCAACTGTTGAAAGGGCAAGTGGGATTTTTTTTTCAGAAGTCCCAATCCTGAAACCTACAGAATTCCATCCATTCAAATGTGACATTTTCCACAAATCCTGAATGGGTTTGCACCCCCTAGACCTCTTAGATCCACAATTTTCTTAATCATTGAAATCAAGTTGTTTTTTGTCACCTGGCCACTGCAGTCCCAACAGGACAAGATTTTGTCTTTTCAATTTATTCTCCAAAGGAGATATTTTTGTTAGAATTAATAAAGTCTGGAATGCAAGACTGATAGAATCACGTGTACCGTGAGTTAGAAGGTATTATAACCTGAGATCACGTATAAGTGATGAGAGAAGAATTAAGCACCTGATAGAATCACGTGTACCGTGAGTTAGAAGGTATTATAACCTGAGATCACGTATAAGTGATGAGAGAAGAATTAAGCACCTGTTGGAAGGTGATGAATAAAAGATAAGAAATGTTTGAGTAATAAATTCCATAGTATCTAAATGTAAAAGATATAAAAGAGAGAAAAACAATCATAACTAGCAGACCTGATAGAATCACGTGTACCGTGAGTTAGAAGGTATTATAACCTGAGATCACGTATAAGTGATGAGAGAAGAATTAAGCACCTGTTGGAAGGTGATGAATAAAAGATAAGAAATGTTTGAGTAAGGAAAACAACCGTGATGCTCAAACATGATACCTTTTATAGAACAACTTCTCTCAAATAGGTTATAACAAATATGAGGTAGATATAATTGTGCATCTCACAGTTAATGACGCGCAGGTCCTGCTTTTGGTAAAGATTGAAACAGAAGTAATAAGATAGAAGAAAAATGCTCCTTTAGAGCATGTGAAACGTATGAGTGTGTGCTGAGCTTTTAGTGATTAATGTGAAGTTACGCTGGGTTTTCCTAATGCGTAAAAAGACCCTTATTTCATGTTGATAGGGTGTTGACCATTGCAATCATATCTCAATAAGAATGTCACCTAATTTTTCTAATTTTTCTTTTTCTGGCTCTAGGAAATTGTGTTCTTCACTCCAGATCTGTTTTTATCAATCCTAAGGAACAGAGCACTATTGGCTTCCACAGGCACTAGCCATCACCTAATTACATGATCTGGTGTAGACATAGCTTTTTATTCGATGGTTTTTAGATTGTGGTTCCAGTTAGTTTTTCCTTTCTTCAAGTTTATGTTTCACACAATTGTTTCCATATGTGTAGCTCCATCCAACCTAGCTCATGTCTCTCAAGTGTTACAGTTTTCTACCTTGTGTTTCTAATTGTCCTAATCTCTCATTTTTTCTACTCTGTGTCTGGCTGTGGTTTATATTCTGTATTTGTTTTGACACACCAGGCATCAGCAATCTAATCCTTGTCATTAGATGCCATGCATTTGTGTGGTGATGTCTCACCCAAGAAACAGTAGTCCAGTGCCACTAAAATGTATTGCCAAAACAAACATATTGTATCCCATTTGATTATACTTGCTCATGCGTGAGGCAGCCTTCAAAATGTGTCCAAGAAAACGGATTTGGCAATCTCAGCAAGTATGAAAAAGAGACATCAGATACGCAAACTTGCATGCTAGATGAATCAGTAAGTAGTTGTCAATATGCGAGGTTATTGAGCAAACCTATCCTTGAACCAACATGTAATAAGTGAAGTATAACTTATTACAAGCTGTTTACATATGAATTACATAAAGTACAGCACCTGCACTAGTGATCAAGATGACAAATAGCAGAAATAACGTTTATATGTGGCTGCTAACTATAAGAAGGCTCAAAAGAGGATTGATAAGGACTTTTGGACATTGGTGTAGACGGATTTGGTGGGATTGAAAGCTATGTAAACTTGGTCATGATTGAGGGTATTCAAGATCCAAGAAGTGGGCTCCAGAAGTGTCAAGAAGTGACATCCAGAAGTAGTTTCAGAAGTTTGTCAAGTGACACTTCCAGAGCTTTCCTTTTAAATTTGGGAGCCCCATCAAGAGGTGATACATATCACGTCACATCATACCACCTGATCATGCCATATGTCTCAGTGCAGCAGCAAGCGTGAAAGGGACGCAAAGGTGTTACACACCATAAAATGGCTTACCCTCCAATCCAGAAGTTTCTTGAGCATGTCTGACAGAAGCTCCAAAAGTTTCTCAAGGGTGTCCAAGAAATTTCTGGGATGTCAGTTCTTGACACTTCTGGAGCCCACTTCTTGAATATTGAATACCCTCATTGTACATGATGATGAGCAAGAGACAAGGCTAATGTCAGAGAATTGAATACCCATCAGAACAACAGATGAGGCGCACAGCCAGTACTAAACAAGTACATAAAGGAGGATCATGTGAATAGCACCTGTTGCCAACTCTATTATGATCCGTGGATGATTACACATGATAAGTACATGTGTATTTGACTAGTTTTGGTGTGAGTATCCTTGATCTGACACGACCCCAATTCACTATTGTAATCTGTTACAGCTATTCTAGAAATTAATGTCATGTCCCAATTTTTTTATTTTGTTTTTCTTCAAGGTTCACGTCAAATAAGAGCAAATACAGCCCTGTATCAGCTGTGGTATTCACCCAACTGAACAAGAAACTTCTAATACAGGGCTGTATTGTACGTATTTTAGCTCGAATCTCTGTGAATCCTTGACAAAAACAAGAAAAATTATTTTTGAGCAGGACACAAATTCCTAGAATGCTGTATATTACAACCTATCTTTTTAGCACACATACCTAGACTTTTCTTCTTGGCGGTCATCAACATCCATGAAGATCAGTTTTAGATGATCAGCTACTGAGTTTGGTTCCCAATCCAACTTACTTGCTTGAACTGGGATTGTACATGGTTATTAAGATATTATCATAAAACAAATTACACACAATCATCTTCCAATTTTGTCCATGTGTTATTTTTTTGTTGAATGGTAGTTATATCTCTTGGATATCATGTGAAAAAAAAATGAATGAAAATGAGATAGAAAGGACAGCCTGGGTGCCATGCTTTCAATTGATCATCACATGTAAATATGTATTACATAGTTTCTTTTGTGTTTGTTAACATGTGATTAATTGGTCATTTGTAGTTGTTTGTATGTAATTAGCTGTTATATTGTTGAGGAAGGTGATACACCATTAAGACGGCAACTTTCCTTTATGACAGCAGTAAAACTTGCATCAGGAAAATAGATGTCCCACCATGAAAAATACAACAAAGTGCATCATCACTGTGAACATTAAACCACAATTGGGAAGGGGACATTGATTATGAGTATAATTTGGCATGACAGGATCTATCACTGCACATCTTGGCCACAACACCCATACTACATGTGTGTAACAAGATGAGTAAATTGTTAGCTGGCACCTACATACAGGCCTGCTCAGTTATCTACACATATGAGTAAGTGAAGCATATGTAATACATTCTGAAAAGCATTCTGGTTTATCAAAACAATCTCAAAATTTGGCTACATATACTGGCACACAATTTTTGTAAAATTTGATGAACTAAACTCCAGGTAACAACCCTTCTGTTACTGTCAGATAGCTCCATGAGTATTTCCTGAGTAGCTACACAAGTATATGTAGTCAATTTTTGGGATGATTTTGCAAAACCAAGAAAAGGTACAGGATGTATCACATGTTATTCACTTTTTCACATGAGCCAAAAATGGAGCAGAGTGGTATGTACATGACAGCTAACAATGTATCCAGAATTTTTTATGTACGTAGTGTTACAGCTATGTCTCAGATGTGCAGTGATAGTTCCCTTTATGATGTATTATACTCATAATCATTTCCACATCCTCCTTGCAGAAGCTGTCTGATGTTTACAGTGAAATGATAAAACAGTAATTTTGGCATGAATCTAGTAGTACAAGGTGATTCCAAAGGTGTATCCAAGGAGCTCAGAGCATATACACAGATTCCTGATTTAAGAAGAGGGATATAATATGGTATACAGATTTTTTATAGATTGAGGTTTGATTACAAGTTGGGTTTCAATCTCATTGTGTGTCACACCAAATTTGAGCATGTAACACTGATATAACCAGCAGGAATGTGTAGCTTGTTTGCACTAATTTATCTTTTGTTGAGCTGTTCAATCAGCAAGAAAGCAAGAGATGAAGATGAAAAGGAGATATTCAGTTTATTGAAAAAACTCAATGGAAAATTCTGGGAAATAGAACACCCAAACATGTGAATGATAAGACATTGTTAATCATAAATAGACCGTTTGATAGATTAATCCAACCTCAAATTGGCAAGCCAAAATCACCTTTGATGCACTATAGACCTAGGTTTTGGGTTTTTTTACATATTATTGTTGGGAATATTGGACAAGCAATTTCAAAAGGGCTGTAATAACTCATCTGATTTACATCATGAAGTTCAATAAACTATATAATATTCTTGGTGGGAAAATACTGGAGCAGTTTTGTAGAGCTTTATGATGACATACAACATCATTCATTTTGATGGTATTTCATATTCTGCTAAGAAAAAGCTCAGATTTTGTTGAGACCAAACTTATATCATCTTGATGATATACTGATATTTTGTTGAGAAAATGCTGAGTTAAGTAGGACAGCCTGCTGGAAATCAGTGTTTGGGGCTGTGATTAAGGCATATAGCTTTTTTTAAATTTCTCAAAGGGATGTGCTACCTGATTTGCAACTGATGTAATTATGGTATACAAATATGTGTTCTATAAATTTCCAAAATGGTTTACAGAATGCCAGGAACCCAAATTTTGGTGGGCAAAAGCCCAATTCTGGCATTCTGTGAACTGTCCTGGGAATCTACATAACACATATCTGTATACCATAAGATTTCAGCCCGTCAGAGCAGGGATCAATATGATTTCAAACTTAATCAATTGAAACCATCAAAATCCCACTGCCACTAGTTACTTACCTTCAACCAAGATTGTATTGGAAAGTCTTGAATCAGATTTTCATTTTCATCACAATCAAATAGATAAAATATGAAATAAAGATAAGCACCTAAACATACCTGTCAGAGCAGGGATGAATATAATTTCAAACTGAATCAATTGAAATTATCAGAATCTCATGACCATGAGTTACTCACTTTCAACCAAGATTGTATGAGAAAGTCTTGGATGAAGAGAGAAGAGCTTGTGGCACTCTGTCAGTATGGTTTATCAATAAAACAACAAGTGGTACATAGGTTTTGATTAGGTTCAAGAATGATACACGTAATCAAAACTGTATATGTCATAGTATTTGAAATAAGATAAGGAAATTTGTTAATCAGTTAAAAGTGTGACAATCAAAAAATGAGTAACTACCAATCATATCAAGGAAACAAAATCACCATGATTGCAACCACAACATACTTGTGCCTGTCTCATGGTGGTCACTCTTGGAAGCATGTTACTAGGCAAAGTCATGCCACCAAAAGGCAGGCACATGTTGTGATTGCCAAATTCCACAACACCCATGGGGAGCAGGGGACCTCATCTGATCAAATTTGACAGAGATGTGTAGATATAGATAAACACAACATGCACAGACAAGGCTAGAGATATAGAGAGTGTAACTATGGCACCCATATAAATAAGCCCACTATGTAACCCCCTTCCCTTCTGTCTCCTTGGATGATATACCCCTCATCTGTCTGTCCTCCTTTTTTTTGAAAAAATTAAGGAAAAAACAGGAAGGAAAAAGCAAGTAAGAATCAGTTCTTGTAGAGATGTGTTCCTTTGTGTCCATATTCTATGGCAGCTACTCTCTTATGCAGACCGCTTATTGGACATGTACAGCATGTGTACATTCTGGTCATTTGTATTAGAATTAGTTGATGCTCTGACTTTTTTGGAGACATGCACAAAATAAGGTGTAGATGGGTGGGATAACACCCCCCCACAAGTACATTATGCAGTGTTGGATGATATAAAGTGTAAGCACATTGTGTTGCATTTTCAACCTGAAAACAAGAAGAGGTATAAAATCAAGTCAAGAAGTGGGTATGTATTAAAATGGGTATCAGAAAAACAGAATAGATGTTACAAAGAATGCAAAAAAAAACAAAAGATATAACCGAGAAACCCAGACTATCCAGCATCAGAGGATATACTTCATGGGATTCAAAAACACGGATTGGTGGGCATTGGTATTATCTCGATCTCCTCACGAGTCACCACAATGGAGCGCACTACACTGATATCATCAGTAAGATTCTGCTTCGTAATGCTGGTGTTATCTTCCATTTTTCTTGAATTGATTGATTGAACTTCACAGAGACCAGGAAAGTTTACAATCTCCAATTCGGTCTGATTATCCCAGAAGGCTGTGGTGTCCCATCCCAAAATGTGGGACGTCATTTGGGGGATGTTTTGGTCCTCAAATGCTAGTGGGACTTGTTGAAATTTTGTTTCATCTGATCGCTCTGTGAGGATTCTCCACTGTGATGACCGCAGCCCACAATTGTCATGATGTCAACTAGTCTATTTGCATTCAAGACAAAAACATAATTCCCTCTTACTGATTGGACCAGAAGCGCTGGTGTCATGAAGACACCTGGAAGCTGGGTGACCAGAGCTGAGGCGATCCTGCAGTTTAGACTGCCAACAAGGGATACAGGCATGTGAGATTCCGGCAATATGGACGGCAGAGTACATGTCCTGTATCTACTCACTGGGTCAGATTTTTTCCGCTATAAATCTCATACGCCAACTCAAAGAGTTGAGAGATTATGCTTAGGGTAAGAAGGCTGGAAGTCTTACAAAGGAGCCCTAAATGATATTAATCAGAGCCGTCCGATAGAATTAACTTGTTGAATTTCGATGTCATCAACCTGAATCATAACTTACTGAACTCTTTCTCCAATTCTTCCCAGATAGGAGAAGACAATTGAGCATCTACGACCATAGTATCCAACTCGCGCTTGCTCAGAATTTGATTCAGCATGCGTAGCAATAACTGGACTGTGAAGAGATAGAACTTTGAAATTTGCTTGAGTCTTCTTGTTGCTGATTACTACGATAAGCCAAGCGCGCAACTCCCGAGCTCGAGTTTCTGAGAAGATATTACTCACGACCGCTAGTCCAACCGCCAAAGTTATCCACGTTATACACCATCCGACAATTAATGTACCGGTCAATTGAGTTCCATGGACTGCAAGGATTAGCGTGGGCAACAGATCACCCCAAAATGATTGTGCGTTATCATGCCTCTCCCAAGAGATAGCCGCGCGCTTGAGTAATTCGAGAAGTCGGTCACAAGTCCTCTGTGCATCAAACATGTGCCTTCCCATACGAATTGCCCAGTAAGCTATCAAGGCGATTGTAATGATCGACCACGAGATCCATGTGGTGTTATAAACAATGGGAGTAAGCAATCGAGGGAGTCGGCTGCTCTTGACATCCGTTACGTCGCAGAGGCTGGACAAATCACAACCGTTTGAGGCATTTATACCAACGTTCAAGAAATCCAAACTATCACTCGTCAGCAAAAGCTAGTTCAAGGACTCGATGTTTTTTTGAAAGGCAAATTAGAAAGAAGCTCAACCAAGCATAACAAAGAGACCAAGCAGACAGCATGATGCCTATATATGACCTATAGTAAATTTTCCGCAGCGTATGAGCAGATATTCAGATTTATTAGCGTTGATGCAGACGTACGGAAGCCACCTGAAGGTTTGGCGATGACAAATTACCCTGCCACTATCAGTAAGGAGCTTTCAAGGTGAGCATTGTCCAAGAAAAACTAAACCTACGCCAAACCGTACCTAACAAGCGATCATGAGGGGTCAATTGGTCACACTGACAGGACAGGATGAAGTCCATGTCTTTGCTATTTTAGCTGACATCACTTACCAAAGAGCCAGGTACCAACCTCGGTCTCCATGCGCAATGCCCAAGTGTTTATAAGTCTTAAAATTGACAGCCGCTAGGGGAATAAGTAAGAAGCTAACACACGCGGGGAACGCTCAAAAGACTTCGACTCGTACATTGTAGTTTTCATAAGCCGACATACAGTATAATACGCTGGAGCAGAGCTCGCATACAGCAATGACCATCGAACGATTTGGAACTACGTAAGGAATGCCTCTTCCTGCCCAAAATAGATCAGAAAGCGTGACGAGATCCGTATGCAACCAAATCATAACTACTGTAGATTATGAACCCTGGACAGTCGTTCAAGCAGAACTTACCCAGTTGGGGATAGATCCGTCGAAACAAGAACCAATGTTTCTTCCGGCTCGCAGGACCTTTCCATAGCGGTATTACCATAATTGAGGCACATACAAGTATGAGGATGCCTCTCAGGATGGCGAAGAAGATTAAGATGGCTAAGGCCCAAGAAGGGAATTGAGGGTTAAGGATTCTCGCCTGTTATACATCCCATATATGGTTTTGTTTTGGAGCAGATGAAGAAACGTTGATTGATTTTAAGTTTAAAGTCTTTTGTTAGAACATTTGGTACTACTGTAACCTAGAAAGACCAACTGACGACCACAATGATTTGCTCCCTGAACGGGTTCGCGTTCGGTGGGCCAACAGGAGTCGACAAGTCCAGGAAACCAGATGATGGCTTCATGTCTTATCCCCGAGGCCGTAAGTTGCCCTAAATTGTGGAGAGGGTGGCTGAAACACGTCGCTGACTAGGGCGGAGAGAAATTCAAGACAGCAAATTGTGCGGGAGTGATGGGTTTTACCGTGCTCTGATGTTGGTCAGCAAGAGATATAAAGGTCTCACACAAAGTTTAACCACTAGGTCCACGACGTACGAACAATCAGGTGCAATCACGTTTCGCGTATGACGAACGAGCGTGAATTTGAGAGCTAAATGAGATCGTGAAGCTTGCTTGGCTCTCCGAAGGGCTTTGGCGGTTTTGATTCAAGGATCGATTGTGCTTCCCTCGCCTCGTTGACGGACCAGCACGATTCACTTGGGATAGAAAAAATGAATCGACAGAATCGATCCCCGACATTGAGCTGATTTGGAATTTAAGCATATTGGATCCGCTTCGAACGTTCGCTCACGTCTGCCTTGCTTGTTCAATCTGGGTTGAACAGGATGTACAACAATTTCTTTTCCTGCAGGTTCCACAAGACGAGTCGAGATCTATCGAGTCGCCCAGCGCACAGTGGCCTCAAGAGTCAACACAACATGAGTGCCTATGTCGTAGATAGCTGAACAAGGAGCGTCTCAACTTTGGGCCAAAGTAAGTAACACCGATCAGCACCAATCTCGATGCCGGATGTACGTACATAGTTTGACATCCGTGTTGTCAATCACAGACAACAAGGTTGTTGATAGAGAAACGTCAAAAGCTTTTTCAAAATGGTTGTAAAAGATCTCGCGGGGGGCTTCTGATTTCGTACAGCTACTATCTCACCATCACGTGACCAAGCGCAGTCACTGCGGAACCGTTCGTCCATCGCATTATCCTAAAAATTTTTCCTATCTTTCCACCTTTCTTTTCGCTATGCCTCCTCTTTCTCCCTCTCCTTCATCCTTAAACGCTTTGTTGAATCCGATAGAAGAAGTAGAACTACCAGGATCGATATCTAGGAACAAGTCCTGGGCGGAACAAATGGAATTAGAGGATTCGGAAGCAGATTCGATGGTCGAAGAGACCACCCCGACTGCTACTCCAAGCCCTCCAGGACTGGCAACCTTTTGGAATGCCCTATTAAAAAGGAAGGATATAAATGGCAGTTTAACATTATCAGAAAACGAAACGAGTTTGATGACATCGCTCATCGCAAACTTGATTAATCAATCTTCGGCAAACGAAAAATCTATACAAATAACAGCGATAACTTCAAAACTAAATGGCCTTCAGAAGTCGGTAAATAACCTACTACAAACTCATGCCAGACAAATCGAGACAAAGTCGTGGTCCCAAGTTGCTAAAGGCAACATGACGGGACAAACAAAAACAAAGACTGTGGATGTCCGACCCCCTCCCCCGAAAAAGCTTATAAACGAATATAAGCCAAGTTCTCTGGTCATTCGCCGATTACCCGATACCACACCCTTCCAAAACATGACCCCACCGGAAATAACGACGACCATAAATAAAGTCCTCAAAGATATAGAGGCAAAGATTGAAGACGAGCAAATCCTAGTAAAAGGAGTCACTCGTTTACAATCGGGCAACTTAAAGATTTACGCCAAGTCCAGGACAGTCACGAAATGGCTATTTGAACATAAACATCAATGGACGCACAGGGCTGACCCACTGTTAGTCACTCCCCCATCCAAATACCTCGTTATCTTACACTCAATCCCCACAACCTTTGAACCCACTAATATTTCTTTCAAAACAGATTTATGTCAAGAAAATAGTATAGATCACACCAAAATTCAAAATATAAAATGGCTAGGTAGACCAAAAGATGATGGAAAAGCACATGGCTCGATTATCGTAATCTTACTAGATAAAGAAGTAGCGGCCAAAGTGGAAAGAGGAGGCCTCTTTCTTAAGAACATGTATCTACCCAGGGCTAAATATAACCGCCCACCCATGCAATGCTACAGATGCTTAGAGATGAACCATTCAGCCAGGTTCTGTCCAAATGAACCTTTATGTTCTAGCTGTGGAGGTAACCATGAGACTAGAGCATGTAATATTGAGGATACAGACCTAAGATGTGTAAAATGCTGGAACACAGCAAAAGAAAGTAACAAAGGAAACCCCCCTGATCCAAATGATGAGAAATTTGCTCACTCTGTTTTTAGCTCAACCTGCCCTTTAAAAAAAGAAGCTGCCCCACAGAATAGAAGATACTTTATGAGCAAAGAAATATGAGTTATAACGCTAATATTTCCAGCTCAACACCAATAAAAAACATTGATAGAGATAAAATAAATGTCTTCAGTTTAAATTGTAATACTAATAAATCTTTAACTTGGGAACTATTAAATTCACTCTCTGACTTCACTTTTCTTGTTTTATTTGAACCTTGGATAAACCCTCTCACCATGACTCCACCTGAACATAGAGACTGGAAAGTTTTCTATGACACTGAATACAAAAACAGTAATTATGATCTTAAACACAGAACCTGCATATATGTCAGGAACTATGTTAAAGCAGAAAAAATAATCCCTATCCCCACAAAATCAAGATTCTTAACTATAATAAAACTCAAGTTAGACCATGCTACGCTAACCACAATTCAGCTGATCTCACTTTACAATAGACCGAGACACTTTGAGGGAATGGAAGACCTGGAAAACTGGCTGAACAATGAATACAACAGGTCAACCCCAACATTACTCTTGATGGATGCAAACCTACACCATCGACAATGGAATCCACCAGGATACCATCACACACATCTCAAAGCGGCGGATCTCCTAAAGATGTGCGGAAGAAGAAGTTTCAAAATCATATCCCCAAAAGGCATACCTACATTGTAAGGAGTACACGTAGACGTAGGAGTAGGGGAATTGTAACATGGGATTAGCCAGGTCATACATTTAGTTTCTTTCCAACGCCCGGCTTCGGAGAGTCCTCACTACTCAGAGAGCCAATTGTGGGACTTTCTGGAGCTAGGTGAGTTTCTCTTCATTTCTGATTGTTTTCTTGTTTTCTTTATTTCTCTTATATTTAGACTGTGTCGCTGACTACTCAGAGAGCCAATTGTGGGACTTTCTGGAGCTAGATCGTAATTTATAACAAAGTTCCAAGTTAATTGCCCGTTAGTGCTCTCTCTTGAGGAGTCATGCCGGAACCTTATCCGGACCCATCAGTGAAGGTTCTATGAGAACCTTACACTTTTTTTAATTTGCTCACTTCGAAAGTTAAATTTACACCATCAACATTTTTTTCTTACTATCTCATTTCATCGTATTTGCTCTGTCTTTCGGAATCTTCTGTCAACTCGCCCTGTCATCAAGCCCGCCACCCGATCTCTCAGGGTCTTCTGTCCTGTCACCTTCTGTCATACCAGTTCTGCCTTCAGCAGCAATACCAAAATCGGCAATCTCAAACTTACCAGGCTATTGGATGTCTGAGCCATCAGCTGGCAAACCCAAAAATTACGTAGACAACCCTGAAATCCTCCTTCAACAAGCCAGAAAAGAAAAAGCAAGAGAAGTGACTGCAGCAAATCAGGACAGTCCACCAGCAGGACGACCTCCAAATTATTCGTGGAGACCCGAAGCTAGCACGTCAGGATCAGCAGCTGCGCTGACAGATTGAGTGGTGTACGCTTTGTCATTCCAGTCAAAAAGCCCGGATCAGCCTCAACACTTTCATTTCTTGCCAATCAGCATATCCCCATCCGCTCCCGAAAAGACTGTAATCGACCTACACTTCAAGAAGTTATTAGGTCAATCACATACACCTCATCCGCCTGGGTACTTACCTCAAGAGTCTCCATCCAAAAGTAACCAGACGCAGCTACGACGGGCATTGCCCTTACCTCTGATCCTACCAACACAATGTCTCGAGAAGAAGATTCGGAGACGATTCAACTTCTTCGATCACAGGTCGAGAACCTGGAACTGCGATCCGCTGAACTAGAGCACTCACGACGCGAAACAGCTGAATTACAGAAGATGGTACGAGATCTTCTTGCGGAGCAAAGTTGAGCTCAGTCGCCTGTGAACCCAACGGCAAGATCTGAGGCCAACCAGGTAGTGGAAGATCAACCGAGCGGAAATAACACCTTCAGCCAGTACATTCATTGTACTCCAACATCTCCATCGCCGCTTCCAAGAAACCAACCGGAGGATCGTGCTAACGACAGGCAGCCATCAAGATCTGAGACGACTCAACCTGCAACTAGCGTAGCACCTCATCAACGGGTGAGCTGGGCGGAAGACGTTCCTGAATCATACGGACCAGCACGACTCCGGCCAGTCCAATCGACTCCTGTCGGTTCTACTTCACAACCAGCCTACCCATCTCCTCTGGCAACCGAGTACTCACCAGCCCCACCACGTGATCCTGTGTCAAGATATCGTACCATGGAGCCTCACCTAGCGGAAGGTCCGATGCCTGACGTACCTATCTCAATGACGGCAGATCGAATCAAATTGAGTGACTTGCCGAAATTCAGTGGAAAATTCGGCAAACCGGCGGACCTATTCCATTGGCGAAGTCTCATAGAAGAGACGTTCGAAATCAAGAATGTCATCAATGATAAAGAAAAATTGAAACTCTTAGGTTCATTGTTGAATAATGAGGAACTTTCAGCTTGGTATCAATCAAACAAAGAAGAACTGAAGGGTCAATCATGGGATGGTGCTATGCAAATGATAGCACTGGGTACACTTCCCTACGCGTGGTTGACGGATACCGAGAATGCTTTAAGAAGACTTGAAATCAAGCCTGGCGAATCCTTCGATCTTTATGTCAGTCGAGCACAAGCATTACACCGCCTTATCAAACCTTTCGGCCAAATGACCGATTGTCACCTAGCTCAACATATTACATGGGGAGCTCCTCAATTACTCAAAGACTCGATTGAAAGGGAGGAGCTGCTATTGGTGATACCATTTTCTTTTGCCAGATTCAAGGATAAGGTAGACGGCATCTATCGCTTCCTTATCAACAGCGGACTATTACCCAATCCTTCAGCAAAATCAAAACCGAACCTGATCAGCACGAGCGCCAGCACTGCGTTACCTGTAGCTACCCAACCTACACTGCCAGCCAGACAACAAACCGATGACGAGCGGGCAGACAATGCCTGGAGGTACCATGAGTATCTACGACGAAACGGTATCTGCTCGACCTGCAAGGAAAAATGCAACAATGCGGCATGCACGAAAAAGAACATGCGATTTCTCTCAGTACCAGCTGACTTCAATCCCGGCCCTAGACCTCGCCGAGCGGTCGTACCAGCAAACACACCTGCCCCTCCTGGTACGCCGACTCAACGTCCAGCAGGAAGACCACCGGTGCCAACAACTGCTACCCGAGTAGCGGCCATTGAAAACTTCCCAGACATCGTATCTGAAGACATTGCGGCCTATGAGGAGGCAGACCAATTTCAATCGGCGCAGATAGAAGAACAGGTGGAAGGAGCAGAAGGGTGTGTGCCATCCAAGTCGGTTGCTCCAATTATCTTAGAACTGACTTGTAACGGGAAAACGGTGCGGGCTCTTATTGATTCTGGAGCAGGCACGAATCTTCTATCCGACCGTATGGCGAGTGAACTGCGGATCCCTCGAAGGCCTTTCATTTCGCCGGTAGAGGTACGCCTTGCCATCCCTACGGAAGGCAACCCTCTCATCTTATGGGAGTTCGCAATGGCTAATTTGAAATGTGAAAACCCCAGCATGCGTTTTGGAGCGGTTTTCTTCAAGCTTTCACCTTTAAGTTCATCTTATGACATGATCCTGGGTTCACCTTTTTTGTCAAAATTTAAATTAGATGTTTCCCTCCATCATCGTTGTGTGTTACATACGCCAAGTGGAAAGATTCTATACGAAAAAGAAATGCAAGCCGAATTGAATCAAGTGTTGTGTGCTATACAAAATCTGGACAAGATCTGTAAGGTACAAGATCTAAGTGAGCGTGAATTGGAAATTTTTAAAGAATTTGAGGACCTCTTCCCGGCAGAACTCCCTCCGGTGGAGGAGGGTGAAGCTCCGGATGAAACATTCCCAGAAGGCTTGCCGGATGTGAATAGACAAGTCAGACATAAAATCATTCTCACTGATCCTAATGTTGTGATCAACGAGAAGCAGTTCGGATACCCGCGGAGACATCTGCAGTCCTGGAATAAATTAATTCAGCAACACTTAGCCGCAGGCTGTATCCGACGGTCTGAAAGCCAATATGGCTCCCCGTCTATGATAATCCCAAAGAAGGACCCAACGGAATTACCTCGATGGGTTTGTGACTACCGTACTTTGAACAAATACACTGTCAAAGATCGGGCTCCGCTACCTAATGTGGACAAAGCGGTCCTCTTAGTGGCGACGGGGAAAGTTTGGTCTGTTGTTGATCAAACCAACTCTTTCTTCCAAGATCGTATGCGCGAAGAGGACATCCCGCTGACGGCGGTGAAGACACCTTGGGGGCTTTACGAATGGGTGGTCATGCCTATGGGACTTACCAATGGCCCAGCCACGCATCAAGCCCGGAACGAAGAAATTTTGGGGGAATTAGTAGGAAAAATCTGTGTTGTATATATTGATGACATAGTTATATTCTCCGAGACAGTGGAGGAGCATGAAATTCACTTGAGACAGGTTTTGGAGAGGTTACGAAAAGCAAAACTATACTGCTCAGTCAAGAAGAGTAAACTCTTTAGAAAAGAGATCAAATTTCTGGGTCACCAAATCAGCGAGTCAGGTATTTGTCCAGACGACGAGAAAGTGGAGAAGATCTCAAAATGGGCTTCACCAAGTACTTCAAAGCAGTTACTGAAATTTCTAGGCACAGTGCAATGGATGAAGAAATTCATTGACGAATTGGCACATCATGTAGGGACCTTAACCCCATTGACAAGCACGTCATTGAAAGGCAAGCCGTTCCGATGGGGAGAAGCTGAAGAGACTGCATTTAACAACATTAAAAGGCTTATCACAACATTACCGGTGCTTCGAAATCTTGACTATGAATCAGATGAACCACTATGGCTATTCACCGACGCTAGTGGCAATGGACTAGGTGCCGCATTATTTCAAGGACTGAAATGGGAAACTTCATCTCCCATTGCTTATGAAAGCCAAACCATGTCGCCGGCGGAAAAGAACTACCCAGTTCATGAACAAGAACTGTTAGCGGTCATCAATGCTCTCAATAAATGGTGTTTGCTGCTTCTGGGGATGCGGGTTAATGTGATGTCAGATCACCATTCCCTGACGACACTACTGACGCAATGAAACCTTAGCCGACGACAAGCAAGGTGGCTAGAAACCTTATCGGAATTCGACCTTGATTTCAAGTACCTGCGAGGGCAGGATAATTCAGTAGCTGATGCGCTCTCGCGAAGAGAAGATGTGGCGGTGTGTGAGGTGCGAGCGAAGCTGAGGGAGGAAGAGCTTCAACAAATTCAGGAGGGTTACCAGCGGGATACATTCTGCATCAAACTGCGAAAGATACTACCTTTGCGAGACAATTGTATCCTCAAAGACGATCTTATGTATTTGGTGTTAGAGAAGATAAAATGTAATTATGTGTCTGATGGGATTCGAACCCATGACCCCAGAAGAACTGGGACACATACTAGAGTGCTGCCTTTACCACTAGGCTACAGACGCTTGTGAATGCCAATGTTGTCACTGAAGTGGGTTCATGGTTCTACAATACAGCTCCACCAGACTGCAAGTGATTCATCATGCAAGCACACATTCAACAGCTCAACATTTGGATGGTTGTCTAGTCATTCCATCTCAAGGTAGGCTGCGCAAAGACTTCATTGAGCAGGCTCACACGGCCTTGGGACATCTAGGGACGCTGAAGACGCTGACACGACTCAGATCTACTTTCTTCTGGCCTGGCATGGCCAAGGAGGTCGAGAAGCAGCTACGATCCTGTGATTCATGCCAACGCATTAAAGCGAGAACCACAGCAACAACAGGACGGCTTCAGAGTTCAGCGGTTCCCAACCAACCTATGCAATCCATCGCTATAGACTTCATCGGCCCTTTCCCGAAGATCTCCGGCTACGATATGATTCTATCGTGCACGTGCAGACTAACTGGATTTGTGCGTCTTATCCCAGCCTCACAGAAAGATACAGCGGAACGATCAGCTAGTCGACTATTCTCGGCCTGGTCCTCTATCTTTGGCTTGCCTGAGTCGATCATAGGTGACCAAGACAAGGCTTGGACATCTCGGTTCTGGCAACGACTGCACAAACTGTTGGGTGTCCGAATTCAACTGACAACTTCCTATCACCCGCAAGCCGATGGTCGCAGCGAGCGCTCAAACAAAACCATCGGACAAATCTTGCGACACCTTGCAGCGGAGAAACATGGCAAATGGTACCAATCTTTGCCATCGGCGGAATTTGCTATAAACTCGGCCGTGAACGTGTCAACTGGGGTCTCTCCTTTTCACTTCGTCTACGGTCGAATCCCAAGACTATTCCCAATTCAAAGCCCATCAGAGGACGACAACGAGGACATAAAGCATTGGATCAAGAGACGTGAAACCGAGTGGGCTACGTGGCGGGACAGAGTGTGGCACAATCGTGTGGATCAAGCATTGCACTACAATCAGAGAAGGCGAGAGGGATTACCATTCAGCGTAGGTGATTGGGTCATGGTGGATAGCACTGATAGACAACAGGTGGTCGGCGGTAAGGGACGCCCAACAGGCAAGCTGCGAGCGCGCTATAATGGCCCTTATGAAGTAATAGAAGTGTTAAACGGTGGTCGTGACTTCAAATTGGACCTTCCAGCGAGCGACTCGACCCACCCAATTTTTCACATCTCTAAACTGAAACTGTACCATAGTGACTCGTAAGCAGAAGACACCATTGCGGCTGTGATTGCGGCTTCGTTGCGTCGGAAAACAACCCCGGGAAATCCGATGGAGGAGCCTTTGGGGCATGCTACAAAACGTAATGAGGGGGTGTGTATCAATGATGATACTCTAGCACCCTCGCAATGTGAGTTTGTCATTCCACCAATTTCCCACCTTCATGACACAGTTGGCAAGCTTGGTTCTCTCCTAAATAACAGTATCGACGACGGGTTGCGGGATACGGTAGGGGACAAGATAGACGGTTGCAGTCCGGTAAAAGACTTTGTCACGGCCGAAATCAACCTCATTGAGCAAGGAGCTGGATGCCATTGAGGCAAGCTAGGACGTTTGACAAGGGGGTGTGCATTGAATTAAGTGCGCTAACACCCCCGCAATGTGAGTGTGCTATTGTTTCCTTTCACCCCTTTTCGCGCGAAATGGCTGGCAAGCAATATTATTTCCTGAATTACAGATTGCCGACGACAAAAATCAGCAAGAAAAAAAAAAGCTCAAGATTCAAGATTCACTTCAAGACACTTATGATTCAAATGACTTTAAAAAGAAATATAATGATCAAGAAGGCTTTTAACGATTTGATTCTCTCTTCTTTCTTTTCTCTTTTTTTTACAAAAATTTTTCTCTGCTTTTAATTTTTTCTGCTTTCACTGGGATGAGTTATGGTCAATTTTTTAGGGGCGCGTCATGCCATTTTCTTTCTTTTTTTTGTGGGTGTGGGTAATTTTGGTTTTCTTTAAGGTTTCAAGGGGGACTTAGATTTTTAGGAAGGGAGGGTGTAAGGAGTACACGTAGACGTAGGAGTAGGGGAGTTGTAACATGGGATTAGCCAGGTCATACATTTAGTTTCTTTCCAACGCCCGGCTTCGGAGAGTCCTCACTACTCAGAGAGCCAATTGTGGGACTTTCTGGAGCTAGGTGAGTTTCTCTTCATTTCTGATTGTTTTCTTGTTTTCTTTATTTCTCTTATATTTAGACTGTGTCGCTGACTACTCAGAGAGCCAATTGTGGGACTTTCTGGAGCTGGATCGTAATTTATAACAAAGTTCCAAGTTAATTGCCCGTTAGTGCTCTCTCTCAAGGAGTTGTGCCAGAACCTTATCCGGACCCTCAGTGAAGGTTCTATGAGAACCTTACATACATATTACTTGAAAGGCAAACACCCTACTACAATCGACCTAATATGGGCAAATTTCATGCTCCAACAAGTGGAACTGAAATGTGATGTATCTGAGTTAGCGTTTGGATCGGACCACCAAAGTTTGATGTGCACAATAGGTCAAAAAATCAAACAATCAGACGACACAATCATAAAGACAAACCTGAAGAAATTAGATAAAGAAAAATTTATAGAATCAGTTAGGGCCCGTTTACTTAAGCGAATTTTCGTGAAAATTCGCATTTTGTAAATCACAGAAATTGCATTCTGTGAAACACGTTCAATATCTTATTTACAAGCATTCTGTGAATCACAGAATGCTTATAAAAAGACTTTTTTTAGGTCTTTTTGAGAATGCTCTTGTAGCGCATTCTCGTAATCGAAAATCACATTCCGTGATTTTTCTCCTTCATCTCAATTTGGACAAGTCCAACTCTTTTCCATCCACCGTACGAAGCTGTCCAATTTGTGACAGTTCTTCGACCACTCCCTTTCACCACTCCCTTCCACCACTCTGTTCCATTACCTCTCTTCGATCCACTTCTCTTTTTTCCATCCGCTTCTCTTTTTTCGATCAACTTCTCTTTTTTTGATCAACTTTTCTCTCTTCGATCAACTTTTCTTTTTTTGATCAATTTCTCTTTGGATCGACTGGACTTTGGATCGACTGGACTTCGGATTACTACTCTTTGGATTACTTCTCTTTGGATTACTTCTCTTCGGATCAACTGGACTTCTATTTAACTGGACTTCGGATCGACTTCGACTATGCCTTCTGAAGATAGTAAAAAAGAATCAAAATTAACAAAATCAAAAGAAGATATAATCGAAATAGATAGATCATCTAGTGGTGGTCAATGGAATCATTCGAATACATTGTATCTTATTGAAGAAGTAAAGCATCAGATGGATCTTGGAAGAGGTAATGATGGTGGCCTCAAGACCGAAGGATGGAAAGAAGTCTTGAAGAATTATAATACAAGATTTAAAGTCAATGAGCCTTTGACTCGATTGAAGAATCACATCCAGAAGGTTTGAACATTCATTGTTCGACTCATCTTTCAATCATCATTTTATTTTTCATATAAACTGACCAATGGTTTCTTTCCTATGTAGTTGAAGACTACCTTCAAGGCGTTTGTCAAGATCATGGATTCTTCCGGTGCTCCTGGAGTCGATACAACTACAGGAGAGGTTCATGCTGATAAGGATTGGTGGCATCAATGGATAGTATTGGTAAGTAAAACAACTCATTATAGTATTATCTAAATCTAATGTAACATTGATTGTACATTGATTGTAGTCTGGTAACAAGGATGCAAAACCAATCCAAAACCACGGATTCCCAGCTTATCAAGCGCTGTTGACGATTATGCCCGAGAAACGATTACGAGCCAATGGCAACGAGGGATTTGGAAGTCAAAGCAAGAAGAAGAACACTACCACTCCCCCGTTACATGACAAAGACAAGGATGAAGAAGGTTTGTGATTGTTTCTTCTCTTTTGACTTGATTAATTCAAGCTGACATGATATCTGATAACAATTTACCTTCAGATCAATCAAGTCAGAATCCTTCACACATCTGCGATTCACAAAAGGATTTGGACCTTGAGGAAAAGGTATTTACTCAGGTATCTTCCTCACAAACGAAGAAGCGTTCTGTAAGTTCTGGATTGAATGCTTCCTAAACTTTTATTTCATTCTTTTTACTTATCTTCTTCTTTCCTCTCTATTTTGTTCTATTTCTTTCAAGTCTCACAACAACAAGATAGGTCTCACAGAAGCCGAGATTGTACTAGACGACTCTGATGACAATGAGACCCCAGAAGCACGGTTTGTACGCAGCAAAAGAAGTCCAATCGCATCCTCGCCTTCAACTTCAAAACGAGTTCGAGTAAGTGGACCAAGGTTAGTTGCTGAATCAATCAACAAAGCTGTTGAAAAAGTTACAAGATTGGAGGACAAGAATGATAGTGATAAGGTAACTATAGCTAAAATCAAAACTGAACAACATCTGATGCGACAGGAAGCTATGGAGATCTTCAACAAGAAATGCAGCAAGAACATCAAGCCTCAACACATAATTAAAGTAGCAAATGAGTTGAAGAAAGACAATACTGCGTCATTCTTCTATTACATGGACCCAGCTTATAGATGGGACTGGTTGAAGAATGAAGCTAATGTATTACAAGATTATCAAAAGACTCAAGAGGAGGATGAAGAGGATAATTGACTTATTTTTTTATCTTATAATCAAAAAAAAAATGACCTCAATTTCATATCTTGTATCTCAGAACTCGAACACAAAATATGAAACATGTATATTAGAGTAAATTAAAAATTTATCTTTTGCTTGTGATGACAATACAAATTGAAATAAATAAAAATTGAAATAAATAAAAATTTAAATAAATACAAATTGAAATAAATACAAATTGAAATGAATAAAAATTGAAATAAAAATTGAAATGAATACAATGAATAAAAATTGAAATAAAAATTGAAATAAAAATTGAAATGAATACAATGAATACAAATTGAAATAAATAAAAATTGAAATGAATACAATGAATACAAATTGAAATAAATAAAAATTGAAATGAATACAAAAGTGCCAATCAAATATATCAAACTCTTCTACGTGCCACTGGTGCATTCATATAACCCCGAAACATCCTTTCAGCAAGTTCATCTCTTTTGTCCGATGCTTGGGTATGTTCATTTGGGTTAGGCTCAACCCAATCTGGTTCAGCATTATCATTGGCCATCCTTCTTTCCAATCGCTCTTTCAACATGTATTCATCATATAATCCGTCTTCCCCTGATTCAATTCGAATTATGTTGTTCAATACACAACATGCTATAACTATCGTTACTTGAGTTTTATATGGATAAGGAGGCATCATTGCTAATATCGGAAAGCGCATCTTTGAGAGCCCAAATATACGTTCAATCACAATTCGAAGGGCGGAATGACGATGATTGTAGAGTTCTTTTGGGGTTTGGGGTGATAAACCTGAATGCTTCCATTCTTGAAGATGATATCGTACAGATCGATATGGTGTCATGAAGCCTGGTACATTAGCATATCCAGCATCAGCAACATAAAATCAATCTGGGTAAAACGAATCAATCAGGACAAAACATGAGTAACAAATCTTTGAATTAAAAGAAAAGATGAAAGGACAGACCTTGAGGAACAACAAAGCGTTGTTCTTCGAGTGCTCGGTGAAGGACGCGCGCATCCGCATGTGATCCTTCCAAACCAGCATAAACAAAAGTGAACATCATATTAAAAGAGCACCCAGCTAGGACATTTTGGCTGAGCTGTCCTTTTCGATTTCAATGAGCTGCTTGACGCTTGGCAGGAACAATACAAGGGATGTGGGTGCCATCTATAGCACCCACACACTTCTCAAAATATGGGTAAAAGCAAGGGTTGTTTTGAATTTCTTTTGGGCAGATTTCTCCTCCAGTAGGTTGAACTATATAAATTGATTCTAATGACGCTATTGCATTGCAGACGTTGTTGAAATAAAGGCTGATTGTATGACCAGATCTTTGGAAACGTTCACCAGCGTTTCAATTGGAGCCAGAATTGCCAATGATGTACAAGAAGATCATAACTTGTTCCTCCACTGTGACGCTGCGCTTTCGATGGATGACAAGCTTGCCTTCAAGAGCTTTCATCAAGCCCTTGAAAGCCAGCTTGTCCATTCGGCATACCTCAAGAAATCGTACATCACTTCCTTCTAAAACTTCTTTTGTGTATTCATTTCCTCTTAATTTTGATGTGCAACAGGGGATTCTCGTGGTGGTTATGGAAGCTAGATAGTACTTTCCAGCTTTGATAATGACCTTCAGAAGGTCCACTGCATTTTGAAATGATTTTGATGATCCTGTAGAGGATGAATCAAAGGAACTGGAAGATGACATAATGTGATCAATTAAATTTGAAATGATTTGATTTGATTTGATTTGAAATGAAATTGAAATAAAATTGATTTGGTTTGAAATAAAATTGATTTGATTTGAAATAAAATTAAAACAAAATTGAATTAAAATTGAATCAAAATTAGGATAAAATTGAATTAAAATTGATTTGATTTGAAATAAAATTGAATTAAAATTAAAATAATGAGAATTGAAAGCTTTGAAAGCTTTGAATTTTGAAAGCTTTGAAAGCTTTGAATTTTGAAAGCTTTGAAGAGCTCTTCAAGCTTTGTTCAAGATGGAGTGGTGAGCTCTTCAAGCTTTGAAGAGCTTGAAGATGGAGTGGTGATATGGGTGTTTTCTCAAGGTGAGGATCAAAGAACTTCTGTTCGTTTGAGTCAATCAATCCGGAGGAAAGGAAGAACTTGGGGCGAAGGGAAATGACTCGGATGTCATCATAATTCATTTCAGCGATTGATCAAGATGATCATTCTTGATCAATCACTGAGAACTGTTCCTTAATTGCGTCCTAATCAAACGCTTTTTGAACTCTTTTTTTTCAAGTCTTTGAATTTCCTCAAAATTCACTTTCTTTTGAAAAAACACTTTTCTACATGTAGAAAAGTGCTGTCACATAATGCGATTTATAAAAATCCGCGCTAAGTAAACGCGCCCTTAGAGTTAAGATAGAAAATCAATGTTTTAATTGTCCCACAACAGAAAAAATAGAAGAGAACGTAATGAAACTTACAACATCCATGCAAGAGGCGTTTAGCGAACAGGGAAAGAAAATAAGAATCTCAAAGATACGACCAAAACCTTGGTGGGATAAAGAAGTATTGAATCCTCTGATCAAGAATAGAAATATAGCAAGAAAATGGATGCTGTATAACAGATCAGAAAACGCGGAAAAGAGCTACTGGTACTGGCAATCAAAATTCAGAGAAAAAGTAGAAGAACTCAAGAGGAATCATTGGAGAAACTTTCTCGGGAAATGTACTAATACGCAAACATTTACCGCATATAATTATACAAAGGCAAGAAGCTCAAATAGAGTAGAACCACTCAAGACAGAAGAAGGAAAGACAACATCTCAGAAGAAAGAACAAGCGGAAATATTACTGAAAACAATGGAAGTAAACAAATTAGAGTGGGAGAACTCAGATATACACCCTATAGATTCAATGCAAGAAGATTTTGAACCAATCTCAACACACGAAATCAAGAGTATCATAAAACATTTACCAAACGGAAAAGCTGTGGGACACGACACAATAAACAACGAATTAATAAAGATGAGTATGGAGGAAATTGTGAACCCCTTAATAGAGATCTTTCAAAGTTGTATAAAACTTAGATATTTCCCAAATGTTTGGAAAAAATCAATCACAGTGATATTGAAGAAAAATGACAAACCAGATTACTCTCAACTGAAAGCGTACCGGCCAATTGTGTTACTTAGCTGTATAGGAAAAATATTAGAAGTATTATTAACAAGAAGATTAACTTTTCGGGTGGAAACCTCAGGTGTACTGCCGGAAGGACACATGGGAGGAAGAAAAGGTAGATCAATAGATGATGCATTTATAGTACTAGACACTTGGATAAAAAGTCAATGGAACAAAGGGAAAATTGTGACGGGACTCTTCTTAGACGTACAATCAGCATATCCTTCCGTAAGAAAACAAAGATTAATATATGAACTTAGCAAGAAAAGATGTCCAAGTTATCTAGTAGAAACAATTGACAATTTCTTAAACAATCAACAAACCACACTTAAATTAGAAGACTACACATCAGATTACAAAATCATTCCAGACGGACTCCCTCAAGGATCACCACTATCAGTCATACTCTATCTATTATATAACTCTGATCTCTTTAGTTCATCAAGTATATCTACTGAACAAGACAAGATATCCTTGGCTTTTATTGATGACGTAACACATTTAGTAGCATCATATTCTTGGGAAGAGAACAAGAGAAAAATTGAAGAAGAAGGAAGTAGATCAATAGCATGGGGAAAGAAATTTGGAGCAATCTTTGATCTAAGGAAAGCACAAGTAATGCATTTCAGTAGCAGCAAAAAAACACCGGAAGAACAAATAGCATTAGGCGAAGCCAAGATAACACCAGTTCAGAAGATGAGATGGCTAGGTCTGATAATTGACTCAAAACTCTCCTATCATGATCACATTTTAAGTTTAAATAAGAAAGGGAATCAAACCATAACTCAACTCCAAAAAATCTGCAAATGGAGTTGGGGAATAGGAAACAAAGAAATCAAACACCTATTACAAATGACTTTAAAACCTAGACTTCTATTTGGATCTATAGTTTGGGCAAATCAAACAACCCGAGCAAAAATCAAGAAGATCATAATGAAATATCAGAATACGGCGCATAGATTGATTTTGGGAAGTTTCAAAAGCACCCCTCTCTCATTCCTCAAACATGACGCAAATTTCCCGGATATGATGCAACAGATAGCAAGACAAAACCAATCAACGATAGCTAAGAAATTTACTTTACCAATTGACAACCAAATACAAAGAATGATTTTAGAAGAATTAAGCAAGAAAGGAGGATTAAGGAGAAATCAAAGTGCAATAAGGAAACTACTGGGTAGAGAGAAGATGAACATGAATCAATTAAACAATTTAGAGGAAATCAATCCTTTTGCGATAGCACCTTGGGAAGAAGAAATTACAGAGGTACAAAATTTAGGATTAAGTAAGGAGGAAGCAAAGAAAATAATCAATCAACAAATATTATATCATAAAACAAATGGAAATGAAATCATATTTACCAACGGATCTTCAATACCAAAAAAGGGAGTTGGAGCAGCAGCTATTTCCGAGCAGGAAACAAAATGGATAAGAATTGGGAAAGAAGACAAACATTCAACCTTTGAAGCAGAAATGATGGGACTAAATTTAGCAACAAAAATTTTGGAAACAAATTTTCAAAACAGAAATTACAACAAAATAGCAATATTCTCCGACAATCAAGCGGCATTGAGAACCATAGCAAAACCACCTACGGCAAAATCAGGACAATATATAACGGAAGAAATTTATTACTCATTAAAAAAGATACAACAACAGTACAAGATAAATTTAATTTGGACTCCAAGTCACTTAGGAATAAAAGAAAATGATCAAGTAGATGAGATGGCAAAGAGAGCAACAGATGAAGAAAGGGCAGGAACAAATACGTTTGTTCCAATAAATTTATCAATGCAATTAAAGAAGATCAAAGAGGATAATCCGGTCATAGAGAAGAAACATCAAGAATTCAAATACCAAACTAGAGCGAAATTAATAGATAAAGCATTATCAAGCTTGGAAAGAGGAGAAGCAGTCATAATTGAGCAATTAAGAAGCGGTCATTGTCAATTAAATGAATACTTATTTAGAATCAATAAAGAAAAATCAAATAAATGTGATTTCTGCAAACAAAAAGAAACAGTAACTCATTATATTGTACACTGCAAAAAATATATGAAACAAAGAGCAAAATTAACTTTGGAGATCAACAAACAGAAATTGAAAATCAACACAAAATCGGCAAACAAAATACTAGACACACCACAAGGATTCAAATTATTGGCAAAATATTGTTTAGAAACAGGAAGATTCAAAAATTTGAAGACATACATAGAAGACACAAACAATTAGGGAGGAAATAGAGGGGAAGAATGGAGCAGAATTTTAGGATTCATAGTTTTCTTTTTTCTTTTTCTCTTTTCTTTATATTTATATTTTTCTTTTTTATTTTTGGAACAAATTTTTGGGAAACTCACAAGGCGAAAGCTATATAGTGGAATGACATGATAATCAAGAAACATCACATAATTTTTTGGGACAGTTTATAAATTTAGGTTAAATTTCTTCAGGATTAGCATAAAAAGGGGGAAACGGTGGAATCGGAATTGACCTGAATACCAGCTACCCCTGGCCGATCACATCACTAGGCACTCGGTTTGGCACCCGGGTAGAAGTAAATCTCACTTCGCATCAAGGTGGGCTCTCGATGTAGGGGGGTTGATAGGAAGGTCAAGGAAGAGGAAACAAGTCCTTTCGAAAGAGGAGGATAAAGACAACAAATTTTTTTCGTTTTATCTCGTATTTTTGTTTTTTTCTATTTTTCAATTTTCTTATTTCTTTTTACTTACAAATAACGGAGGAAACAAAACACCAAACAAAAGAAGACAGGAGGGAGGTTTAAAAGTTGATGATATATATCAAGCGTATCCAAAATAAGAAAAAGATTGTAAATACCTTTTATCAAATTGTTCTAGATGAACTTAGGCCCCGTTTGGTATGGCTTACAAAAGCGGGGCAAAATAGATTATTTTTTAAAAATAATCTATTTTTCGCATTTTCAAAATTTCCCGTTTGGTATACAGTTTGCCCCTCTTTTTAAAATGTTTTTCACGTTAAATAATACATTAATCAGGCCAATAATTTGATTTTTTGAAAGCTGCCCTCGACCAGCTTTCAAATCATCCGGAATAATCTATTACACAAGTGTATAATCTATTATTCTGTAACACATTTATAAACAGTGTACGCTATACCAAACGGGGCCTTAGTGTGTAATGTCATAACAATTGCACTCAAAAAAAAAAAAAAAAAAAAAAAGATCTCGCAGTCCAATTTGGAAACCCTATGTATGTATGTAATCCACCCTCAACCTCCCTCAACGGTAAACTCAGTTAGTACAACAAAGTACCGTGAACGGTGACGGGAGCTTATCTTGCTTTGTCGAGTCTGTCTATGATAAGCCTGGTGGGTACGATTCTTTGAAAAAGGAGCCGCCCGCCCAGTCTGGCTGAGGGCGGACGCGGTAGGCGCAAGAGCCACCAAGAAAAATTAGATGAATGATTCATATCTCAATTCTTCTTATTGTTCTCTCTTTGAGCATTATGTACCATTCCAAGGTTCTGGTACAAGCAAATTTGAAGACATCCCAAAAGGGTATTGATGAACCCAGATGGAGATGAAGTATGATGATGAGCTGACTGACTATATGCAAAGAAATGTTCTGGTATGTAAGAAAATTGCATAATCAAAAGTTTACACCGCACACCACAACGGAGCACCAAGTAGCTTAACTAGACCGGACTATGTAGGCCCCTCAGATGAACAACAGTGCAAGACTTCAAAGAAACATCCTTAAATAGCCTTGAAAGAGGCGCTGCTGATCTGGCAACAATGGTGGCTTTGTTAAAAAAACCCACCACTTGTGGTAGCTGTGGTAAGTTTTCTTTGCTGAAGTCAAGCGAAGTGAAGGAAAAAAAACCAATCATCCATTAATTGATTTCTTTTCTTGATCCAGCTTAAAAGACCCTAATGGGAAAATACCATTGAATTGGAAGTTGTCAACTTAAGATCTTGTTTGAGATAAACAGGTTCAGAGAAGAGTGAAAGTTTTATTTAATTTCTTGATCACTTCTGTTCATTTGATTCCAGATTCTTCTTGGTTCTTTTTTGGACATATTTTGTGTGTACCAACCAGCCTAGACGAGCTCGTCCATGTCCCAAAATACTTACATTGTACTCATTCAACGTTTCACAACTCAGTTTAATTCACACACACTACTCTGATTGACCACACACTGTTTATGTAATTTGAATTTAATTTAACACCACACCAAGACCATCAAAACTTTCGATCCTACTTTACCACTTCACACCTTCTCACTCTCTTAACCTTCGATCTCATTCAACCTCTTTTCCTCTTGACCATCTCACTCACCTTACTTCGATCACCTTTACTTCACATTCAATTCTCATCATCACTAACATCACTCTATCACACCATGTTCTCTAAAACATTTGCTTCACTTCTACTCGCTCTCATTTCTTCTCATCTTACATTGGCTCATTTCACTTTAGACTTTCCTGTTACTAGAGGTTTTGATGAAGATAAGGAACCTTCATTCTGTGGTGGTTTGTAAGTCTTTTATTTTTTCAAAATTGCGTTCATTAACTTTCAACCTAAACACTTAGCAACCTTTTCTTCTCCACTCTAAGTCCTACCAACGCATCCGGTCGACACCCATTTCCTCTTTCGGGTGCTGCACCAGTGCGCATCACTTCGCATCATGATAATGCTCAAGTAGCTATCATCCTCAGTGTACAACCTGATCCAACCAAGTTTGCCGATTTCAATAATACTGGAAAAGTTAGCTATCTGATGCCATTCGGTAAGTCATTTTAAACTGAAGGAAAACTATTCAAGTTGATCTGATCATTTCATTCATTCGACTCTCTATCATTTCTCATCTCAAAAAGCCAATATCAAGGGTCAACAAGGATTTTGTTTTTCGGTGGATGTGGGCGCCTTAGCTTCTCAAATTTCACCGGCCCCAATGAACGGTACCCTTGCTACCTTACAAGTCGAATTCAATGGAGGTGATAATCCCTTATTCCAGTGTTCTGATTTGATCTTGATTCAAAATGCTACCATCGCTAGTAATGAGACTTGTTCAAACAGTACGTCCTCATCACACTTGGTTTGAAAAACCTCCAGAGATTCAATCTGATTGATTTTGATTATTGCTGCTTAGCTACAATTGTGACTCCTTTATCGAATTCGACTTCTAATTCGACTTCCTCAACCGTTAACTCGACTTCCACCGGAGCTTCTAATGCTAGTCAAGGCGCTAAATCAGGTGCAGGTGTTAATGTCATTAACTTGACTATCTTCTTCAGTATGATCATTATCAGTACCCTTTCGATCGCTCTTTAGAATGCGAAAGAGGTTACTATAAGGTTTGGATGAGTTCTTAGAAACGATTGATGATTTTCTTGAACTTTCATCCATGGCTTTCATCTTTGAAGAGTCGGTCAACATTTTGGGTGTGTTTGATTGGTTTTGTAATGATTTCTTTTGGATTTGAGATTCATGTACACTTGAGTGAGTATATTATGTTTCTGATTTCATAAAAAAAACTCATGAATGACTTCTTCTCAAAGTTTGATAAGTTTTTATCACATTGAACGTATTATCAAATCACTCCATGTTTTTTTCATTCTCTATCTATCCCCACTCATCCTACAACATCTCCTGTGGTCTCTTATTTCTACCTTGTTTGGTTTAGCTTCAGATGTGGAATGGGTCATTTGACTCTAATCAATGGAAGAATTATGAAGTTCTTCATGGATTTATATAGTTTACAAAGTTGAGTCTGAAGAGACTACCTAATTCTTGATCTTTCTCTTCATCTGCCTTAAGATGAGAAAAAGTCGATCAAATTAATTCATGTTTCACTTTTGTGTGAAACAGCAGTGGACGAGAAATCTTTTGACACATAATCAAAGAGATTGGTTTGATTAACACTGATCTTGATCTGATCATTTGATAAACTCTAGATCTACTTCTTTCAAAACCCATCATGTCAATCCAGATTTCAAAAACTTCATATCAATATTTTAAATCCATGGAACTTAATCCTTTCCAACCTTGTAGATACTAATCAGTTTGTTCAAGTAACAAGACTTCTTTTCTTGCCTTTTTTTTTGAATTTGTTTTAACTTTGAAGTTGAATTGGATGAAGTTCAGAGAAAAAGAAATCTTAATTGAACAAAGGGGAGGATCAAATCATTTTATTTCTTTGTTTGTAGAGATATTGATCAACAGAAGTCTAATTTCCAGTAAAATATATATATATATAATTGGTTATTTAGAGAGGTGTATGATGAGTGGTTTGATCTAAGAAACAGATAGAAATACATGAGAAAGGTTATGAAGTATGAATGTGGTGTGATATCAGGCTAAAGGTTGTTGGAAGGATCATGGCTTTTGTGAACTTTTCCATACTTATCTATCTGCAAGTGTACATTAAAACTTGAGTGTGATGATGACCAAAAACAGCACTAGGTATTGATAAAAGAAATTGATTCATGCTGAGATGATTTTATATATTGGTTCAGCTTGTTTTACTCCTATTTTGTGATCTTGAAATATGAAAAGAGATCCATGAGAAGCTATCTTAACACTCTCCTCATATTTGTAAAAGGGTTAAATGGCTTTCAGGAATTGATGAAGATGAGGGTTGAGTAGGTATAATGAACCAAAAAAAGCTATGTGATTGTGATCAAAATTGATGATCTAGGAGATCAGAGTGGTACTCAAGGCTTGTGTCCTCACACTTTGATTTTTTTTTCTTGATCTTCCACAGTGCCTATGAATTCTGCATTCTTCATGATGTAGGACCTAGGCAAACTTAATCAAGTCCTATTGTACCTTGGTTTAAACATAAAAAGTGATGCACAAGGCAAGAGTGAATTACTCCTTACCCCAAACATTTTTGGGTGTTAGGTTTAGAAATTTAGTAAAGAAAATTTGGGATCTACTTCAACCCATTGACCATTTGGTCAAAAAAAAATGTGTTTCCTAAACCCATTACTTCTTCTCCATCTTTTTCTCAATTTCATCTTTTTATCTTTTATTTCAAATTTCACTGTTTCCTTATCACTTCAGAGTTGTTGAATTCTGAAATGTAGATCAAATTTTCACATTTGGTGACATTCAACTCAAATTTACCTCTTCTTTTACTCTTAATTTCATACTTTTTAGTTTTCAGTGTTGAGAAAAACAAAGAACAAAAAAAGAAAACAAGAAAGTGAATAGATGGAAAGATTCAGAGGGAGCAGACATTTCAGGAAACCCATTTTCTTTTACCAAATGGCCAATAACAACAAATCAAGGTTGAAGGAGATCCCAGTCTTTCTCTGTTAAAATTCTCAGCCTACCACCCAAAATGTTTGGAGTAAGGAGTAAGTACCTATTGCGTCAGGCTTCACTTGTCATGTTCAAACCATGTCACAATAGGACTTGGTTAAGTTTGGGACCTAGGTAAGAGCCCCAGGCAAGTATAATTTGGCGGACTTGTTGGTGACTGTTTCATGAGATGTGATTCCTTTATGGGTTGTGTAAGATCGCATGGCTTTTTAGAGTCTTGAAGTGGATACTGGTGCGATTTGATTGACTTCTTCCTGTTATCTATCAAGGAAAAAAAATATTGAATTTTAGGTTTTTTTTTTGAAACTTAAGTTCTTGAAAGTCATGATTGATTATTAGTTCTATGGTTAACCTTTTTAGTGTTGTTCAAATTGCTTTTCATACTTGGTTAAACCCTCTTCTATTCTTCTCAGTAGATGTTGTGGTAACAAAATGGTCCTCATGTAGGATTTGGATTTCTTACAATTTTTACGTTGCTGCTGTGCTCTTGCCAAAGAGTCTTGAGTGACTTGTGAGAATTATTAGACAGTGGTACAGAGTTATTAGTCAAAGGGCATACTCTTTTGGAGATTTGTTAAATAAGTGGTATGTCAAATTAGGGTGAAGACTTGGTGAATAGATACAATGTAGAACTCTAAGATATCTTCCCCTGATACTAACCTGAGTTCCAGGCTTCATTACAGACATGCTCCTTTATACCTTTCATGGCTTCTGACCACTACAAAATTTGTATTGGCACACTCTTACAAGAAGAGATAAAGTATTTCTCAATGTTCTGAAGTTGATGTTTACATTCATGAAAAAACTCTATAACCATACTAGTATATTTTCAAAACAGGCAAAGAAAACACTATGCTCTTACATCTTGAGCAGAAAAAGGTACAAAATAAATCAAGTGATAACAGAATGGAATAAATCAAGACCTGTAAGTTGAGTGAGACTGAAGAAAACAGAAAGATGTAGTATTTTATGTTTTTTTTTCGATATGTTTGATTTCATCAAAGATACTCGGGAAATTTTTTGAACAAGTTTTTAGGGAAAACTTTTAAACTTGAAGACAAGATGAATTGGTAGCATTACCACGTTCTTCTACAGAGCAATAGAAAGGGTACTGATGATGATCATACCGACAAAGACAGTGAAATTGATGACATTCACACCAGTACCCGATTTAGCACCTTGACTAGCATTAAAAGATGTAGTCGAGGTAGTATTCGAATTCGATCCAGATGAAGGGATAATAATTTCAGCTAAGAGAAAAAAGTTGATATCAGTAAGAAAAACAAATATTGTATATGTTTTGAAACCAGTTGTAACTTACCACCAGAACAAATCTCTTCATCAGCAAGTTTGAGATCTTGTACCAAGATTAAATCAGAACATTGAAATAATGGATGATCACCTCCATTATATTCGACTTGTAAAGTAGCAAGAGTACCGTTCCTTGGAGATGGTGTGATTTGAGATGCTAAAGTTTCAATATCGACTGAAAAACAAAATCCTTGTTGACCCTTGATGTTCACTGTAAAAAAAATCACACACCTCGAACGAGTCAATTTTCAAATATTCAATTTGATAGTTCACTGAGTTTGAAATGACACACCGAATGACATCAAATAGCTAACTTTTTCAGTGTTGTTGAAATCGGCAAACTTGGTTGGATCAGGTTGTACACTGAGGATGATAGCTACTTGAGCATTATTATGATGCGAAGTGATGCGCACAGGGGCAGCACCAGAAAGAGGAAATGGGTGTCGATCGGATGCGTTGGTAGGACTTAAAGTGAAGAAGAAAAGGTCGATAAGTGTTTAGGTTAAAAGTTAATGAAAGCAATTTTGAGAAAATAAAAGACTTACAAACCACCACAGAATGAAGGTTCCTTATCTTCATCAAATCCTCTAGTAGCAGGAAAATCTAAGGTGAAATGAGCAGATGTAAGATGAAGAGAAATAAGAGCCATCAAAAGTGAAACAAATGTCTTAGAGAACATGATGTTTAGAAAAAATTCGATCAATAGAATGAAGGTAATGATTGAAGTTTGAGGTGAAGGAGAAGTGAAGTTTCAAGGAAGAGAAGTTAATGTGATGAGATCGAAGTTGATAGGAAATCGATCTTCGTTATCTTCCTTTTGAGGAAATTGAAAGTAAAAACTCAAGTGAGAAAAGTTGTAAAATGCGCATGAGATTCAAAACCAGAAAAAGCGAAAGTTTGAGTGTCGATTCCTGGCGATGAGTGTTGTATCAAGTATTTGTCAAGGTGAAGTCGCTCAGACGTATTGGCTGTTTTGCTTATATCGCATCCTCAAACCGTGTGTGTGGCCCGAATATTCGATGAGTAGAATGACCAAGGGGGTGGAGTGAGCTCAAGAACTGTTTTGATTTAACTGGGGAACCATTGCCGTAGTGCTTTTGGAAAGGTGATCAATTTGTATCTTTACGCGTTTCACAAATTGATTTCGATATCTTGTGGATGAGCTGTAAAATTGTTGGCTAAGGTAGTGTGATAGAATTCCTCTCATCTCACCTCGCGGATAAATTGAGAATGTGAAACACCCTTGATAATGATGAATGAAAATAATAACACTGAACTTCATAGCTCTAGTGAAAGGGACTCAAGTTGAGCGCATGACTGATGTTCACCCTCAGGGCTCAGTGCGGATAGAAAAGAATGAAATGAAGAGTGTGATGAATATTGGTACATACGATGTTCCATTTAGATAACTGCATCATGTCAATGATCATTATCAAAATGTAGGTGTACAAAAAGTTGTAAACAATCAGGCAATTAAAGACATTTACAAATACCAAATGGATTTTTGCAAGTGATCAAGTAGGCTTAACGGATCCTTCATCAGGAGGATGACTAAGTTTATGACTAACTTCAAAATATCTATCCAACACCAAACAAAAGAGCTACACCGTCAGTTCTGATGTGCAACTTTTCAATCTGATAAACAAAACGGATGAGGAAAAAATCACTAACCGATTTGGATGAGAAACACTTTCACCTTGACCCAAACCTTGACCTTTTTTGATTCCGAATTTCTTATGACTAAATTCAAACACACAAGTGCAAGATAGATGATAAAGTGAAGATTTATTCCAATTTGCAATATCTTTAAGTTCATTCGAATTAGAAGGTAAACCATAGGATTGAGTTAAGAATTGAGTTAGATTGATTGGAGTGAATTGTTTGAATGGACAACCATGATGATCTGATGGACCTGCTCCGTTTTTGATGATTGTTGTACATGGCATTGGTTGGTAATTCTTTCGACTACCTTCGAGACCGTAGTTATGTCGAAAACCGTAGCGATAATCTTTACGGAACTTGTCATCTGAAACATTACAAAAGGCTTTTCTCCAAAATATTAAGGCTTCGTCTACTGGTAACCCCACGCCCTTTGATTTATGATTCAAAGTTTCCGCATAACTGGAAGTCAGTAAATAGTCTGGGCGAAGAAAGCCATAGATGGACACGAGAGAAGATATCAATAGACAATGAATTTGAAAACTTACTTTTAAAAACAAGTTGAATTGCTGTCTTCCTCCATATTTCAAATGTTTGTCTTTTCGTAAGATACTCCATAAATGTCTCATACAAGGTGGGAAATGCTGTTTTGCAAGACCATCAATCATCTCTGCTGTGAAGACTGTACTATCAGGATCACTTGGATTACGAGCAATGTATTGTGAACCGGAGATTCCGGCTAAGAAGTTAAGGGAAAGGTGTTCAAGCACGGGTAATAATCTTGAATCTTCATCGAGGTAGGGAAGATGCTTAGATGTGATCTGAGATGGACATGAAAGACATTGGTCAAATTTAGATATGAGATAAATCAATCAGAAAAATGGATTACCTCCAAGGCTTTTTTCAGGCGAGACGAAAATTCTTGAAAGATGATAGAAGCTTGATCCTTTGAAGAGACATATGCATAACCAGCTTTCAAGTATACCTTTCTTGATGAAACAAGGTCTGGAACTTTAGTCCAACGAACCTGTGTAAAAAAGATCCAATTTAATGAGATGAAGAACTTTGAACACATTATAATTGACTGTGTAGAACAGGTACCTTATAATATGTGTCTTCATTAGGATCTTTCATCATTGTCTTGATATGAGCTACTTCATTTTGATCAACTTGTTGCCAATCGATTTTTAAAGATGGAATGAATTTGATTCTTTCTAAAGTATCTTCTGTCTCAAATCTAAATTTAAACAGTAAAGTTTCAGCATTAACAAATCGAGATCGAAGTTCTTCACTATCAAATCAAAAAAAGATATAAGTCAATCATGATAATTTGAAAGGATAGAATTCAAATCACTTGCTTACGATCTACAAAAAGCTAATCTTAGAATATAATGAGAATAATGATCAATTTTTCTTTGTGAATCTAAATCTACTGATTTTGCTGTATTTGCTGATAATGGTAGACATTCTTTACATCGGTTGATTAAAATCGGTTTGAGTTCTTCAAATGATCGATTTCTTGATAAACTGTTTTCAATTTCAGCCAAAACTAAATAAATCATCAAAGTTTCATCTCTTGAGTAACTGAGATTGAGCATAATATAAATTTGGATAGTGTATGTTTACCTTTTAGACGATTGATTGCCCAAGTTTCGAATTGATCGATTGTGATATCGGTAGTAGGAGGTTGAGAGTAAAAATTTAAACGAGTTTGATATTGTAAGGTTGATAAGATAGGATCATTGATGTGGTTATGATTAGTTGATTGAATTCCTATTCCAAGTTCAGCACGAGCTTTTGAGTTGAACATGATTAATTTGTAAGTTCATAAGTTGGATCGATTGAGTTGGATTTGCTTTCACTTGAGTTTGGTTAAAGTTGAATGCTGAGTTTGAAGAACCCGCAACGCGACCCGTGAACACGCGTTTGTATGTATATTTCACATCACGTGATCATACCAAGGTTCAACAGTCTTGTACTTGAATATAAATTCCCACATTTCTTCAAACTCAACGATATCAATCTATGGTTCTCAATCTGAAAGCAAACGGTATGAAAAATTCGTAAACAACAGGGCAGGTGGATTGAAAGCTAGTACAATTATCCCAGTCCTTTAAGGATCATAAGCACAAGTTTAGCACATCACAACTAGAATTGAAAGGGTGGGCCATTAGGGTTTTTTTGGTTTACTTCTTTTCCAGTTTCTTTCATTCCTCATCTCACTGTGGTACATAATTCAATGAACCTCGTTTGGTGCGTGCCACTCCACGACTCCACTCCGCGTACGTCCGACCTGACGAGTCTCAGAGAGTGATCCATTACCTATTGTAACTCATTCCACCATCTCCTTTACATAGGGATTTCATGTTTTTATGAGTCTGTTACTGAAGTGCGTAATGACAATAGCGCGAGGGATATAATTTTTTAATAAAACTCAAGCACAGTAAAATGATGTTGCAAAAATATGTATGACATCATTGACCAAAAAGCATTGTACAGTACAGTTAACAATTTACGGATAACAAATTGAGTGAGGAATTATAAATGGAACCTAAGCACATCACTTGTACTTTTTCAACTGGAATCATCGCCGAAATTGGCATCACCAATACTCTCCACATAAATGTTGGTTTTAGCATCAGCATCAGTCTAAGCATCAGCGTTGGTATTAGCATCAGCTTTGGGACTAGCATCAGCTTTGGTCTTAGCATCAGCGCCAGTCTTAGTATCAGCTTTGGTTTTAGCATCAGCGCCAGTCTTAGTAGCACCACTGGCACCTGCACCATGACTACCTCCTCCAAGACCTGGAAAGCCTCCTCCAAGACCAGGCATACCTGAAGGACCTCCTCCTAGTCCTGGTATGCCTCCGCCTGAAGAACCTCCACCCCCGGCCTTGGGATCACCATGACCGCCTCCGAATGGCGACTTGCCTCCTCCGAAACCCGGAAATCCACCACCTCCTCCTGACGCACCTCCACCAAATCCAGGGAAACCTCCGCCTGACCCCCCTCCTGGCAAACCTCCACCAAATCCCGGAAAACCACCTCCTGACCCCCCTCCTGGCAAACCTCCACCAAATCCTGGCAAACCACCTCCTGACCCCCCTCCTGGCATACCTCCACCAACTCCTGGAAGACCGCCTGCTGGTAGACCTCCGCCCATTCCGCCATTTGTCCTTTTTTCTAACGCCGGAGTGTGCTCTGGTGCAGATCTTTGAAGCTAAAAAAGGAAAAAAAATATCAAGAAACAAAGGTAAGTCAACCGAGGCCAGATTTTTTTGAATACGTGAGATGATAAAGTGAAAGAGGATAGACTGAAGCAATAGAGAATGGGAAAATACTTACAACGGTAGATTCACTATCGAGTTGATTTATTGGAGATCCGTTACAGATGGTGAGAAGTATAGTTAAAAGAAAGGTAAGACTTTTGAAGTTACGGTACATGGTATTGAGAAGAAAGTTTTGATTTGTGAAGATTTTGGAAAGATGAATTTGATAAGATAAAAACAATTTGATTTGAGTGCGTAAGAGAGATCGAAATGAATCACCAGTAGAAAAAGTTTGGTTTTGTGATGAAGAAAAATATGTACAAATCAAAAGATATGGGTGCGATATGTCCGCTGGACTTGAGACAGTAAATGTGGGATGATCAATCGATCATTTACTTGAGAGTGTTCTGTTTATAAGCACGGAAAACAAAATTTAATGGTTGTATCGAGCCATGTCTTCGTCACCCCAAGGCAGGGAAGGTAGCTGTGATGCTGGTCTTCTTTCCTTCAAAGTTCTGTGAAGACTGGAGTGAGCTTCGCGAGAAGCGATTGGAAGCCCTTGCCACGGTGCGAAGAAGAAATCCTTAACAAAAACTAGTTGAATCGGAGTCATTCTATGGAGTAAGGGAGGATGTGGGATCACATACTTCAGAATGTCACAATCACGCTCAGGGAGTGAGCTATTTCACTGATGTTTTTCGACTTGCTCAAACACCCTTACAGCTACCACGCCGGTGATAGTTTTGTTTTAACATACGTACATCGTCTCCTTGAAAGGTTGTCCTCTCTTTCATTTTGGCAAGACAGTATCAATTATGCAGATATTAATACGTCCCTTTATGTAGTCATCTAGGAAATGTGTACAAATTGAGTGATGATCAGGTTCATGAGGAATCTCTCGTGCCTTGATATTGACGTTATTCATTCGGGTATCGGGAAAACATATTTTTCTCAAGTTCGTTTCAATTACCCATTGCTCTGCTCATTCTATCCCTCGAAGGCTCCTTAAAGTGATATTGATATTCGTGCAAGATGGTTCTCAAGGTGTAACCACACATTTCTTCCATTCAGCTGACTTGCAAGTGAGATGAAATTGTTTAAATCATATTTTGGTAACTAGTGATCGTGTGTCACGAGCAGAGTGAGGGACAATGAACAAAGATCAAGCAAGCAGTGACCGTCATGTGAGCTAATTGGGATTGATCGTTAATAAAAATCGTTCGCCGATGAATCTGTTTTGCGGTGCTTAGATTACCTCCTGAGTTGAGGGCTATCAATGCAGGCACTGTTCTCGTATAGTGGTTCTTTCCAGCCTCGAGGGGATGAAAGCGATTTCCGTTGTGAAAACAACATAAAGGTTCATGGTGGAGTCTTAGACCACAAGTCAGTTTGGATCGTTAGAAAACTGAGTTTTGCCACAACAAAGTTAACTGAAGGTATCTTGATACGGAGAGCAAAATTCTTTCACGCACAAACGTTTCAGATTTATCAGAAAGTAAATTATGACACTTCACCGGTTTGGGACCAAGTTGACGTGGAATGGCCTACAATCAACCATTCCACTCTATTTGATCTCCTTCATATCTGGATGTCACATTCTCGCGAGGCTGTCGCTGAAGTCCGGAATCTATCTCAAGGTACTAGAAGAACTCATACCAATGATAGTAACTTGAAGTTGCTCATTAAATATCCTGGGGAAAAGCAATGGCTCGTATGCGAGGATATCCACTGTCGACAGAATGAATGAGGAATTATGAAAAGAATGTTAGACTATTACAAATCAGCTGGAATCACCGCCAGTCTTATCATCACCGCCAGCCTTTGGATCATCACCACCAGTCTTAACATCACCACCAGCCTTTGGATCATCACCACCAGTCTTAACATCACCACCAGCCTTTGGATCATCACCACCAGTCTTAACATCACCACCAGCCTTTGGATCATCACCACCAGCCTTTGGATCATCACTGCCAGTCTTAGCATCAACTCCAGTCTTAGCAGCATCACCTCCAGTCTTAGCATCACCACCAGCTCCCGCCTTAGCAGAAGCCCCAGCCTTAGCAGCGCCATCAGTCTTAGAACCACCACCACCTGATCCTGGCTTATCTCCTCCCAACGCTGGAAAGCTTCCTCCTGCTCCACCACTCGCACCAGTCTTAGGATCACCGCCAGTCTTAGGATCACCACCAGTCTTAGGATCACCGCCAGTCTTAGCGTCACCGCCAGTCTTACCGCCAGCACCACCTAATCCTGGCAGACCTCCCAACCCTGGCAGACCTCCGCCTAGCGCACCTCCTCCTCCAATACCCGGCATGCCACCACCTCCGAATCCGGGAAACCCACCACCTCCATGACCACCTCCAGGCATACCACCACCTCCCAATCCAGGCATACCACCACCTCCATGACCACCTCCAGGCATACCACCACCTCCGAATCCGGGCATACCACCACCTCCATGACCACCTCCAAATCCTGGCATACCACCTAACATACCACCTCCCATTCCACCAAAAGTTCGTTTTTCAAAGACTTGATTGAGATCTGGTACAGATTCTTGAAGCTAAAGAAACGAACGGAGAAACCAATGGATCAGAGTTGTTTTGATGGGTTAAGATGATCAGAGGAGTTCTTCGGGTTCCAAAGTGATGGTAAAAGGTAAAGGAAATGAAAAAAAGAGCTTAAAATGGAAAAGACTTACAAGAGGGGATCTAGTGATGAGTTTAAATTCAGGTATCTTTTGAAGTTCATTGAAAGAATTGATTGGGGAGCCATTACAGATTGTAAGGAAGAGAGTTAAGAGAAAGGTAAGAATTTTAAAGTGAGACATGATTTATAAAGAAAAAAAAGGAAAGTTTGAGATGTGTTTGTTTGTTTGTTAAAAGGTTATATGGATGAAGATGAAGAGTTTAAAACAAATGAAAGATGAATTCGAAAGGTTTAACTCAAGAAAAGAAAGTTAAGGAATAAAAGGTATGTGTGTGATTGAAAAGAGATTGGGTGGAGAGGTCCACAGGACTTGATAGATGTAGGTGAATAGAGAAATCATAAGCTTGAGAGAGATCGGTTTATAAGCCAAGAAAAATCAAAATACTCACTGGGCTCATCAAACTATCCCTTCATTAAATCAATTTGGTACGGGTCATCTTTCCCTTCTATGAGGTGAGCGGCGCGAAGACCGATTGAGGTGCTCTGCCACGCTGTGTGAAGGAATCATACATTACGCCTAGTTGAACTCTATGAAGTGAGGGGGATTGTGAAATTAAATTCATCTCGTAGGATATCTTGATCAGGCTCAGGTTTGAAGTAGTTCTGAATCATTCGAAGTCTTCAGTGATGCACAAAACTCCTTGGAGTACATCATAACACTTGATTCACTCCCGAATAGCGTAAGTCAACTTGAAGGGTTACAAGTTTAACAACACGTTCGATAATTCTTACGAATTTCGTATATCATCTTCTTGAGAATTTGTCACTCCTGATGTCAAAATTAATTCTTACCACACATTTTGATGAACTTTGAGATATTGGGTGAATGAGTTGAAATAGAATGTTGAAGATGATCATAATCCATTGTTCATTCAAATTGACTATCTATATCTCCATCCACATATAACACTCTAGCCCTTTTTTTGTTTTACCAAATCATTGAGATTTATAGCGAAACAGAAAAAAATTGTACCAAATGTAATGAACTTATCTTTGACACATGATCAAGGCTATTCCGTCGCGGTGCTGTGGTCGCGTGTATACATAAAGGGTACTCAAAGTACTATGTGGCGCTACATATGTAGCAAAACATAGAATTATAGATTTTTTTTTGGCGGGGAAAAAAAACTATGTTTTGACATATGTGGCTCTAGCTTTGAGGACCCCTTTTATAGTTTTCCCGTTGTTGGCCGGCTCCTGGCATAAATCTTTCCGTACAACATCACTGTCACATAGTTTCAAAAAAAACTATAATTCTATATTTTCCTCTATTTTTCCACATATGTAGCGCTACATAGGTACTTTGAGTACCCTTATATTTTAAGGCGCAGACGGTATTGAAAAGAAAACAACTTTCGAATCTCTAGGGTCAAGTGTGTATCATAGTTGTAGCTTCTCATAACAAAAGTCATTTTAGCTTCTGATTGTGAGAAGATCGATAATAATGAAACCATCAGAAGAAGAACACTCATCAGTATCTTCTTCATCGGAGTTTTTAATCTGTGAAGACCCAGAACCAGAACGACCTGCGAAACTTTCACAACAAGCTAAATCATCAAGTCCATCTGTCGCGATTCTTAACTCAAGAGAACATAGTTCTAACTTATCATCAACGATCACCAAACGAGTTCAACCCGAATCGAGCTTAGCATCTAATCTTGTATTCAAATCAAAGTCTCAACACTCCAGTTCTTCTTCTCATGACATTCGCCAGGCTAAAAAGTCTATCATTCCTACTGATGGCATCAAAAGCGACTCATCAGGATCAAGACTGAGTTCACCAAGCATAACACGAATAGAGGAATCACTAACAGCAAGCAAACGTTCAATTAATCTTTGCAATCAGTCGCTTGCTGAAAATCTTCCTCCGAAAATCAACACCACTTCAATTCCTACTAATGTTAAGGCTGAAAAGCGTGGAACCAATTCGATCCACGTAGAAACAGATAGTAGCATCGAAATTGGAAAGTCGAGCGTATCACGCTTTATAGACCGGCAATCCTCAAAGGGTAGCAGATGTAAGATTCATTTTACTGGATAGAGTCCCTCCAGAAGCTTGAATAGAAAGCTAAGTGATGTTTTACCTCCTGATCTTCACACCTGGTATATAATAGCACCTAGTAGTTCACCCAAGACAAGGATCAGATCTGTCTATGTCAAATCTGATACCCTTAGCACTAGTTCGAATAGTTCATCTGACGAAAGTGTTGATGTTCCATACCATACTCTTACTCGATTGAATAGTTGTCCAGCTTGCTCTGATGAATGGAATACATATAAAGCACCAAGATCGAAATTAACTCATATCAAAAAATGTGCTAGAACGAATTTGATCCGACCTAAAGATATTATCAATCGAATTCAAGCCATCTTGGATAAACAAATTCAAAACGATCCTGATCCGTCTTCTTTACTTGATCTTCATATTCAAAATAAAAACGTACAAGTTAATATCTTAGAAGGAGACCCTCAAGTTCAAACATCATTGAAACCCGATTTACTCTGTAGACCTCCTCAACAAAGTAGATCACACCCATCGAATTCCTCTATATCTGGTGATGTACAGCGTTCAAATGGCGACACAGAAAAAGTTAATCCACAGTGCACATCGTCGGTATCGAAATCCGGAGATAATCTTTTGACATCGTCTCCCCCAGATCTTATACATAGATCTTCACTATTGGCACAGGCTAGATCACGAAGTTGTACTCGTAATTCTTTGATACCCAATGATGGGAAGACGCCTTATAATCTTTGGAATGCCGCAGGCGGGCATGATGGCTTTGACTTTCAACGGTCAGTTGTGAGTCCTGTAATCATACACAATGTTATAATTTATCGATACTACCCTATGCTGATATTAAGTTGATGTCTTAACGCAACCAAGATCATGCAAAGAGGAAAATGAGAGACTGAAAGAAACTGTGGCGAGTGTGAATAAAATCAGTAGGGTCGAAGCGACTCCCTTTGAACCAAAAGCGCAAAATTCTCAGGAAGAAGCGTTCTCAGATCAACTTTCTGATCAAAACCTAGACTCCAGTAAGAATAGAATCGATGATTGTAATCTAGACAGAATCCCAAGTTTTGAAAATTGGACGAGAAAAGAATTAGAAAATGAGAATGAAAGATTAGGATTTGAAGATGCGAGTGAAGCATCCAGTTTGATTTTAATCCAAAGGGCCAAAGATGCATGGAGAGAGACTTTGATAGAAGTTTTAAAACTTCAAGATCGTCATCATCATCTTTCTATTGAAGATGAGTCTAGTTTTGATGAAGGTGGGGGGAGTGATGAGAGGGTTTTGGATGAAGGTTTGGACATAGATCAAAGGCAACTTGGTTCATATAGAGAAGCGAGTAGATTTGACGGTCAAGGATTATCTTCCCCCAGATCAAGTCAAAAGGGTGAGCATCATATATGGAGTATCTTTGCGCGGATTGTCATACTGTCGTGATGTACGCTAAAAGCTGACCAATGGGTGTTGGGCACCATTTAATCTCACTAGACACAAGAGCAACTTGTCGAGTCACTGCCTCAAACTCATACATTAGTGGTGCTGAAGGCGGCTATGCATCTGATGAGACACACATTTCACGACCGGCAACTGATGGCGATGATGACGATAATGACAGCGTCTGCGGCGGAGAACTGGAATGGATACCGTCTAAGCCAGTAATGCCCGATTATAGTTCCTACTCCAAATCTGCTCTAGAAGTCGAGTATTTCAGCTTATATGCCTTGCAACAAGACCAAAAACCAAGATCCGAAATCCCATCACCACCTCCTGCACTTCCCAAAACAAAGCCAGCAATACTAGCTCGGGTGATCATACTTTGGCGAAGAATTTATATTCCAGAACTGACAGTTGAAGGCTCAAGTCAAGTTTCAAATCTAAAGAAGCAGAAAAAGAGTGTAGTACCTAAGAAAAAGAAATTGACATCCGAGGAAATTGATGAACTTCTTAGTAGAGTTTGTTTAGAAGATGAATCATTTTATATGAGAATTTTAAGATATGAGGTAAGAGAATTGATGACAATCAAATCATTCAACTTAGAACTGATTTTGATTTTGAAATATCTGTTATTGCTTTTGGTTTACATCATCCTACTCGATTAACTTTGTCATCATATCGAAAGCCTTTCAAATTATCGGTTTTTGAAAGCAAAGTGGCTGATGCAGTAAGAATTGAAAATGCTAAACCTATCTCAAGTCTGATACTTAGTAAATGGTTAGATTGGCAGGCTATTTCTTATTTTACCTTGGATCCTACTGTTAGTCGGAAGCGACATTGAAGAGGTTTTTTTTTCAACTGAGGCAGGTTTGGTTTTGAAGTAAGATGAATCTAGTTGATGGGATTGGAAAAGTTTAATGCAAGCGATTGTTCAGAAAGCTGTGATGAATTTGAATGTATACATCATCGTAAGGAGTCATCAAGTCTTTTTCTCTTTTTTCTCTTGGTGTAGCTCATATGTACAATTGTTTTTTTATTTACTCTTTTGTTCATTTTGGAATGTTTCTTATGTCATAGATTTCACTCATTGTCAATTTGATTGAAGTCTTTCAGGTGTTGATTCATCGAGCTCGTTTCACAAGCCATAATATGCTGTGTGATTGACTTCTGTCATTGGGCTTTGAAAGGTGTGAAGGGATCTCAAATGTTCGGGATCAACATCAATGATAAGTCTTCAATGAAACCAACATGGGTGATTCTGAGTTACAATCTTGGTGAATCAGTTGAGTACTTTGGGAAATCTAGTTGGTGAGAAGCACTTTACATCATCCCCCAATTTCTCGACTCTGGAAGGATCATGATCTTGTTGGTAGTCTCTCTGCGCACTGTCACAATGTAGATTACTCGACGGCTTTTCAATCATTCATCTTGGATTTTTGAATGATCGTGAATGGTAAAAGCAGAGGTTCTCTCGTGATCTCTCAAATCAAAAGCTTAACAATCCTCTGTTACTCGTGATGAGAACGTTGATCAAAAAGGTCAAGAAAATACATTTGTGAATAAATCTGAATTTTACCAAACTATTTTAAACTAAATTTCTCAAGACTTCACTGAAATTGAAGCTTTGGATGTGATGAAAGATGTTTTTAAGAACCTTTTTTTGAAAGGAAGTCTATTCACTTTACTTTCGAACTTCTAATTTCATTCGGATTTTAATTTACTTTCAATCGAATCCTGATTAAATCTGATACTCTCATGCTCTATGAACTCATTTGATGATGATGAGAAGGAATCTGACCATCTGCTCCTCAAGAGTTGATCTACTGATTTTACACAAATCACGCCGAGGTCTAATGAACATTTGTTTTTTTTTGGTTTCACTATACTGTACCACCACATCTGTAACACTGATGTCATACATAACTGAGGTTCACTACAGATTAGTCAGATTGGATCAACTGAAAAGTTGTTGTTAGGGGTTTGATTTTAAAGGAGTTATTGCTTTGAGACAGGTCAACTTCAATTTTCCAAGACCCCCCCCCGCCCATACGAGCAAAGTTGAGTCCAGAGTCCCTTGCGAGCCTGTTCAGTAGGGAGAATTTGAGCGATGCGACTGGTCGGTATCGGGGCAAAGGGCATGGGAAATGATTATGGTTTTGTAAGTCAGATCAGTCTTTTGAGAGACATTTGACGTCATTCGAGATGTTGACTAGTAGCCCTTAGTGCCAGAGTCTGATTACAAACCGCCTTGCATTCGCAGCGCAGACAATGAGTCGAAACCAATCCATTATACAAATCATAACGATACGAATGAAGGGTGGTCAAATGCAGTTGCAAGTTGCAATTAATTACCGCAGAAGCAAAATGACAGAATGTGACAACGGAGAAGTAAACGAAGCAGGGAGCAGGCGGCCAAGGTTCAAGTTAAGCTGCACTTGACCCACTTGTCCCAGGTTGGTAGGGGGTTATGAGCATTTTGGAAAACCTGAAGAAGGATGTTAACACTCAATTAGGCAAACATCTACACTTCTTATCAATCGAATATACTTACTTTTTGATCCTTTCTGTTCCTCGGACTTCTTCGGTCAAGAGGGGCATTTTGACGATGTGGAAATCTTCGATATATAGATCGTGAATCTCTCGAAGGTATTTTTGTTCTGAGAATCACAAGTGATGAATTAAAAAAAAACAAAGTCAAACTGGGACAAAGAAAAGATCATGCAACTCACGCATTTTGTAACGAGTATTACACTGGTCGCAATCACTGTTCTTTTTTGGGAACAAGAGTTGGTTCACCACAATACAATGGGTGTCGATTTCATAACTGGTGAGTTCCTGTACCAATCGTTCGGTTTCGTATAATGACAAAAATTCTGAAATGCAGACACAAATGAATGTTGTCAAATCCTAACAAACAAAGGCAGACAAGAGAATATCGAAAAAAAATCAAACAAAAACGTCAGTGGGCAAACTCATGGTAGAATATCGATAGACTTAGGATCTACCCACCGGGTCTTTAAATTGATTGTTAACCTCGGTGATAACGCCTCTCATGTCTTCTAGTTTTCCGAACATCTCATCCGTGTTAGTGTTGACGCCCATCATTGAGCCAAACTGTTGCATCATGGGTCCGAATCGACCGCTCAATGTCGAAAGCTTGCCTAGAGCCTTTTCGAGAACTGCCGGGAAAGACAAGAACCTGAGTGTGTGCCCAGTGGGGGCAGTATCGAAGACGATAACAGAATACTTCATCGACTTCACATGCCTATCGGAGAATGGTCATAGTGCAGATTCATCAGTTTCAATGCTGACTCGCAACGTTCAGGAGCAGTCGCCAGCTTACTTCATAATTTCAGCAAACCCCATTGCTTCGTCTACACCAGGAATTGCAAAGGCCAAGTCTTGCATCATGCCGCCCATACCACCTCCCTGTGCCTCCGCTAAAACACCGATAGTAAAGTGTCAGGGCATGTAGAAGCAGAGAGTGCAGATACAACAAGGGATTTTACATTGCTCGACCATCTCCTGTAAGCTTGAGTTAGGATCGATTTCCATGGCGTATAGATTTTCAAATCCGTTGACGAGAGTAGCATCTTTTCCAAACTTTTGACCAAAAGCGTCAGAAAGATTGTGTGCGGGATCTGTAGATATCAGGAGCACTGATTCACGGCAAGAGGCGAGCTGAACCGCCAAGGAACATGATGTGGTTGTTTTACCTGAGCACAAATGAAGATAATTTTTAAGCATTGATTATGTTTGGGGATACTGCGGTAGACCGATGTATGGAGATTGAGATCTGGGATCTACCCAGATGGATAGTATAATGACCCGAATCAACTTACCTACACCGCCCTTGCCTCCTATTGATAGGATTGTTTACATTTTGCCCATAGAAAGAGAAGACAGAGGTTTGAGCCAACGGTGAAATTGAGTGCAAGATTGGGCTTCACGCACCGCAGAAGATCCATTTGAGTGCTGCAACGAGAACACACAAGTTAGAAGTGAATGAACGAAGCGCGCAGATCAGATAATAGCTCATACCGTCAAAGCTACACACTTACATTTCTGATCGAGTACGTTTTGCAGTGAAGGATCAAGCATTTCTGAGTCGTCTGCCATCGCAATGTTTATTCGAGAAAGAAGTCCAAGCAAAGAATATTGAGGGAGTCTGATGAAGAACTAGATGATATGGGCTCACTGTCGAGGTGTTGGGTATGTTACACCACGGAGGGGTTCTGAGGCGGAAATTGGTCAGACAGAGTCTGAGATGCGTCAGATCAGAAATCGGCCTGAAGACCGGTTGGCCGCCCGTCTAATGGCCGGCTGCTGGCGGGCATACTTTCGCCATGCAAATCTGGCGGCCTGCTGGCCATTGATAGGCCACAAAACGCTCACCACAAACATCAGCCACTTCACAGGCTGCATGTCACACCTCCGCAGTACGCATCAAACCCACGTGGAATATTTCATCAAGTGGATTTAAATACCTGAAATAGTGCACCAAGGCTGATTCGATGTCAAACAAACTACCTCCATCAATTTATCAGAAATCAATCAAATCTGACTTATCGATCAAATCAAACTCAATCTTTACTCAATTTAATCAATCATCGAATTTCAGTAAGTCTTTCAAAAACAAATTGAAGCTTTTCTTCATTCAATCGAAACTAATTATATAAAAATCTGGCAACAGGTCCGATTTCAATTTCAACTTATATGAATTTATGTTTAAATCATTCAAGTCTAGGTTATTATACAGACCTATCAGATCCGTTTGGTAAATCAGGTGGTTTTATCACTTCACCTGAAATCTCTCAAATTTTTGGTGAAGTCAGTCATGAAGAAAAAGATTCATTGTCAATTTGATCATTCTTTTTCTTCTTTCAAAGAGAAAGGTCTTAATTACCTATACAATGCTCATCGAATCATTCATAGAGGTATGTACTCATAACAAAATTTAATTCTCACCAGATTTGATCTCGATCACTTATTTCAATTCTTGGTTGAATCTTATTTTAAAGATGTCAAGCCTTCAAACGTACTTTTCAATTCTCATAGTCAAATCAAGATTTGTGATTTCGGTGTATCTGGCGAACCAATTAATTCAATTGCTGATACATTTGTTGGTACAAGTACTTTTATGAGTGTACGTATATTCGCTCCAAGAGAAACCTCTTTGATGGATTGTGTTGAATATGTTCTAGATTAGTTGATAGCTGTTTGGTTTTTAAGTAGATGGATGGATTTTAAATCTCCTGCATCGATTAGGATTATCGAATTAGGACCTGGTAGAGGAACATCAATTTCTGATAAATTGAGAGTATGGTATTTTGCTTTGATTCATATATCTCATAGAATGAACGTTGATTTGAATCCCTTTCTTGGTGTTTTTCTTAGACTTCTAAATCTATCGGAGTTGTAATCCTGAAATTAAAAAAAATCATTTAGTTGAAAATAGAGATTCAAGAAGAAACAGGTTCAAAAGATTTGTTTGATGGGAACACTAAATTGGTATGATCGAGTTGAAGAGATCAAAGAGAGCGAGTTTCACAATCTAGATTTTCTGATTGTTTGAATCGTTCACTTAATTTTGGCTTTTCTGTGTGTTTTAGGTAGTGATCATTGGACTATGGTTATTGCTCCAATCTACCTTTGAACGAAAACAAATCTTTCGTTCGGCTATTCAAACTTTGGCTAAATCACATTCAATTGATTTTAATTTGATCGGTTTAAATCAATTTGGTTCACATGAAGATCTTTATGATCGACAAATTAAATCTTTGAGTAAGATTAGTGAACTTCTATACGGTATATTTCATGGCAAGAATACTTCGGATTGTTGTAATGTACATAGTGATTTCTGCTTGGAAGATTGGTTGTTGTTTGAGAGAATAAATGATCTCTTTTTGATGATATATTCTTTACTTCCGAATATTTTAAACTTGAAATTTGAAGCATTGAAAGAAAGTCTCATTATTTTTGAAATACGAATGAGACCTCATTTTTTTGCTGGCTCTGGCAATTGAAGCGACCGTTCTTTATCGATGTGTCCATGAGCTGAGCTGAGCTGAGCCTGAGCCCCCCACAAGCCCGAAATGCCCCAGGCCAAACGAGCCCGAAAGCTGAAAGCCCTCCCGAGTCGCTCGGGCCATAAACCCAGCTGACCGTCTGAAGGCGCATTTCAGCTGGCCAGCTGGCGCTGACCAGCCCGTCTGCAGCCGGGCCCAGCAGGCGCCTGCTGGCGGTCGCTCGTGAGGGCGACCTACAGACCGCCTGCCCCTCTGCAAAGGCTGGCGGTCTACAGCTGGCCTGCCTTGCCCGTCTGCAGACGGGCAGAACGCATCTGTGGTGTAGATAGAACTGTGGTCCGGACCTGAGTAGACTCGAGGACCTCTGGATATCGCTCGGGTCAGCCAAGGGAGGCCCTGAAAGTTGGGCCCGGAGGCCAGGCAGGGCCATGCCCAATTGGAGGGGCAAAGCATGTATCAATCCTGATTGTCTTGGGTCTTCTAAATCTGTTTATTTCAACTTTAAACCAGTTGAACTTTCATCACACGCACAAAAATGGCAGCCAACTTGCCCTAGTTGAAAATGGAAAGCATCTTTGACTCAATGTGACCAACTTTTGATCCTGATGTGAGTCAGTGGTACAGTACACTGTAACCTGTCAATGCTTTGACATATCAAGTAAGAAACTCATATGATTTTTGTGGTTGCTGAGGCTTAGACCACGAGACTTGCTAATAGTGAGTTGTTGAGTACCATGACTCATACAGGCAACCCATACTGCCACAGAGTCAATTACGTATTTTGATCCTTTTTGTCATCTCAATCACATTATTCCAATTGATGGTTGTTTTTGAATCATCTTTTTCTTATTTTTTGAATGTCAAACCATCTGATGGTTAAAGCACAACATACAAGTGATAACTTCTTACAATTGAACCAAATTTAGCAATTCTGATTTGAGAGAAGCCTTTTAAGGAACAGTCTTCAACAACTTATGAAACCATGGTTCTTTTAAGTCTCCTCCCAATTGACGTATTTAACCAATTCCTATAGATCAAAATTTCAACTAAATAATGCTTTTGTCTTTGACAAGAATATTGTACTTTTGTCTTCTTACCTGATAGCCTTCCTTGGTGATATTGTGTAATCACTGGTGCAGTTCCAGTTGTTATGCCTTTGAACATTGTGTATTTCAGTAGTAAAGTTTGACTATAAATAGAGCATCCTTTTTCTTCAGTGTGCTAAAACCAACCCTTTTCAATTCCTTCACCAATACCTCAGTTCAATAGATAAACCAAATCCTGTCTTGTTAGCTCAATTTTATCTTTGATTATCAATCTTGAAAACAGTGCCTCTTTCAAATTAATTGAGTAATACATATAATATATCCAATTGTTTCATCTCTCAATAATATATACAAATGACTTGACATGAGACAGTGTGGTATATGGTTAGCAGGTCAGATGTTGCGGGCATTCTTGTGTGTTCTCCAGTATGATCAAAAATCTTCAGATGTTTGACCACATAGAGATAGAGCCTTTGGGATGTATCTGAAGGCTCTATCCCTATTGGCTCCTACTTGATCCACCCTTATTGTCCACTTCAACCTTGTTTTGTCACTTCACACAAACCCCTTTTCAAGTGTTTCTAAATTGTCACTGCTTTCCTCAGTCTTCTTTCAATCTAGTATTTTATTCAATATAGTTTTTTGTTCAATCTAGTATTTTGTTCAATCTAGTATTTTGTTCAATCAAATTTTTTTGGTAGATTTTCTTATTCAATTGATTTTCTACACCATTGACATGGTGTGATGTCATTACAAGGCAATGATGACCAGAAGTTTTGTGGAATAGATAACAATGAAGGTCCTGCATGACCTTTATGGGTGATAGAGGATGAAGCGAATAGAATAAATATTCATTTCATATTCTCAATAAATAGTGTGACTAAACAGCAAACTGGTCATGATGAGGTCAACTGCCAGCCCTGAGTACTAAACAATAGTACCAATGGGCAACATATACTAAGACTCAGTCTCAAGAGTCAAGTTACATAGGAAATTGTGTATGTAAAATGTTCATAAATGATATGAAAGGGTGTGTAAGTACCCCAACTTCATCTAACCAAAAACTACATATGTTGCTCAGCTGTAACACGTACGTAACAGTTGATATAAACTTATAAAGCAATAGTCACAGTATTGCTGTGATAAACCTCACCTTGAAATCACAATCTGAATACACCTGTAATGGGAAGGAATTCCAAGGTTCAGACCATAGAAACCTTGAAGATCCAATCATTTGTAAAGATCATCACATTATCATATAACAACTTTACAAATAGCTTTTTTCGTTTTCTTAGAGCCTTTAAACTTTGCTTATCATAAATACAAACTTTAAAGGCCTGATTCTAAGACTTCTAGAACTTCTACTTTGTCTCTTGTTGCTCATATTGTGTGTGCAAATCCATCTTAGTTCCTGATTAGACTCCATAATCAGAAGAACTTGTGATATCCATTTGTGGAGTTACACCTCAGGAAGTAGTCCTTGAGTATTGCTTATATCAGACAAGTGATTATCCTGATATAAGAAACTCTAAATCTACGGGGAACCTCTATTAGTCAGGGTGTAAAGCTCCCAGTGTTAAGATAGACTTTAAAACTAACGTCATTGATCATTCTTTGTACAAGAAGTGATTCAATTTAGGATTGAGGACTGTACATCAGTTTGCTCTCAATAAATTATTGTTAACAGAACAATAAACCCTTATAATCCCAGGGTTAAAACCTTTGTTCAAAGGTCAACTAAGTGGGATATGTACTTGCTTATTTCAAGTAAAGATTCAGAGCCCAGCAGCATACCTGCTCAAACTTGTAGATTATAATCTCTACAGGTTCAATAACAGTTATTTGAGCTTCTAGCCCCTTTTTTTACTGGAACTACTAGCCTAACAGAAGCTAGTAGGCTCACATCAACAGGCTTCCGTTGAACCCTTTTGGTTAGATGATCAATCTGCCCATTTAATTGGGGGCAAACCAAAATTTGGTCATTGAGTGACATATTATGTGAAATCAAACCAAATGGAACTTTAGCAATATATCTTGTTGTAGCCTTCTCAATTGTGTTCCTGATAAAAGGTTTGCAAATTTCTTCTTGATTCATCTATTCACAGCATTCTTTGTCTTTAGTTGACAGGGGAAGTCCAATGTCTCCCCTAGATTCAGAGACTCTTGTGATTCCTAACATAAAGAAAAACATACAATCTGTAATTTAATTTTTGTCCAAAAAGATGATTCCAGAAGATAGAGTACATATACTTCCATGATTCCTCAGTTGATATTCACAAAGCCATTCCAGAGTTACAGAAAGAGAGGTCCATCAATTCTTGGTCTGAAAATTACAGAAACAACCTTGATTCATTCTATGTACACAATTTCTGAAATGCTTTTGTTAAACTACTAAAAGTTCAAGAGTGTATTACATGTGATTGACCTGACCAGATGAGCAGATAACTGAGCATATCTAGGTCATCATAGCACTTAAATGATGAATCAACAGATTTGGGGTCTAGCCACAACCCTTCATGTGTTGCTTATGCTTTGGATGGTTATGTATTTGTGGTAAATGCTTATGCTTTTGAGTCTTGGTACACTTTTGAGTCTTTGAGAAGGTGAATCAACCAATTTGGGCTTGTATGCACAAGCGTGTCAACTTTGCTTTTGACTGATACTCAGTTTCTTGTTATTCAACCCTTGGAATATTGTCTGGTGAGGTTTTCATGGATGAATCTTTTCTCAAGAAATCTTACTTTTTTATTTTTTCTGTTTCCTCACAGAATTTCTTTCATTATTGTAATTATATCATGTATATCCCAATCACCTGCACAAAGTAAGGAGAGACATTAACAGGCCCTTTAAAGCAATGCAGTGTTTATGATAAGGGACCAAATTGAGGGGCATTTCATATATGCCTGTTTGTGGGACATAGGATTCACAAAAATTTTAAAATCTATTGCAGCACCAGCTGCATGTGCTCTAGTGTTGGTGAAAGCTAACATATTGATCAGGTAGTGGCACATCTGTAGGATGCATGTTGACCTCAGGTATGCAGTAGTAGATAATGTATTGACTAAGTTAGCTATGAAAGACAATCCCAACCAAAAGCAGGGTAATATTATTAATGCTGGCAGTGCCATGTGATTCAACAGGCAGAAAATGCCAGGATTCTTTTTTCAATATGATATGATATTTTTTTCTTTTCCTTTGAAATTTCTAATATTCAAGGTATATGTTTGAAAAAGAAAGTTATGACTCACAAAATTGATTTTGGTATGGGTCTTGAACCTGGTAAAGAAGTTGTTAATTCAATGAGAACATGGTAGCTGTTTCCGTTTGGATTGATTGATACTAAGGCCACATTTACTTAAGAAATTTCTGTCGCAAAATCCCATTCTTCAAAATTTAGAGTGTCTGTTTGGTAGTGCGTGTTTCATCTTTGATTTAAAAATTTTACAGAATGTGAATCCCAGTCAGAATCTGCTCAAGTGAACATGCCCTTGTATTTTGTCTCATGATGACTTCTGTGTTTGTTGACCCATTTTATATCCGGATTTTATTGTTAGTTGTGATTTTTTTCCATCTTGTAAGAATCTGATCATACAAATATTGATCTGGATTCAGATTAAAAGCAACCTACCCTATGATCAAGAAATTGATAGTATAATTTAATTTTCACAGTGGTTGCCCTTTGTTCCCTTTGCTCCATCTGTCCAGTCTTCTCTCTCTCTGATTTTTGATTGCATTACCACTTATCTGAAATATTAGTATCATAATAGTTAAACCCGGGAGCATGTCAAACTGTAGTTCCAACCTGTCCCCCACACTGTTTTTCTGCATTTTCCAGACCTCCCCCCCTCCAAGCCAGATGTCTCAGTCACCTGAGTACCCTGCATTTGCCAATTTGATCTCGCTACTAAAACTCCAACCCCATTTTCATCTGAGTAACCATATATTTCAATTCTCACGGCTCTTGGATTCCCTTCAGTCAAACATCCAGTACCACCGGTGTAGTATTTATAACCCAGCAAGGGTATTACAACACGTGAAGAGGATTATCTACTAGTTGCAATAGTAGAAGGTGTCTAAGACTGCTCTTCTAAGCCCAATCAATAAATTACTATTGATGAAATACTGATAGGTAAACAAAAGGAAAACTATTATTAATTATAAGAGGAAAAGCGCCTTGATTGATTTATTAAACTCAATACTTTATTAGTATTATTCCCAATGACTTTTGAGTCTTACAATACAATTCTTTTAAAGTAAATTTCTCTTTATAACTTTGATAAAGGGCGTATTTAAGTGATCTGATACTACTAAAATAAGTTTATAATGATAAACAAAATAATAGCCACGTAGAAGATAAGGAAAAGAGGGAAAGCAAACCCTTTACAATCAATATCAAGCTATATATAACCTTTCCTTCAAAGGAAAACCATGGTAAACAGCTCTCTTATCTCTTCTTCACCACTTCAATATTCATTCAACCACGTCATAGCCTCTTCTTATGATCAATCATGTATTCTTTCATCTTTGTAACATTATAATTACTTATAGTAAGCCTTCATGATTATTAATTTGATCTTCTTTTGATTCTAAATAAGCCAAAACTGATTCTTAAAATTACTAACTTCTTTCAATCTTGTTCAATTTTTGATTACCAAAGTGCATTGAATAGAGCTCTCTTTACCATCCAAGACCATACACCACAATCCCTCTTTCTGATGAGTAATGATGAAGTTATTGAGTTGTAAATAATGAGAAAACCTTAATTTGTAAGTTATTACACGTTGAAAACCCATATTACATATGAATACAGAAGCCAAAACCCATGATACAGCCAGTTTACCATTATTACATATGCGCTGCTTTTCATTCTCGAATTTCATATTTTCAATAGTTTCTTCTTATGAAAGTTGTTTCTACATTATAGACCTTTAGTTTCTGCGTCGATTGAGCCATTTTTCGCCCAATTTGGTTAAGTTTTGATATGTATTACTAATGAAAAACCACTATTTTGACCAAGTCACACATCATTGAAATTTGAGCCGCGTTCGAAATGTTCAAAATCCTCCTTTCTCATCCTCTTCCCCTGATTTTCACCACTTCTCTCTAGGGTAAGCCACTTTCTACTCTTATCAAACCCAATATAAAATCATCCAAAGAATCTATCCCCGTCATCACATTTTTTATAAATATTTTTATTAACTCTGAAAAACCTAAATTCCATTCATTTTACCACTTTTGACGTCATTTCTTTTTAATCACTCCATCTTAATTGATTCAACTCTTCTTCTCTTTTCTTCTTATGATTAACTTAATTTATTCTTAAGATCTTCTTTATAAATCCCCCATTTTAGTAATCAATTGAATCTTTAAAATTTCTTCTTTCTTAATTTGTAAAGTATTATGTAAATTAAATTCAAAATTAATAAACTTGTTTACCACTTGCCCACGGTAAAATTAAAGATAATATTATATTGACTTATTAATATTGATAAAGAAACTTTTAAATAGATTTATTAAACACTGAAAAATTGAATTTTCTTCCTAATCACGCCTATAAATTAATCACCACACCGGCCAAATGTGCAAGGTCTCAAACAGAGTCATTTGTTTATAGGACATTCAGCCAATCTTTGTGGGGCAAATGCTTGCACAAGTAGAAGGTAGACAAGGACCATGCAGGGGAAGCCTCTGTAGGAGCGTCAGGAATTGTTGCAAGATACAAACATCCCCCCGGGCTTTGTGAAGTGTAGCTGCCAGCCTCCAGCAAGGCAATACTCAAGTGAACAGGAAAGGCCAACATGCAACTCCTCAGTATTGTATACTCTTGGATTGCAGTACTACCTGGGGGGCTATGCATACACATGGGTTGGCATGCCAAGATGTTCATAGTTGTGCATGAATCCCAACCGCAAGTGCTTAACAACTGGCATTTCTTGGATATCATAATGGCCTGCTTGAAGGTCCATGATGCTGCCTACAAACGCAAGGTATCCACCTAATCTGGGGTTTGAATTCAGTTGGCAAATTGGGTTCTATGGGGTGGTTTGCACCCAATACCCGGCCAGGAGTGTTGGACGTAGCAACTTCTTTTTTCCAAGAGTTATCCTGCGCATCGGCACCCAACACCCATATCTTTCGACTTTTTCACGGACTGCTCACAAATTTGCACACAACTTCAACTATGCAAGGCTTTTGGAAATTCATGTTTTAATAACTCGATCGTCAAATATCAACTGTTGCTCACAAAGCAAGGAACTGCAGCCAAACTCCAGTCAAACAATATTCTTGGGTGAGACTGGGTTACCCATGACGTGATACCCATTTTGAAATACGAGTAACAATGTTTGTAAAGGCGCAATCTGGGCAACTCCGTGCATGTATTTGAGGTGCCGAGTTTGGGACTGACTGGGGATTGCATTCACAGATTCACAAACACTTGATTCCAAGTATTGCGACTTGTATCAGAGCCGACATTGGCTCTGTCCATCTTGCAGATTTGCATGGGATTGGTAATGACAACAACAATGCCGCCTGGTGCAAATCAGCGCTTTGCTAATGACTTCATTGAGGTCTTCTGGACACCGTTGCCTTCAAAAGGGGGCGTCTTCTCTATATCTCTGACTGTTCAGACACCCACAGGAGGACAGGACCAATAACAATGTCAAAATAGTAAGCTGTCCTGCGGATCTGATTTCAATCCTTGGCATACCATGCTGACTTGAGTTCTTGTATTCCCTCTGTTTGCAGCAATCCAATTGATCCATATAAGCATAACAGTCATGGTATCTATCTGTCTGGGCCTTTTGAAGTTGAGGAACAAGTGAGCATGGCCTGACATGATTCATAGTCCTATGATTACTGATTTGTTCTACTCTTCTAGATTTTTGCTGAGCAAGGATACCCAACCAAGAACCGGACTTACATCATGTCGATTGGCTGTACCAGGGCCGACCGCAACAACCTCTACTTGTACAAGATCAAGGGCACTGGATTGAGCTGCTACAGTGATTCACTCAAATGCAACCAGATTTACTTCTTGCAAGGCAGTTTTTCCCCCTTAACCAACCAGAGTTTAGACATGATGTTTTCTATTTTGAAGGGTTGGACGCTGCATTGATGATATCCAGTAGATATATGACTGAAAAGACCGAGGACAAGATTGGTATGACCGGAACTGGTATAATATTGAGCATTGACAAGATGGTGGAGGAATGTATGCAATACATGAAAGGTGATGATGGGCTTGATCCCATTACTACGGTCGTCACTCTCCAACATTGCAATCATCATCCCATTGTGAGTCATGAGCGCTCATCTTGGTCTTCTAATCCATGAATAATTGATTGCCTGCTGGGCTGCAGACAAAGCAGCCATTTTCTTGCAAGCTCAAATACCGCCTCCGTCCTTATAGGCATCTGGCTGGGACTCCAAAGATTCTGAAAGTGGGCCGCAAAGTCAACATTCATGGGTACATCAAGGACTTCAATGAGACTACAAAATGTTTTGTCACCATTGTGAGTTTGCCTGATCCCTCTGTTAATCTGCTTTTTGCTCCCTAAATTGTGTTTTTACATACTTGTGTGATAGGTCAACAAGATATCTTTGACCTCAGGTCATGTGATACCTGGCTTGACTCAATTTGGAAAGGGAGTCACGGATCCTTTACAGACCTTGCAAAGTGGGTCTTCAAAAGCCACAGAATCAACTGTGGTAGGATCTTCGGACAACGAGGCCTCGATATCACTGGGGATGCCAACTGAAGAATCCAGCAGTAGTTTGTTTGGTGGTTGAGTCAGACCCCTAAAGTGAGCATTTTGCTGTTCTAATCTCAGTAACATCGGACTGACCATGACTTTGGACCAGATACACTCCAGTTGATTCCAGATCTGCAATATCAACTTCCAGTCTTGAGCACACCTATGTTCAGAACCACGGGATCCCCGCCCCTTTTGTGTCACCTACAAAGAACTTCAGCCTGGGGCTCTCCTCCAACATGTCTTTCCCCCCTGCAAATTTGATCCGCCATCATTCCTGCCCATGCTGGCTGAGACATCCTCCCCGGCACCAAAGAAGAGGACCCAAGCATCCCCGGCTAGATGTGGTGCAAAGGCTTGTAATCCTGACTCATCCAGTCTAGCAACTAATATATAGATGTATGGCTTATACAAGACTGGCTGCTTGGGGATCAGCTTGAGGATTCAGAGGCGGGAATTTGACTCTTGACCTGTGTTCTGGTGATTTGTATACAATGCCCATTGGGTGCCCATGAATTTGTTTCAAAGGGCTGATCAAGGAATACTGCCAGAGATGTACATGGCTTCAAAGTTTGTTGTTTGGAACATACTGTTACTTATGTGAACTGTATTTCACCTGTGTCCATTGCTTGATGTTTTGTGAGACCTGATAATGGTAGATCTGGGCCAGAGTTATTGCATAGCTGTTTCTCAACAAACTGTACCTAGCCCAGTAATTGTGACGCGGAATGGGTCTGCGTTTAGGTTGTTGCATCCAGCGCTTAGAGACAATTACCAAGTATCTGGCAACTAATTACACTCCGCCAGTAATGTGTTGTGAGTAATGAATGGCGCTTTGGACTGAGAATCCATGCGATTAGATTCCTGTGTCCCGCATGACAAACCAGATACCGGTGAGTATGACCAAGCCCCGGTTAGGACGGGGCCCCTCTTTGTACAGCTGATTTGTCAGGGTGTGGTTAGGTTAAGGCCTGTCCTTGTGACAAGGGCACAAATAAAAAAAATCATTTTTGCCGTTCATTGGATAGGCCTGTAGACCATTTGACTCTTTGGCCCTTTGACAAAATTGGCTCATTGTGTTTTGTACTTGTGAGCCCAACCATTTTCACTTGATCAGTTGACCAACATTTACTCCTGTGTGCCTACCAATGCGTTTGAAAACGGCAATCTTTCCTGTTCCTGGATGTGTTTTGGGCCTGACGTTGCTTCCTTTGTTTCATACACTTTTGTCATGCCTAGCAATTGGTTGTTGTACTTTATACTGTCTCTTGCCGCAGTTTTCTTTAGGGTGTTTGTGAGTCATGAGTACTTAGTTAGATGCGCGGTATGAGTCTTGAGATCAGTTTGTTGGCTGACATGGCTTGTTGGTGGACTTCCTTGCAAATTATTCCAGTCTTGTCTTTCTTTTTTGACCCCAGATGGTTTGGTATCTCTGACAAAATTGCTCAAGGGCAAAATCCGTCGAATACATACAAGTAGTCAGTGAGTATTGTTGTTTGCCAGACTCTGGATTCACATTGATGACCGCTAGAGAGCAGATGACAGAATTCTATATGATCCGTTATTTCTTAGCCAGAAGATTCACGACTATGTCTCTCTCAGTCTTCAAAACAAATTTAGCTCTTGGCCTTGCGGCAAATGTCCCCGGGTTCAATGAAGAATCCTGGAAAGACACCCTAAGTGGCTTAGTCTTTGCCTCCAATTGATCCATCAGTTGTGGTGGATTTGCAAATCATCCCCATGTGGACAACAATCATATTTGGTACACATTTGGGTTTTTGGGCTGATCAATTGTCAAACAGGCAAGCTGTGTAGTAAACAAGAGGCTTTGAAATTGGTTTGGTGATGGGCACATCGTTGAACGTTGTCGGATATGGAATAGTAGTATCTTTAGACGTACTAGATAGGCTGTATAAAATACTTTGGGATTCAACAGTAAGAAAGAATCCTTCTTGATTACTCTCACTTCGCAATGCTGACAGCTTAACCTGCAGATCCGTCACTTTCCCTTGGTCTTGAAGTCTCACCATGCAAATGGTGAGGAGGTCAAGCCAAAGGATTGCAAGGTGACGCAGTTTGGTTTGTCTTGCCAAATCTTGGAGTCTTTGGTTCAACACATCCAAATACTGGAAGATGAGAGGGAAGGGATGACAGAGGAACATTGGAAAGCGCAAAAAGTGGACCGCGTCAAGACGTATGAGAATGAGAACTCCTTGAACATGGAAAAGGGGGCAGCCAGCCGACGTTTGCGTGAGGAAAGAGACCGAGAGTGGAGGCGACGGAAAGTAGATGAGTTGATGGCTTTTTTACCTTAGGTACTGCAACTATAAGTACATGAACAGCTCTATGAGGTGGTGAGACTATGTCTCTGGCCTGAAATGTGCTCCTAATGTTCCCCGGGTAGCAAACTTGTGACTGTGGTCTCTGCAAGGTATATGGAATAGTGATTTCCAGGGCTTGAATGTGCTGAGGACTGAAAAGGGATGTCTTTGCCTTGGGGTCTCTATTGCCTTAGACAATGTGCGTTTTGGGCATCTCGCTTGGTCTGAAAAATAATATTTGAAGGGATTGAGTCATGTCAGAACCCTATTGACAGGAGCAATGTGATGTGTGTAGCCGATTGGCCAGGACATTAGTGATCTGCGGAGATACAGTGAAATTGACTTCTTGACCAAGTGATTGCAAAATGGAATCACATCAATCAGGTGTGGATTTGGGGGTTGAACTCCATGGCACATTTGGGCTGAGGCTAAATCTTGATAAGGGATGTACTAAGTCCCCACTTTCAGCACAAGACTCCTTTCTTGTAGGCAATGTGCCCAACATGAAGTGTTTGGGACTGTGAATGAACCACACGGTTGGGGAAGTGAGTTGTGGATTGACCCGTTGACAATTGTTAGGCAGTTGTAACCTAGCGAGCATGAGGTTGAGGATACTGGGATTTTCCAACAGGGCCTTTTGGATTCTGTGAGATACGTACCAGGAGAATGAATCAATGGTTTGATTTCTCTTTCTTCCAAACCAAGGATCAAGGCGCTAGGGATGTCCAACCATAACCGCATTGTTGAGGAACACAATTATGGGATCCTTGGGGACAGGGGAGATGTCCCGAAGTAAGTGGTGCATTTCATCCAAAACCACAGGTGACATGCGGATGACTTCAAACAAAATATTGAAGATGACGATGTAGGCAAGTGGGAATTTTGGGGATAATGGGCATTGGGTCGATGACTTGCAAGCCAAATTATTGGGCATTCTAATGGTTTCTGGTGTGTCAGGTAATTATTAGAACAGATGTGCCTGTGTATATATCAGCAAAATACCTGGGGAGGTGGCTTCACTTTTTGATCCAAGTGCAAGTCTCTGAACACATCTGATTTTTGCCTGAATCCTCGTTTTGTGCCTAGACCTGGTTCTTGAAATATCTGCTGGGCTTAGTATAATCTGCGGAAATCATTGAGATCCATTTATGTCTATTGTCATTGCTCCATCTCTTGGTATTAGGATGAGATTACGGTCCTTGTACGTCTCTGTTGCGGTTATCTCAAGTGATCTTGAGTTGATTATTAGAGTCAATGACAATCTCTGTGTTTCTGGGAGCTGTGCGTTATTATTGACCTCCCAGATCTATTTCCAATTTTTGAGGGCCTACCATAGTGGTAAGTACACTGCCGCACTCGAGACCTATTCTCTCGGCCACTTGAATCTGACTTCCCAATTGGGGATATAGCATTGTCTGATTTGTTCACACCTTATAGATTGTTTGACTTTATACACTTACTATAGGTATGGTTACCTGTGACTGCGCCTATGTTGTCCCATTGTTTACCAGGGCCAACAAGCAGTCAATGTGACTGACATTGGGTACACCTTCCTTTTGCTTGGATTGCCTATCCAGGGGAATGGAAGCTAGGTGTCACCAAAATGGCCTGGCAATTCCGTCAAAAGAGCTAGGGCACGAGGTTGATTTACTGGCTGAATTTCACGGGGAAATGCCTTTGAAATTGAGTCACCAGAGCGATTGATGTCAAGGTTGTAGTGCATTTCATCGGAAGTTGGAGCGGAGGGTCAAGGACAAGGGATCAATAAGTGCTAGCTATTCAAACTGCTGCCGGCAAGGAGCCGTCAAACTGCCATTGAAACACTTTGCAAATGATGTGGGAGAGCAAGTCCCGCCTTTCTATCATGCGTTGTTAACTGGGATTGATGAAGGTGAGTCGGCAACTATTCATGATTTGGGATAATTTCTGACTGTTTATTTTACCAAGTAGTTTTGATCAAGTTTTGCAAATCAATCCAAATTTACAACAACACTTCGTGGTGCACTTCACGAGGTGCCAAAATAGACAGAAGTGTAGCTGGACAACTCAGTGTCTACATCTTTAGAATCTCAGGACAACTTTCCCATCTCATTGGTTCCCTAATGCCTCTTCCGGCGGAATCACCTGCATTTTCCCAGCTATCCATGTATGGTGGCAACACGGAACAAGAGGCCCAGCTCCGGGTGCATTGTTCTCAATCTGCAATTGACCCAAACATTGTGAGTCTCTTCCAACGTTTCTTGGATCAGAACAATCCATATGCCCAGGTATGTCAATCAACAAGTGAGATAGGTGGTAACCACAAGCACCTACGACTGCGCATCAATACAATCTCAGCACCCGGTGTAGAAATCTTTCAGAACAGGCTGAAAGCAGAGCTGAGGAGGGGAAGTATGAAGACAACAAAAGACAAAACAACCACAAAAAGAACAATAATAAGTCTTGAGTGGTGAATGAAAGACTTCAAACAGGGAAATGTGCTTCTCAATAAGGGACTTTGATTACTATGAATTAAATTCAAGCCCTTTAAGACTTTGGATTAATAAAAACCAGGCTAAAAGAGGACAATAATTTCAAAAATAACACTTTCTAGGCACACTCAGACACCAATACCAATGAGCAAATGAGAACCAAACTCAACAGGAAATTATCAAAAGAGAAATAAGGGTCTAGTATTATAAAATTCCAACTCTCACTAGTTGTTTAACCTGAATAATAATAATAGAAAGATACAAGGCTTATTTCTATATTCTAATAATAATTTTTGCTAATCAAAAAGGGGACAAAAGTCCCTAAAAATGATACCAAAGTATATATAACAAAATAAGAACACACAAAAAAAGAAAGATTACAAAAATCCACCCTCAAACTCAAAATTCCACTTCCACTAGCTTTTACACAAAGATATCATCAATCAATCCCCAAGTTAAATTTGATAAACACATTCACTGCACACACATTAATAATTAACAAATTTTTAAGCACACAATTCCCACTAAAACTTGGCTGTTTACCACAAAATCTGAAATTCCGCCCATTAACCCTTCAAGCTCAAATTAAAATAAAATAAGAGGTCATATGAAAATTCTGAAGAGACAGAAAATTTTCCGCTCTACAACTTTGCTCAGCAAAGCTAAACTCTAACTCTGATGGTTGTACCTTTAAAAAGCAAATGAAAATTGAAGGCAAAATTCAAAATTGTAATTTACCCAGTTTACCACTTTGTATTACCACTAATGACATTTGATATGATTATTAAAGTTAATTTTGAGTTGAAAATGCGCCAGTAGAGTGTACCCCAACCAACATCTACTCTGCAGAAGTGTTGTGGTGCCCTTAATTCAAAGTTTCATGATCAGAACTTCAAATTTCTCAGTTGTGGAATGTGATTTTCAAATTTCATAATGTCAAAAATTGCAATATGTCAATGTGAATTATAATTTTCAATGTTGTTATTGCTGAACTTTGTTGTGGTACTCTTGAAGTATATTGTTCCCTTATCTTCTATCCCAAAGCTTATCTCAGTTTACCACTGCCCCAATTTTTCAAAGTCTTCAATTTTCAAAGTTTAGCCGTATTTAAACCCATAGTAGAAAACCCATAATGTCCTGTATCACTCCTCAAAACCATAAATATTTTAATCACCCATGTTTAACCCCATAATTTTGACTTTTTGCTTAAATTCCTTCATTACCACATAACACATAACCCATAAAATAAAAAATAAAAATAAAAAATGAGATAAGTTATAAATATAATTAAAAATAATAATAATAAAGTTATAAAAAAAGTGTAGAGTAAATATTAAATGAAAATATAGAATAAAAAACTGATAGATTAATAAAAAAATTGAAAAATGAATAAAATAATGATGAATAAATAAATAAAATGATTATTTGAAATAAAATATTAAATAATTAAAAAAATTAAAATCAGACCATTCTGATTTCCACACCGGTACTGACCAGCGTGAATACAACCGACCTACAGCCACCAAAGCCGCCACAATGATAGATGGGAATGGGAATATTGGCAAAACCAAGAGAGATATAGTGCTTGAGAGAAAGTCTGGGGAGAAGCAATGGATCTCTGAGCTTCACACCGGTTACTTTGCCTTATGGTATCCTCTACCGTTTCTCTATGGGTCCAAAACGTGGGATGAACATCACGTCAACCCAACTGTTACAAGTAAGTCTCTCACTGCTAATTCATGAGTATATTTTGCCTGATATATTACTTGGTGGTATAGATCCAGATGGATATGTTTTAACCCTTGACTGGTTTGCGTATCTGCTATTCCAAAGGCCTTCATTTTTGGTCATCCTTGCCTCAGGTTGACTGTTCCAAGAGTTTGTGGTGGATATGTATGTGTGTGTGGAACTCTTCAGACTTCAATACCTTTGACATCATCAAAAGGAGATTTGAGCCAAAGTCTACAACAGTGCCATCAAGGCTCTTGGGAATGAACTCAAAGATGAAATAGTTGGTAAGAAGATTGTACTACCATCTTCATATACTGGAAGCCCCCAACATATGCAGCAACTCTATCAAGATTTGATGAGTCTGGTAGCTGAATACGGTCACCCAACACTTTTCATTACCATGATGGCAAATCCCAAATGGGACGAGATCATTGATGAACTTGGAGAATATGAGAGTGCACAAGACCAACCAGATCTGGTAGCCCTCGATTTTTATATGAAGTTTCATGCAATGCTGGATGATGTCACCAAATACAAACAGTTGGGGAAATGCTTGGCCTAGACCAACTACTGCCGCTCAGATCGATTGCCTTATAACTGCTCAGTTGCCCAATCCTCTCACTGAGCCAATGCTCTTCAACTTAGTCAGCGGTTCATGTTCCACAGACCATGTCAAGACTACAAGTGCTGGAATGGTACTGAATGTCAATTGGGCTACCCTTGGCCATATTGCAAAAGAACTGAACTTGCGGAAGACTCATATCCTACTTACAAATGACCAAACAATGGGCGGTACTTTATGAAGGGTGAAGTGCGCTACAATAACAGGCATGTGGTACCTCACAACCGTTTCTTGACTATGAAATATGGGTGCCATATTAACGTAGAGGTAGCCAGCAGTATCAGATCGATGAAGTACTTATTCAAGTACATCCTCAAAGGTCATGATTGAACTTTGGCAAATGTGGAGGATGAATCAAGCAATGATGAGATTTTGACTTATCTTAATGCACAGTTTCTTACTCCGCCAGAGGGTCAGTTTTTTCAAATGGTTTCTAGGAGAATGTGATTGTGTCCTGACTATGTTCAATAATTGGTTTTTGCATTGTGTCTGCAGCTGTGTGGAGGCTCTTGAAATTTCCGCTCTCAGGAAGACATCCACCAATCCAAGGTCTCAGTATTCACCTTGAGGATGCGCAGACTGTGTATTATTTGAGTGAAACTGGCCTTTGTCTGGCGCTTGAAACAGATTGCACTCAGAGAACAACTCTCACGGAATTCTTCAGACTTTGCCAAGAGAATGCACCCTTGCGTGGAACTGATGGTCTCACCATTTGATTGCTCATGTACCAGGAGATGACAAAGTATTTCCATTGAGACCAGAAACAAAAGCGCTTCACTATCCAAAAGAATGCACTAATCTTGATTGGGAGGGTGTAATTTGCTAATAAGAAGCGGGGGGATCTATATTACCTCAGACTCTTACTCACACATGTGCCCGGTCTAACCTCCTTTGCGTATCTCAGGACCATTGACGGTGTTGTACTCAGTACTTTTTGAGAAGCACCAGACAAGCTTGGCCTTCTGCTAAGTGATCAACATTACCACAAAAGTCTCATCAAAGCTGCAGTTTGGAAGTGAGGCTTATGTTTGCTATTATATTATCTCACAGTTCTCCCTCAAATCCAAAAAAATTGTGGACCAATCATGCAATCAACTTATCAGACAATTGCAAGCGGCAAATCCAAAGATAAAACCCCAAATCCAATCCGACTGATGAACAAGTGTCGAATTATGGGTTATATCAAGTGGCAAAACTATTGCATCAAATGGAGTCACACCTTGAGACTGTGGGATTGGATCCTGTGGACAAATGATTGCTGCTAGGTTTCTGCTTACCAGATGCAGATGGCGCAAACGGTAATGCCAAAGCTGGTCCGGTCGACAGTGCCCAGAAATACATCAACATGTTCAGTGTCCTGACGGCCAAACAGCAAAGCGTAGTTGATGCAGTCTGCAATGCAATCCTGGCAAACCTACCTTACTTGGGGTTTCTGGATGGGCCAGGTGGTACCGGCAAGACATTCACTCTCAATACCATGCTTCACTTCTGCAATGCATGAGGTATCAAGTTTCAAGCGGTTTTGGTGGCAGGCATAGCGGCTCTGTTGTTATCGAATGTCAAAACCGCACACAACACCTTCAAGATCCCAATCCCGGTGCATGACAATTCCATGTGCCCCATATCTCCGCGCACATTTCTTGGCCGCCATCTGAAGGAATTAGAATTCATTCTCTGGGACAAAGTAGCAATGCAGCATTGGCATGCTATTGAAGCCGTGGACAACACTTTGCGAGATATAACAGGAATTGACATGGCATTTGGAGGAAAAGTTGTACTGTTTGCAGGCAACTTCAGGCAAACCCTACCAGTTGTGAGACAATCAGTCCTTCACAAACAAGCGGGCACAACATTGAAAGCTTTGCACCTGCCAACTGGGATCACTCGGTTTGCACTCTCAGTCAACATTTAACTTGGCACTCTCAGTCAACATTTAACTTGGAGGTGGAAATGCTCAAGTGGACCCTGTCAATCAGGGATTTGAGAGGTGGTTGTTGGACCTTGGATCAGGTTAATTGAAAGACAAATTTTCAGATGTGATTCCTATTTGGTACCGTCAGGTCGCTATTGTCAGACCACCCACTATGTGCAATCCTGATTTGATACAAGCCAAGTACAATGAAGCAGCGGCAATGATCCAGGATCAGAATTGGCAAGGCTTGACAGAATTTTATTTGGGTTACCAGGCGAGACTTACACTTACACGTAAATTGACTTGATGGACAAGTCTTTTGTGGATCCAGTCACAGTTGATGTGTTGAACTCCTTCAATTTTCCCGGTTTTCCAGTACATCGACTTGAATTGAAAGTTGGTGCATTGGTGATGCTGATTCACAATTTGAACCTAGCAACCGGACTTTGCAATGGAACTTGGCTTCTTATCACAGACTGTGTCCCAACCTTGTTACAATTTCAATTCCTGACAGGAGACAAGAAAGGTTTTGTAATCAGCCTTCCAAAAATTCAACTTCAGGATGAGGGTGGCCAGCAATGCCCGATCCCTTTCTGGCACTATCAATTCCCTATCAGTGCCGCATTTTGCATAACCATAAACAAGGCTCAAGATCAAAGTCTCAACCGGGTTTCTGTCCTACGTCCCAGTCCAGTGTTTGCTCATGGTCAATTATGTGTAGTGTTGTCATGCTGTACAAGTGCTGCAAATGTCCAAGTTTGTATTGCTTCAGAAGCAAATGATGGTGGAACTAAAAATATTGTTTCCCATCCTATTTTGGCAAGTTGAAAATGTATCAAACTGATGGGCACCTTGCTTTTTGAGTCATCTGTATTGTAATGTATGCTTTCTTTTGTTTTCTCACAGATGCTCTTAATGTGTTTAGTGAAGAATCTTGGTGATTTGAAGGACTCTCAATTGTAATAGACATTGCCTTATGCTAGCAACTTGCAGAGACCAAGGTCGTGTGTTTGTCAGTTACTTACAACTGTAATCAATCGAACTTGACATGGAACATTGGTAATGCCTGCGCGGCGCCTGGCGCTGAATACCTAGTAATTTTAATTCACAAACACACTGGTTATTACCCTATGAGTGAGCCCTGAGTACTTAAAAGTTGCTGCCACTGGTCATTCATAGAATAATCCAAAACACCGTCTGCCTTGTGGGCATATGTGAAATGCTTGACAAGAAAGATGACCATGATCTTGTTCCAAATATTGTCTTAAGACACAAGAAATTGCTGTATTTGCTTGTTACCTTTTGTTACTGCCCTTTGTTGTGATCCTTTGTGTATTACCCCTTCCTCTTCCACTACTTCAAGATTTACTTTTTGTCTGGTATTCCTTTGAGAACAGGGTACTGGATCTGATGCCTTATACATCTTCATTAATGATAATGGAAATATAGGATGTCTTCTTGAATAATAACCATGTAGATCAAGTTTAGCAGCATCACTTTTACCAAAGTGAATGGTCCTACAAAAAGGATTTTTCAGCTTTTGATTGGTATTTAAGTTGTTAAAGTGTACTGTTGATAAGGATACTTGATCTCCAAGTTTAAATGTGGGGGCTGTATGGGTCTTATCCCATCTCTGTCTGTCATATTCAACGGCTTTTGATATACCTTATCAGTGTGTGTCCTTGTTATTTCCTGCATATGAGAGAAGTTTCTTGCAGAGGGATGTACATCCAATTTCCCTATTATTTTGTTTGTCAAAAGTCTTGGGTTTTGTGGTATGTAACCCCTTTATAGTTCAAATGGTGTTCTTCCTGTACTAGAATGAATTGTACTATTGTATGCAAATTCAAGCCCAGGGAATTAAGATATCTAATCTTGTGCATCCTCCACTGTCTTTATACAATATCCTAAATGCACAAGACTTTCTTACAAAATCTTCCATGGTTTGAACCGTTCTTCCAGCTAATCGATTGTGGACGATTTCAATTAACATCCACATATCCTCATTAGTGATTTCCAGAAATCTGATGTGAATTTTGGGTCTCTGTCACCAATGATTGCTGAAGGTAGTCCACATTCATTGAGCGCGTATTCCACCATAAATGTGGTAATACTTTAGCATCTACAGTCTAACCCGCGCTAATGCATAATTTGGGGCAACTCACTTTCCTATGCAATTAGACGGGTTATGCTTTTTGACCTACCCCCTCAAAATGCATAAAAATATGCATTTAGATTTTGGGGTGTATTGCATAGAATTTTGCATTAGTACGGTTATTGTATTGCCCCATGGGGGACAAGAGAGGACAAGAGAGGTTTAAGGTGGGAAGACTTCAGCAAGAAAGTGTTTAATTTTGAGGACATTTGTTGTCTATTTAGTACAATATGTACAGCAAGAAACAAGAACAATTGTTTTCAAGAACATTCCTTATTGAGTACAAGGTGTTACAAAAGGCAGACAACAAACAATAGCATTTGAGGACTTGTAATTATTTGGTACGACATGTAAAAAATGAAAGAAATTGAAGTATGTTTGAAGGTGATTTCTAGGTGGAGAGCAATCAATAATCAAGTGTTAGATATGGTCACACGCTTAAAGAAATCACTTATTGCCACTTGTTTTTTCTTACCAAAAAACAACTCGGACTCAAGCATCTCGGCATACTTTTGCAACGAGTTGTCCAATTTGAGACCGGAAGCTGTACCAGTGCCCTCTATGTGAGCTAAAACAAGGTGGACAGCTGCTAAAGCATCAGCAGATGTAGGTACAGGTTGAGGTTCTTCATCATCTATATTGTCAGTAAGACGTCTTCAGCGGTCAAGGTTGTGGAAAACTCGGGGGTTTCATTTTCAGGATTCAAGAGCTTGGAAAGAGACATTTGGTTCCTGCTGGTAAGAAGAACAACATCTTGAAGACATTGTAACTTGTGTTCAAGGTCTAAAACATCTGGGATGGGGAAGTTGTCTTGATCAACAACCGGAAGCCTGCAGTGTTCAACCAAAGAGATGTATGTGGTTGAAACAGTGAGAAAGAGAGATATGGTGAACAACTACTGAACTTACACAATGCCATCCTTGAAGTCAATGACTCCAGAATGCCCCCAACAATTTTTGATTGTCTCCGGAGTAAATGAATGCCAAGCAAATTTGGGAAGACGTTGTGGAAATCAGAATGGTCCAATTTTAATTTTAATTTTGATTTTAATTTAATTATTGTTTTATTTTGAAATATCATTTTTTTATCATTCCAATTATTCATTATTTTATTTTTGAATTTATTTTATATTCACTTTATATTATATGAATTATTATCTTTAATTTTTTATTAGAACTTTACTATTATGATTTTTGAAACAATGAAGATTTTCTGATTTTATTTTCAACTTTATTTTCTTACATCTCAAATTTTATGATCATATATTTATTCTATTCTATTCTATTCTATTCTATTCTATTTTATTTTATTTTATTTTATTCTATTATTCTATTTTAATTTTAATTATAGTTTCTCTTTTTTTTTCTTATTAATTTATTCCATTCAAAAATCATTTACAAGTTAGTTTATTTTATTTTTATATGATTAGTGTTATGAAGTAGTGTTGAAGTGTTGAAAGAAGGTATTAAATAGAGTGAATTGAGAAGAGTTATGAATTAAAGGGGGGGAAATCGAATTTTACGGGTTTTGGAGGTATGTGTAAGTGGAAGTTATGTGTTAGTGGAGGAATACAGGCCACAAATCAAATTATGGGTTTAATTGTTATGGTTTTAAAAAGGACAAAAAAGTCAAAATTTGGGAAATTGAGAAAGGGAGATGGTGGTAAACTGAAATTAAGTTTGGGGTATAGAGTAAAGATAAGGGAAATCCTCAAGGCAATTTATGAAATTTGATTGACACATTTAAAGGACATTAGAAGATCAAATTTGACAGAAGGAGAATTTTCAAAAATTCCAAATTGGCTTTTGACAGCTGAGATATTTGAAGTTTTGATTAAGAAACTTTGAATAAAGGGTACCACAGCAGTTTTGCAGGGACCAAAATTTTGGGGTATCTTCTATTGGGGTAGATCATCATTCAATTCAATTTAATTTATCATATTGGTGGTAAACCAAGGTGGTAAACTGGGTATATCACAATTTCAGAATTTTCCTTTGACTTTCATTTGCTTTTTAAGGGTAGATCCATTAGAGTTAGAGTTTAGCCTTGCTGAGCAAAGTTTTAGAGAGAAAATTCTCTTTTGTTCTGTCTCTTCATAATCTTCATATGGGCCCTCAATCATATTCTATTCCACATTAAGGGTAAATTGGTGGAATTTCTGGTTTTTGTGGTTAACAACTGAGTTGTAGGGTGTTTGTGTGCTTGAAAGTTTTTTAATGGTTAATGTGTGTGCTCTAATTTTGTTTCTGAATTTTATTTTGAGTTTGATAAGGAGGATCCTTGTTAATTTGTGCTTGAAGTTGGAATTTTGAGTTTGGGGGTTGATTTTGTCACATTTCTTTTTTTGTGTGCTCTTATTTTTTCTTATATACATTGGTATCTTTTGTAGGGACTTTTGTCCCCTTCTTAATTAGCAAAAATTATTATTAGAATATTAGAATAAGTTATTCTCATTCAGGTAACAACTAGTGAAAGTTGGAATTTTATAATAGTTAGACCCTTATTTTTCTTTTAATTCATTTCTAGTTGAGTAGGTACTCATTTGCTCATTGAGTTTGGTGCCTGAGTGCGCCTAGAAACTTTTATTTGTGAAATTATTGTCCTCATCCAGCCTGGTTCTCATTAATCCAAAGACTTGAAGGTCTTAAATTTAATTCATAGTAATCAAATTCCCTGTTTAAGAAGGGCATTTCTTTCTTTTTTTTAAAGTCTTTTCATTCATCATTACAAGAATTATTCTTCAGTCTTTGTGTGTGTTTGTTTTAGTCTTTGAGTTCCCCTTCTTGGCTCTGCGTTCAGCCTGGCACTGAAAGAGTTCTACAATGTGCTGCGGTGAGGATGACAATGTCATAGACATTCTTAGCAGTTGCATTGTCACCAAGGCGTCGGAAGGCGCAATTGAGGAATCCCTTGCAATAGTGACACTTGAATGCATGAATAATGCCGGGATCAAGTGGAGATTTGGTTTGAGAAACTGGATTCAGATGTTTGTGAGGAGGTTTGCTGGGACTGAGTGACCAGAGAGATTGTCAAGTAATAAGAGGATGTTTCTACCTTTGTCTCAAAGCTTGTGATCCCACTTTGAAATCCAAATCTCAAAGATGACAGAAGTCATCCATGAAGTCTTATTGGAGTAGTAATCAAGTCCAAGGCTGGATGGTGACTTCTTGCTGAAAAATTGTGAGGTGTTTTTGCAGGACCTTCCAGATCTTTAGTTTTATCTGGTTGATTGACTACTCTAAAATCCGAAATTTTCTATCTTTGGCAGGGCAGTTGGGTTTGGCTACTATGTCACAATTCTGGCGCCTTTATTGATATAATTGGGCTTGCTTGGCTTGTCGTGCTTTAACTGCAGCTGGCTCCAAAGACAAATTCTTCTAAATTTGCGGTCAGTAACACTCAGGGTCAAAGAGAACAGAAAGATATCAACTTACATGATTCACCTGAGGCTTGTTCAGTGAGGACTGATTGCGGGACCTTTCTTCCCTGGCGTTGGTGTGATGATGAATACGGCCCATGATGTTTTCAAGGAATTGGATGATGAATTTGAATTTAATGTTTAATTTTTGATTCTTGTAAATTTAAATTAGTTTGAGTGGTGGTGGTTGTACTAAGACTTAAAGCTAGACCATTGAAAGTTGGATTGTGTTGAATCAAAGATTTTGAAGATTTGTATGATGATGAGATTTGGGTTAAATCTGTAGTACAATTAGATGGATTTAGAAATGGATGATATAACAATTTGTCTTCAAGCAAAGATTCAGAGCACAGGAAATATTTTTACATGCATTCAGACAGCTACACCGGTATTGGAAGTCATTGGAAAGACCTAGTGCATTGAGACCAGCGTGGGAACCCCTGTCTCCGCCCATAGGTCTTCTTGATAGGAAGGTGGTGTTTTTTGCAAGCCTCTCCAAAACAGTCTTGGGTGCTGGCTACACAACAACAAAGTAGGCATTGGCCGTGAAACTTTACGCTATTTCTTGTCTGAAGCGGCTGTGAAGCATGAGGAATTCATCAGCTCAAGCTTAGAAGAAAAACAAAAATCATCACTTACTTGGAGGCATTCCCTATGAAACTTATGAGTTGAATGACATGTAAGAATTGCCACATTGTTCATTTCAACTTCCTGGTGGCAGATAAGGCATTTGAACATCATGAGGTGTTTGACAAGAGTGTCTTTATGTATGTTGATGTATTAAAGGCCCAAAAACGGAATTGATGGTGTATCAAGCAAGATTGTTCAATGTTAGGATCTCACAATGAGCAGACGTGGAAAGAACTGCCTTCAATGATAATCAAAAATTGTAGGCTGCTTGGAGACCTTGAGCCTCACCTTTGCACAAATCAAGATGAAATGCTTCCCTTCGACCAAATCAAGGGGCATGTGTGCAAGGGTTTTTGTTGTCCCCTTACATCTCCAACTTCTTCTGACTTTGATTTAGAGAAAACAGAATGAAGACATTTGTGAAGTTTGTTGTTTTGTTTCAAGTTGAAATATGTACATAAGACAATCCTAAAGAAAGATGGCAGATGGTCCTGATGTTAATTTCATCAAGCAATGAAAGAAAAGAATAAGAAAGTACTAAAAAATTCTTGTGGGGACCTTTCATTGACAAATCAACACTTTTCCCGTTGACACAATTTCTTTGGTGGTCTTTTGAATATCTGTGTTTGTGCTATCATCAAACGCACAAGCATGTGGAACACAAGAAGTGTCTTTCTTCTTGTCAACTTTTCCAATGGTCTATTTTATAGCGTCCTCTATACCGCGCCTATAGCCAATTCAGCCAATAATCCACCTTCACTTAAGAATTGTGAGGTGACGCTTATTGCTTTCATTGGCGTTGGTGACACATACAAACCAAGCCTTTGCGCCCTTCACACCAGCAGTTGCATGGGTTGCTAGACCACAATTGGGAGGCATCCTGAATACAGTGAGATGGACAAACAAATAAAAAAAGGGTAAGAGATAGGACAAAATTAATTAAAGAGATATGTATTAAAAAAAGAGATCTCATGCATAGAAAAGCCCTGTCTCATCCATATTATAAACATCTCCTGGCTTAAACTCAGCAGTAGTTTCAAGAACACACTGTCTCTCAGCCTTCACCAAATCTGGACTGGCTGAGGAAGTCTCACCATCTCGTTTAATTTATTGGAGGTCGCGTCAAGCTTCTAAAGAATTGAGTCATCTGTTGGTCAAGCTGAGCCAGTCTTTGCTTTTGATCTTCTCAATTTGAGAAAATTCATTCCACTTCTCCCTGATCTGGAGCCCTGTCACAAACTGTCCACTCTTTTTGCACATGCGGATCCAGGTCACAACCAATTCTTCAACTTTGGGGAACTTGACTTTTGCTATTTGCTTGGTTTGGCCACTGACAGTTGTAGATGTGTTTTGGATTTGGTTTTCATTCTTGAGCCATCTACTTATGTTTGGCCGACTAATCCCCATGTTAGGATACATCAAGGAAAAATGTTTGACTGTCTTTGTTTGACTTTCTCCTTTGGCGTAATACCATTCAATGACTTCAAGACGTTGGCTGTAAGTGAGGCTTTGTTTTGAAGAGTACTTGTGGTTGGATTGCTTACATTCAATTGGTTTGGTGAGTTTAGATTGAGTCTCAGATTTAGATCTAGTTGTTCTGTTATCCTTTTTTTTGTATCTTCAGAGACAAGAGATTGATAGGATGAAATTACACATTGTAATGCCTCAAATTGATATGAATGCATCACACAGGGCTCCTTTTATTCAAGTTCTAGAAACCTATCTATGACGAGTTGCTCTGTGATCAAGTTTCCATTGTCATTGAGCCATTCATTTTCTTCATGACTTGAAGTTTCCCCATGTTCTTGGCAAGTTTTGAGTTGATCAGTGTGTTCTTTATTGTTTCTTTTGAGTGTTTCAAGGCCTTTCTCAAGAAGATGTAGCTCATGTTCTTCTGAAACTAAGTCGGGTGGGAAATCAGCAGGTTTAATTGGCAATGGAGCAAGATAAATTATGTTTCCAATACGGGTGGCATGAATTGGAGAAAGAATATCAAATTTGAGTGGCTGGATGGCCAAAGACAATACCTTGTTTTCAGTAGCAGACATGATGAAAAAAGATGCAAAGTGATCTAAGGGAGCTGAAGATCATGTGTCCAAAGCACAACTTCTGTTGCTTTTTCTCAGTATCACGACCACATCAGTGGGTTTGACCTATGCAATACCGCTTCCAAGATATGGTTCTTTTTGCTTGGACCCTATGCATTATGTGATATGTAATTAAAATCCTGTTGCACCAGCCTGTGGAGTCCAAAACCTATGCATTTTGGCAGGATATGCATATGTGCGGGTATACAACAGCACGGGTTAGACTTTATATCCTTGTGGTATGTGTTATGATTACATTGTACTACGGGTAACATGTATACATTCCTTTCACATATGGTGCATCAATAGGTGTTGTACTTTAGAGATAGACTTAGGAAAGTTAGTACCTCATTGGAATATCTATTTATAGTACTAGAGTCACTGTTAGAACCTCAACCTTGTTGACAAGAGAGACGAGTGGCCTTAACATATTGTATAATGTTAAACCCTGGATAAGCCTAGAGGTTATTAGAACTGAACAGAATTAGAAAGAACTCAGTAGAAGAAGAATTCCAGTTGAATTGAATCAAATTAGCACTTAATTACAGCTCATCCAAACCTACTCCACCCTTACCCACTGATTGGTATAACTTTAATCTTGAATACTTAGAGCTCAATTGAACAGAATCTTATTAGCTGTACTGTCAATCACTGAAACTCATCACCAAACCTTATCTAGTGAACTCAACCACCACGTCTCCCACTTACAGAACCCTGGACTCTGACAATGTCAAAGAAGATACCAAATCTGATCCTACCGTTTGACAATCGTCATCCATGGAAGAAATTCATTGTCAATTAGCTGAGCTAACTAAGTTGCTTGCTGAGGAGAGATTACTACGCCGTCAAGCTGAAGGGGAACTAGCTGAAAGCCGCCAAGCTCAACAACAAGCTCCTCCTCCACATCCTGATGCTCAAAATACTGCAATGCAGTCCATTCAATATCCAAACCCTCAGAGAGAACCTGCTCAAGTGCATAAAGGCCCAAAAGTATCCACACCAGCCAAGTTTAGTGCAACTTGGGGTTAGTGGAACTTGGGGTAATGCCACTGAGGTCTATGCCAGCCAAGTACAGTTATACATGATGCCACATCCGTATATTTTTCCTACTGATTGTACAAAAGTGGTCTTTTCTTTATCTTACCTTGCCGGGCCGGCCAGTAGTTGCGCTCAACCTATCACTAAAGAGCTTTTCAACAAATACACTGCCCATCTTTGATAGATTTGTTAGAAACTTTGAAGCCATGTACTCCAATACTGAGAAGCAACCCAAAGCTGAGAGGGTGCTGCAATCCCTGGTTTAGAAAGGAACTGTGGAGGCGTATACTCATGAGCTCAACATGCACGCGGCAAATTCCGGTTGGGAAGTTCCCACTGTCATCAGTCAAATTGAGCAAAGTTTGAAAAAGGAGATCAGGGGAGCTATGGTATTGGTTCAGGAAAAGTTTATGTCTATTGAGCAGATATCAAATCTGGCAATCAAAATAGACAACAAGCTTTAGGAGTGGCAGATACTTTGACCAACTTGACCTCCTCAATTTGGGAACCTAACACTATGGATCTATCACCTGTGTTCACTAGACTATTTGAAGAGGAAAGAGCTTGTTGATCACATACGGGTACTTGCTTTCAATGTAACCGGCAGGGTTACATATAATTTAGTTTCCCAGAGAAGAGGTCAGATTGCCAGTCCAAGGGGAAAAGTAGTTATAAAACTTGTATTGCTGAATTAGAAGTCAAATTAGCTGCAATGAATACTCAGATAGGATGGGGGGTACCAGTAGAGCGGATTCTTCAAAAAATGAAGAAGCTCAGGACTGAACCTTGTGTCAATCCTGGGCCAGAAGCAGTTGAGGTTGTTAGTTTGGGTGCTAGTGAGATAGTAACTTGCCATGAATCAGATCCAAGCTTTTTTTTCCCAACTACACTTTCTACCATCCCCAACTCCTGTGCCACAACTATTAAGACCATACGTGCCACCTCTTGAATGATTCAGGAGCCACCCACAACATCCTCAGCCATTCCTTTGCATGTTTGTCCGGCATTTTAGGCCTGGCAACTGAGAGCAACCGTCAATTTACTGGTTTCAACGGATCTGCTAGCCAATCATTGCATGACATTGACCTTCTACTAGAAGGAGAGGTCAACCCAACTCATTTCATCATCACAAAAGTTGAAGATCAATATGATGGAATCCTTGGAATGCTTTGGATCCAAGCACACTCCCACATGATTAACTTGACAGTGTGTTCATTACACACCTTGGTCATCTCCATTGCGGCTCAAACTGCAGTGTTGTTGAGCCCAAAATCACTCGCACCTGGCCTGGATTTGAAGCCCATAAGGCACACTAGGAGACTTCACTTCTGATACATCAACATCCCCGCAATGTGAGTTCAAATTGCCTCCTATTTCTGATTCACCTGAATAGACTAGCCAGCAGTCTCCTGTCCAAACATCTAGTGAATCATCAAGTTTGGACAACATCACCAACAGTCTCATCCATTCCGCCACACAGCCCCAAAGAGCCTATGGAGGTGCCTGTGGGGCAAGCGAGGAAATGCAACAAGGGGGCATGTGTTGAAAAACACATGATGATGCCCCCATGATGTGAGTCAGATACATTACCTTTTATCCCCTTGGTTGATTCAGCTGGCCAGCCTTTACCTCATTTGAATAGACCAGATATTGAGAGTGACGCTGCAAACACTTTGTGGTCCACCTCAGCTAGACTCACGGCAGACTTGAAGAAAAGTGAGCCGGTGAAGTCAGTGGAACAGATGGTAGCATCTCAATACCACTGTCACCTGCACTTGTTTGTCAAATCCAGATCTTTGAAACTACCTCTACATTGACATTATGGCTTCAGGGTTGACTGAGTACCAAGAGCTCAGCCTCAAGCCAGCAGAAACAAAGTTCTGGAGGAAGTGATTAACAAGGGGCTAGAGACAGGAACCATACAACGGACCACGTCCCCATGGGCAGCACCGGTGCTCTTCACCGGTAAGAAAGACGGGAATGTGAGACCCTGCCTTGACTATTGTAAATTGAATTCATTAATGGTTAACAACAAATATCCACTGCCTTTAACCACGGACCTAGTAGACAGCCTTTTGAATGCCAACACGTTTGCAGAATTGGACCTCTGGAAGGACTATGGGAACCTGCAAGTTGCAGAAGGGGACAAGGACAAATTAGATTTCATCTATTGACAAGGTCAATTTTCCCCGTTGACTATGCCGTTTGGACCTACAGGAGCACCCGAATATTCCCAATATTTCATGAAAGATCTGTTCCTAAGATGTATTGGAAGAGACACAGCAGTTTTCTTGGATAACACTATGATTTACACTCAGATTGACACTCAGAAGGGCAAAAATCATGAAATTACAGTGTTTAGTATGTTGGAAATATTAGGAAAGCAAGAACTTTGGCCAAAACCAGAGAAATTTGAATTTTCAAAGAACAAGGTCAAATATTTAGGTTTGCTAATACCCCGTAATAAAGTGGAAATAGATCCAACCAAAGTTAAAGCTGTTTCCAATTGGTCGGCACCACAAACCGTATCTGAGCTGCAACATTTCATAGGACTTGCAAACTTTTACCAACAATCCATTGCTCAATTTTCTAAGACTGCTCAACCACTGCGTAATCTCACACAAAATGATGCACAGTTTGTACGGGACAAGTCCTGCAAGAAATACTTCCAAAGCTTGAAGAACTCATTCACATTGACCCTTACCAAGCATTAGTATTGGAATGGGATTGGTCCAATTTTGCACTTGGGGTAGTTCTGCCTCAACAGTGTGAAAAAGATGGTGAAAACCATCCAGTCGCATACCTCTTACAATCATTGGGTTCCTGTGTTGGTTCTCCTCTCGAGATTGCCATTTTCTTTGTACTTTTATACATTATCTCCTCCTTTGCTACAACAGTTCCATGTTGTACTGGACTTATCTTTCCACATGTAAATGCAAATCTTCTTTGAGAAAAAAACCTGATGTAAAGTAATTGTCACAGAGGTGTAATCTGATACCATACTATAAAATCTTGTTATTTCCTACAATGAAACAGTGTGGTAAGCCTTCATTTTCCATAAAAACAAATTCATTACTGCTCTATTGTTACCTCTCTCATGTCCAGATATTAAAGTTGCTACATGGGATCCTACAGGTGTCAATGTAGAGCCATACCCTTCTAATTCCCTGTATCTTCTGTTACTATCTTATCTTTCCACTGTGGACCAATACTTTGTAAATAACTACTGAATAGTACACTCCCCCCTCCTCCAGAGTCAAGTACTAATATTGCTTCACACTGATTCACAAGGGCTGTACATTTGGCCGGACTAATACCTTTTACCTGGCTAGGTATTTGTATATACTCTTCTTCTTGTGTGTCTCTTATTTGGCCCAAGTCAGTTGTTGAGAAGTTTCCATGTAAAAATTCTGATTCTACAACAATGACTTGGTCATCATCCTCTTCATTGATGACTAACTCTTCTACAACATCCTCATACACGGATGATTACTCCGAGTCTTCTATGTCAATGTTGTTGATTTTGTTACATGTGTGTGTTGGACTCCCTGGGCCTTTACACTTGTGACATGTTTTATTTTCTATCCTTTCTGGAACCGCACTGCAGTGGAATTTTTAGCCACCTTTGATCACTTGTACTATCACCTTTTGTATATGTACTAGTGTTTGGTTTATCATCCCTCCATGTCCTCCTGTTATCTTTGTCTATGTACCCACTTGTCTTCCTTTGTTGGTTAGACAGTATTATTTTGAAGATAACCAGGTATTCAAATATTTCTGTGGCATCTCTAACTGTTAGACTGATGGTATCTTGTACCTCCCTGGGTAATCTCATCAAGATATGTTCTTTGATATCTTCAATGCTTTGTTTTGGATATAGTGATTCCAATTCTATATGGAGATTTTTCAACTAGTTTGATATCTCTCAATCTCTATACAAAAATTTCATTCGTTCCAGTAGGTAAAGTTGTCTGTGTCTCCACACTGGTCTGCCAAATTTTCTATAAATTCAGCTTTTCCAGTGATTCCACGTCTGACCTTGTTTCTCCCTATGTATAGCTCTAGACCATACATATGCCACTCCCTTTAGTATATATAGTATTTTCGAGACAATCTCAGCATCAGGCATCTCATGGGATTCTTGAAACGTGTCTATTTCATCAATGAAATTTACCCAATCCTGATCTCTGGCTCCTCCAGACTTTGGATACATATCTACTTTTGGGTTTGTATATATAGTACCAAATTCTACTATACCAGATGTTGCCTTGTGATCTTCTGATACCTTCTGTGTTTCCAATTCTTCTTTCTGTACATGTATTGACGTCTTATCCTCTACATATGGAGTTTGCGCTACATATGTCTGTTTGTCTTGGTCGGATTTTCTCCTGGCACTATTTCTAGATATGACTTCTAATTCCTTTCTTAAAAATTGAGATTGATTACATATGTCTATTTTTAATCCTGTTACACTGTGTCTATCAGAATCTTTGTTGAGATTTAAGTTTCCTATTTCCACGCACATATCACTTGTATCTTTGCTGAATTCTTCAGCATTGATAATTTTTAATTCTAATAACTGAGAAAGGTTATCTTGTTCTTCTCTGTGTGGCTCCAGAATATTCTCAAACATATGTAACTTATCATCTAATATCTCATTGGAATGTGTAACATCCTGAAATTTTGATATGTTACTTTGTTTGAGCTCATTTGTCATATCTAATATTTGCTTACATACATCATCAATTTTATTTGTCATCTCAGTTCTTTGTCTCAGGGTTGAGACATAGTACCAGGAGGTGCAGTATGTTTTGCAACTAATGCTTCCAGCAAAGAACTACTAGTCTGGCTTTTAACCTGCAATCCTAGATTCACTTTGAGTGGTGTTGAAGGTGTAATTGGTTGAGATACAATATTAGTAGGGAATATACCACAAGAAGAAGAAGTAGAAGGAGCATTTTGTAGCACATACAAGTCTGTCACATTGGCTTCCTCACAAGGAATAGTCCTTCGGGGATTAAGAGATTCTCCCCTGTGGTGGCCACACTGCTTTTGGGCATTTATGTCCCACAGGGTTAAATTTCCTTATTTTGCACACCTCTTCCTGGATTTGGGGAGGTGTAGTCCGAGCTTGTACTTTGCCCTTTGGTATAACTGGTACCTTGGGCTTGTAAGGTTTTGTGTGGTAGGATGTCCGTAGGTATTGTACATCTTTGGTCTTTCCTGGTCCCACCTCCTTGTACGTGCTCACTTCCAGCATCAAGGTTTCTAGTAGACCTTCCAGATGCTGAATGTGTAAGCTCTGTACCTCCAGAGTTTCCCACATATATCTCAGTTGCATGTCTATTGGTTGTGTCAACGTGAACTTCATGCCCTTGAGCTTTTGCCGTGCTGCCTGATCTAAGTCCTGTAGTCATAACAGGAGGTAAGTCAAACAAGCCTTTACCACACTCAGATGTAACCTTAGAACTTACATCCATGGTGGTATCACCAGTTTTCTTGTGTGTGATGACCTCCAATTCATCGTCATCATATGCATCTGGTGCAGAAGGTGGTGCTCCTTCTTTATGAGCAGATGTTGGCGCTGTAATGCTTACATGTCTCATTTCAGTGTCACCATTATTGTTGGTGATCACTTTGACTGCTTTGTTGCCCTTACTTTGTCTGGAATTAGGTGCAACAGCAGCAGTACCAGTGGGGTTGGTCTCTTCTATGGATTTAGACATTTCCATATGTCAAATATTCACGTCACTGACAGGGAGAAAGTTTATGGTGTGAATAAAAGGCAAACCACAAAAAACAGTCAGCATATTACTGTTAATCTCCTCTTTCTTTTCAATAAAATTATTACTAACTTTAGTTCAGCTGTTAATATCTTGATTGAGTTGGTTTGAAAGTTTATTGATACTATATCTACTATTATGCGCACAGTAAGTCAGTATTTATTCTGTTCAATATAAAATGTACTTAATAGCTTGCTGTAATTGAGCTGTTTTGTGATTTCAAATGGTTTATTTTGAATTTTCACACACTGTGTCTTATCTATATCTAATGAATAAACTCACACACTATTCCTTGACAATGTTCCCAGTAGAGACTATCAAAGTTTTGTGAGAATGTCTGTAAAAGACTATGAAAATTAATTAAATATGATAAGAAAGCATTGATGATAATTCTTTTAAAGTACAGTAATCCTCAAAAAACGAAAGAAAGAAAGAAAATTTGTGATTTTGTGACTAGTAACTTTGGCCAGACCCCCAATTGTCAATATGGATACTTCTTGCAAGGAAACCAATGTGCAACAATGATGAAATCAATGTTACAAGTTGATTACATATGTTTTATCCATGTAGGGCAGCACCTGAGAATAGTAATAAAGTAGAAAAATATCAGAAAAGAATCAAATCCGGGGCTACTAACTGTCAAAGGGCTTAAGACAGCTTGTAAGGTCTTTTATAGGATGATATGGATAGTTTGATTGATTGGTGAAGCTATTGCAACTTGATTGGTAATTGTAAGGGATGAAGAAAAAAAAGAAGAGACAAGATCAAGAGTTTATATACCCATAGCCAACAGGAATTAGCGCACACAATGATGAAATAATTTGACAAAAAAGGATCATTGTAGAGAACAGATGCTGTTAACAAGTAGTATGTAATCTGTAGATGATCTCATAATATCCTCAGAAATGGATGGACATGTTTCATAATCTAATTTAGCATGTGTAATATTTAATATCGAGATTGAATAAGTTTGAAATATAGGTGTGTCTTATGTGTAATTGATTATTACACGTGTCAACTGATATGTAATGATGTTACATAGTTGTGTTATCATTATTTCCATATGTAATTGAGTATCAAAAGTGGTTTATTTGTGTGTGATTGAGAATTTGTAAGGAAAGGGATGTGCCACTGTCGTGGTTTACACCTTTCCTGACAGTGTTCTTGTTGAGAAAGTTGTCCATTTTGAAACACTAGCCAGTGTGATTGAAATATCAATTTGGTGAGTCCTCATTGAGGAGGAGATTGTATCAGCATACTAGAAAAAAACAATAAGCAAGATATCAGAAAAACTTACACAATATGTTGAGTTGTTGTTGGAAGTGGGCAATAAGACCAGATCAAGAACATATTGCATGAAAACCAAATAAAACTCTATGATCTTGAAGGGTTAAATTAGAATTGAATAAAGTGGTTGATAAATGATGATTTTGAATAGATGGATTGAATTTGGAATGATTTGGTAAAACTTCTAAAAAATTGGATGTGGATAAGTTTGAATTGGTGGGTATTCATCTTCATAGCTAAATGATGATGAATTGTGATTGATGGATGGCTGAATCCAAAGTGGAAGCAATAGATATGAGTGATATATGTCAATTTGAAATGTGTTCACTGATCAAATATTAGACAAGTGATACAAGGATGTTGTAGAACTCCTACACAGTGAAGCGTAGGCTGAGCCGGAGAGGGGATGAAGTACAGTCTAAGAGAAAGAAAGTACAACAATGCAGTTACACTGCCCTCAACCTAATAATCATCTTGAAGTTCAAAGAAAAAAAACAGAGGGATACAATTCTAAACAAATCTTCCCGCTACACACAACCAACACCTGTAATAATGTTGTTTGATTCTTTCTACTGATAAAATCACACCAAACCTGGTCCGAAAAAGCTCAAACTAGTCTATTGACTGTACTGAGTGGTCACCAAGGTCCTTAAACACTGAAAAGTGTCTAAGCAAGGGCTCAAGAAAGAATAACCCAACACTACACAAAAGATTTTGGTAATGCTACACAGTCAAACTTATTTGAAAAACTCCAAAAAATGAGATCTCTTCAAAATAAATAATTTAAAAAAAATGTATAGAGATGATTAGTTGATAAAATAGACTTTGAATGAACTTCTATGAGTGTATTAACTCCAAAAAAATAAGCCTCAAAAAAACTCTAAAGGTCAAGTTGAAATGCAGAAAGACAGATACACAACTTTCACAGCCAGACCTTTCACAGGTCAACAGATTACACACAGCAAAATCTCAAATTTGAGATTTATAAAAAAAGATAACACTTTTTTTATACACTACGCTCAAACCAGGACACTCAGCAAAGACACACATATGGACATCTACTCAAACATCAACCAACTCCCCTTACTTATACCCTTCCACTCAATCTCCACTATCAATTCATCCTTCCAAATCCATCCAATTACATCATCATTACCATTTACAACCAACTGCCTCCTTGGATCTCCTCTTGATTTGATCTTGGGTTTCCTTTGCTTCAATTTTGATCTTTCTCTTTTTAATGTAAGTGCTTTTCTCTTTTCATTTGTTTAGATTCACTCCTTCTTCTTGTTGTCTCTGTTTATAAACTAATGATTCATTTGATTATCTGTTTCTAATTTAATTCTATTTGATTTTAGCTTGGTCTCAAACTTCTAGTACTCTGAATTGATCAATCTTCATTAAATTTGATCTTGAGCTTCTATTTTGATGTAAGTTCTTTTTCACTTTCTGATTGATTTAATTCCAATATTCTTCTTTCATCTTTGTCCATAACTAATTTATCATTTGATTTTCTTTTCTCTCTTTTAATTCTTTCTTAATGTATTCCATCTGAGTTTAGATTGGTCTCAAGAGTCGCTAGATGTCCAAATCAATCAATTTCCAAATTTCAACTTCAATCTTGATTTCCTTTCTTCTAATTTGTGTATTTGATTTTGATTGTATTTTTTAAAAAAACAAATTGTGTTTAATGTGTTTTTATGAGATAATTGTAAAATTGAGTGTTTGGTTATAATGCAATATAGATTGATTTTAAGATGATCAATGCAATGAAACCCAGTTATAAGCTTGAAATTAATAAGATGAAAAAAATGAGGTGAAAAAAATAAATAAAATAAAATCAATAACATATTGATTTCCACAACGTGGTGATTCTTTTGCTGTGATAAATGCTGGTGATTGAACCGCAGGTGGAAAGTTGGTACTCAGAGCCAAGAGGTTATATAAGAAAAGGACAAAGATCTATCAGAATATGATATTGAATCAAGGATTGATTTTCCATCAGGAATTTATGATAGATAGATAATCCTTAGAGATTTTGAAATGAGAAGGATATAAAGATTAAGGCTCAAAGCCGTTTAAGTTTTTACAATTAGATTCTTGATGATTAATATCAGATTGATCAATGATTGATTCATTTGATCTTCTAAGATTGTTCAATGAAGCAAATGCTAAGAGAGTATGATGTGATTTACCCATTTCTTTCTTTTGTTCTCATTCATTGGACAAAAAAAGCAGTCAAAAATGAATAAATTCTTTCAATTAATGAAATCAAGCTCAATTGTACTCATTTATTCATGGATAAGGGCCTGTTTGGCTGTCTTTGGGAAATTATATTGCAGAATATACACCACCAAAGCAAAAAAAATTATTATTTTTTGAGAGGAGTTGATTTTTGGTGAAAGCATATGATCATAAACATCAATTGTATATCATGATATTCTTGACCAATTTGAAAAACAGCCTTGAGGCTTTTTTCAGACAATATACTGTATGTGCCCCCTGTCTTGATTGAAATCCATCAAAACCATCAATTTTCTTTCTTCCAATCAACTTCCTTTTGACAATACTTTTATATTGAATTCACACCCCTCCTCTCCATCACCAAGGGTGTCACTATACTATACTATACTATACTGAGACTATACTTGGTATAGTATAGTTCAACTATACTATACTTTCAGCTTAGCCAGTATAGTATAGCTCAACTATACTATGCTCGGTATAATATAGTTCAACTATACTCAGTATAGTATAGTATAGTATATTATAGTATAGTATAGTATATTATAGTATAGTATAGTGGACTATACTATACTATACTGAGTATTTTTTTGGGTGGGGTCTTTTTGAGAATGTTTTGTTGTTGTGCGGTCCTTCAATGTGCAATTGCTCAGTTATGTATAAACTAAACTACATACGGTACAACATTGTTTTCTGATGGATTTATCAGCTCAATTTATTTTGGTGTTATCTTCAGTTTTTTTCACACAACTTAACACCACACAGACAACACATTTGACAATTTTATTGAACATAATCTGAAATATTCAACACATTTGACGTTTCTATTGGAAAGTGATCTGACACAAACAAGTGCAGAAACGTCATGACTTTTTCGCCTTATTCTTTGAACCCTCATCCTCCAAAATACATAGAGCCATCATTTCACCAGCTAGTTCAAACTCCTGAGACAACTTGACCTTTTGAGTAGTCCAGAGACAAGTGCTTACTGAGCGTTCAATGGTTCTAGGTAGAAGACCACCTCGGTTGCGATCACAGACATCTGCTGCAGTTGAGAAACATCTCTCAACTGCGCAAGATGTGGCACTTGTTGCAAGATAGTCGCGTGCCAAGGATGATAGTACCGGATAACGAGACTGATTATTCTGTCGATAAGAATCAATTTGTTAGCACATTGGACTAAACTCAAATTGACAGCCAACCAAGCTTACTTTCCACCATATTAGAGATTTCCTGGGTTCCGGATCAACTTCCTCATCTGGAGCATCATCAGCCCGAAGCCATTGAGAAAGCTCATCCTTGATGGGTTCAATTGTTTTTTTGCATCTCAGATTGAAGATCTCATCATCAGAATCCTCACCGTGTCTGGGGAGATTAACCACTGGTATTTGCTGAGCTGCTTCAGACTGAAGCTGTTGTTTTTGTGTATCGAAGTGAGTTGTGAGCAAGTGAGTTGCGATTTTGAACTCAGAGGAATCTGAACCAAATGCTGTTGAAAAAAAATTGGTTCGACAGCTGGGATGCAACACAGTTGCCATGACAATTGTTTCACACCCAAGGGCTTCAGAAAAGTAGTTATCAATGCTATGCTTCATTGATAGGTACATCGGATAGAGAGTATTGGTTTGATTGCTCCTTGAGATCTTCTTCCTGAGGTTTTTCTGACGCCAGTAATACTTCCGAAGGACCATACATCCAGTCGACCCATCGCCTTCAATCTCTTTGGTAAGATCAGCGTAAACCTACCAACTACCAGTTAGTTTTTGATAGGTTGGAAATTGACTGAGAAATTCAAAACATGCTTAACCTTGAGTTCATCATTGAGCGCTCTGACAAGTTTCCAGTCATCTTGACTGAAGGTGATCTTCTTGAAGATACCACGTTGATGGTTCAAGATGGGGTCAGATATGAAGCTTTCAGGAACTCCACTTGCTGGGTTGGTGGTGCGTTGACATTCCCTTGGGTGTGGAGCCTCCAATTGATCTTGCTTCAAGATCTCATCAATAACCTACCACAAAAAGAATAATTTGACTTACATCTCAAGCCTCCCACCCACGCTGATGGCTCTCCCACTTGATGTTCCAGCGGATGCCATATGCTGCCAAAAGGTTGCGTACATAGGCAATTAGCTGCAGATCCTGATATCTTTTGAAGGACAAAATCAAGCTGGAAACAAAATTCACATGTACATATATCAGCTTGAGACTCTTAACAGTGTTGCAACAGTCACCAAAATACGTACCTTCTTCAAGACATCATTGAGTCGACGTGCACATGCTCGATCTGAGATAGTTAACTGAGCTGCTTCTGCTTTGGCTTTATTTCTAGCATTGCGTTTTGTGTTTCTCCGGGCCTGAAGACTGGGGATTGGATTAGCTGGAAAATTAGGTGTTGCATCAATTTGATTGAAAGAAAGCAATAGAGTGTCAAAAACTTTGTCATCATGATCTGAGTTATAGTCAGAGTTAGATTCCACTTCAGGATCAGAATGGATCTCTCCTTTAGGGACTACATCATTATCCTCCAAAAGATTTCTAAAAGTCTCAAGATTGAGTTCAGGTTGGTTGCTGATATTTTCAAAAAAAGTAGGGGTGAGAGCTCCATTAAACTCAAGTTCATCATGTTCATGATCCATTTTGCTGTGTTCTGGTTGAAGCTCATCATGTTCTTGCTGAAGCTCAGTTGAAGTTGAATCTGGTAAAGTTAAAATATTGTGTTTGGCAGTTATCTTGTCTTCTGATTCCTCTGGAATAGTTTGTAAGTGATTATCGATTGGAAATTGTCCTCGGGCAAGATCTTGAACATTTTTTCCAGTCTGACCTCTGACACCAAGCGCGTTGAGGCCACTGTTGACAATTAGGGCCAATTTGTGCGCCGTGCACTTGACATGCATTGATTTGGAGTCCCAAAGGTAAGTTTTGTCTTCACTCTCAGCTATTGATTGTAAAGAATTGTGCATTGCAGCACCCATTGTATTGTTGTTAGACTCCAAATCGGTGGTCTGGGAGAGCATGTGGGAACAGAAAAAAGATGTTAATTACATAAATAGATACAAACAGGTAGAATTAAAAAAGACTACTTATCTGAGAATAAAGATTGTTCTTCTGTAGAATATTGACCATTGGAGCCCCAAGCCAACCTTCTCCTTTGTGATACCAGGATATGAGCTTAAGTCCAAGGTGGCAAGATACAAAGTTAAAGTTTTCATCTATGTATGATACAGAATATCCAAGGAATGCATATCGATTTCCTTTTGTTGTCCAGGCGTCATGTTGCAAGTTGAATTTGCTCTTGCTTTTCTAGAATCAAAAAAAGAAAATTGAGCTTCTACCAACTTGAGGTGAAAAATGACAGACATAACTTCAAATCACCAATGACTTTCTCACTGAGTGACTGACATAGTTGATGGCCCTGAAGGGCTGCCCACGTTCGACCATAGAGATGTGCACTTGGGTTGGAGTATCAAAACGCAGCTCAAAGCTCTGGATCTTCTATCCTTGACCAAGGCAAAGCCCAACAAAGAATCCAAGCTAAAATCATCTGATTTAATAGTTGATTGTTGAAATTTGATCGATGCTTGATGGCGGCTAGAGCTGATTCAGATGTTGGTTTGAATCCATTTTTGGAAGCTTTTGCAATATTGCGAAGCTTGGCTTGAGTCAGAGGGAGACATAAGCCACATTTAATTGCTTGCTCGCGTTTGGGGCATCCTAGCCCTGACTTTGACTCCTGACTTGATCCATCACGATGCACAGTCAAGTTTGAGTTTGAAGTCACGGCGCCTTGGTGGTCTGAATTACACCATCTGCAAGTGTACATTGTTGGTTTCTTGTCACAAGGCTATTTAATTTATACATTGAGTGATGGTAAGCATTATAAGCAAATTTGAAGTCTCAAGAGGAGATTTCACTTACCTCTTCCTTAAGACGGAAAGGCTCATGAAAATAATCCAGGGTTGGTTCAATCACACGGACTGTGGTTTGAGACCTTTTTGGGGGATGTGATCGAGTGTTTCCTTCTCCAGAGTCTTGAGCCAAGTTCATAACTGTTTCATCGAGCTGTGGATGGATCAGTTAGTATGTGTAAAAGACAAAGGTTGGCTTCAAACAGCCTACCTGAAGGGCTGTAGCTGTGGGAATAGCTGTTGAAGTTACAGGAGCTGATTGATCGGCCTTCTTGTTCTTTTGACCACCTTTCTTGGATGATAATTTCTTTACCGTGTTCCAAGTCAATCCTGACTTCCGTTGTCACTTCAAAGATGGTTCAATTGCAGCAGATGAGTCCGAGGAAGCAACTGAAGGAGTTCTTTTGCTTTGGCTAAGTGTTGCAGGGGCTGACTTGCTATCTGATCCCTTTTCTGTCTCTGGCGCTGATGAAAAATCATTGGCATCATTAGCCTTGCTGCCATGATTCTGTCGGACTAATCGCCCTCATGAAGTTCGGCAAGGCGTGATCCCGCAAGAACTGGAAGAATCTTTTGGTTGAGATTGTCGCCGTTGCGACATTGAAATGCTAAGATTCAATTGATGTTGAAGTTAATTGATGTGAGACTTGTTGAATTGATTTGACTTTCTTATGATCAATATCTAAATGTGAAGCAATTGTTGTTGGAATGATGATCAAATCTTTGAGTATATTGGATTTGGTTTGAAGATTCCAATTAGAGTTGGTTGATGGTGAGAGACTGTCTTATCAAACTAGACAGTCAAATATGAGATGAATGTGATTGATATGAAAGAAAAATGCCAATGATGAGTTTTCAATTATGAACAATGTAAATTTATTACTCTTACCTGATTTGATCAGGTGGGGTTGTGCAATTGGTGTGGGAGATTGAAAAGTTGATGTTGCAAGACCGATTTGGTTGAAAGATTGAAGTTGAATTGGTTGAAATTGAATTGATGGCAAAAATTGATCAAATTTCAGTTCAACCAAGTCAAAGAGGTTACAACTCCGGTTGTAATTGTCTCAATGACCACAAGGTGATAAGAGCACTGAATCCGGTCAGGGGTAATCAACCTTGCTGGTATATGGAAAGTTTGATTGTTGATTGAAAGTGAGACTGTTATTGTTTTGATGGGATCCTGGTGAGTGTGATGTGTTAATGTTGGATTTGTTTGATGAATTGGCTTTGTGATAAGGGCAAAGGGACTTACAGAAGGCCAGTATAGTCTGGTATTGATGAGAAAACCATTACTATACTTACTACATGTGTAGTATAGTATTGGTCCTTCTTTACCAGTATTGTGGCCGGTATAGTAATGGGCTGCAATACTATACCAATACTATACCAATACTGGTATAGTATAGTGACACTCTTGCCATCAGTTAGCTTACTTTTATGTCCACCTCAATGCAGTTCTAGGATTTCACTTTGCTCTGTTTTTTCATGCTATCCATTCTTTTCAAGCAGTGCTTGTACTCAATCTGTGAAAAGAAGAGATTGGTTGACTTACTTGATAATTGCTATGGATAATGGTGGAAACATTGGTATTGAATTTCAAAGAACACATTATGCTATCATTACATAAGTGTTTCCAAACAGAAAGATGGTCATCAAGAGGTCATTATATTTTTGTTGGGCTTTTTGATCAACTGTTTGGTAATTGTGTATTGGGATTAGACTTTTTTCAATCTGCCCTGTGAAAAAGGGGCAGATGGAATCTTGGTTCTTCTGTCACTATATATGACCAAGGCATCCAAAAAGGCCCTAACACCTAGACCAGCTTTATTCTCCTCCATCTTCAAATCAATTAGCAACCACCAATATATCCCAACAATGATTGAGTTGCTGGACCTTTGAGATCTTTTTAAGTGTGCCAAGAATCTTACCAGCCAATTCTGAGGTCTACTCTTCTTCATTTGTTAATAACACCGACATACAGTTGTATTGAAGTAATAAGCAAACACTAATTTAACCTCACAATGGATTGATTCCTTCAGATTTCAGCCAGCAAAGGATTTCAAGTTTCTGTATCAAATTTCATCTTTCTAATCCATATCAAATAATACATTTGCGAGTCCCAATGATGTCATTTTGAGTCTGGAGAATACCACCCAATTCAATTTTTCAATAACCACATCCTTGGGATTATGTTGGCTTGAAATATCTCCTCTATGAAAGGTCAGACTTAGCAAAGTATGGCATCAGATTCTTATGGTTCCAGCTCACCTAGAAGAAGGCACAGTTATTTTCACTTCTGGGTTGCTTTTGAAACACTAGGGGTATTCAAAACTCGTGTTTTGGGTCCCAAAAGTGTCCCAAAATGTCATCCAGAAACCTCTGGGACATCTCCCAGAAGTTTTTGGATGTCACTTCTGGACACTTTTGGGAATATTTGAGAGCACTTCAAAGTGCTCCAATTTCCAAACTCCAAATACCCGACCTCACCAACATGCCGCAAGTCTCAGCGCAACATCAAGTACTACATGCTCTGAAAGCTTGCTCGTGAGTAGGCATACAGGTGTGTTGTGTGAACAAAGTTTCCAAAAACGTGTTGACATCCCAAAACCTTTTGGAGATGTCCCAGAAGTTTCTGGATGACATTTTGGGACACTTTTGGGACGCGAAACACGAGTTTTGAATACCCCTACTATTGGCCTTATTAAACAGTTTTATTGTTTAAATAACCTCCTTTTGATATCTCCTAAATTGATGCTTTTTTTTGGTCTTCTTTCCATTGGAACCAACATCCCCATGGTATGACATTCTTTTTTTATTTGGCTTTGTCACATAATTCCTGATTGGTTTTGGTTTTTTAACTCACTTATTTTGGAAGCCACTGATTTCATTGGAACACTGGCATTGGTGACAATCCAAATGTTCAATTAAATTTTTTGTATTCACAATTCTTGTTTTACTTGGTTTTCATAATTGTAAAAAATCCACTTCTTACAAGTGCTACCTGGGATGATAAACAAGGAAGAGACACACAAGCGGTTGTGGAATGTTAATAGAATGATGGTCCAGAGCAAAACTAAACAAAACACATCAAAATTTGATAAAATACAAGACAAAAGGACAATAATATTGTTCATTCAAGTTTGCATTGGTTTCTGAGATGAGTGGAACAACCCACTGAGACATGTTCAGATGAGTTTTTCAGTTTGAGCCAGCATGGGCTTTCATAGCCTGTATATGAATGTCAAAATACATCATAATCAGCAAGATAAGAAAATCAATACCAAACAAATTCAAAATACATGAGCTCATACATCTTGCCATTTTGCAAAAAAAGTGGTGGATAATCTTGAGAGGACAGGCTTTTCTGATCTATCCAAATAACCTCTTTGCCTCTTGAAGATTGGTGCACTAAAAGCTATGACCTTGACATGATAATTGAGTTCAAATCTCAGCCAAGGTTGAAAAGAAGCAAAAAAAGAAAAGACAAGGAACTGACCTGTTTTTATGTAAAACCCCAAAATGAAATTTGGGCAAAACTTGCATATGGGCCCTGAAACATCAATCACCCCCCAAATCAATGGCTCCTCATTTGTAATAGCAGATTGTGTTGATAGTACCTTGTAAGCACAGCAGTCTGGGACATCAACTTCTGATAAAGACTTCTTTGGATTTTTGTGATATTGTTAAGAAGGGACCAAGCATGTGAAAGGAGTCCTTCTGCTTGAGAAATCTTGTCTTTGGCACATCCATTCTTCTGGCACTCCATACACTTTGAGATCATTTCTTTCTCACTCCTTGCAGCACGTACCACAGACCAGGCTCAATGAGAGCCTGCCTTATTCCCTTTGGCTTAGTAGCAAGACTTTCTTTTGCAATAATTTTCCCACATTTTGAATTATTTGATGGGGTCAAGTCAACATAATCACAGCACAATTTTGTCTGTTGGGCCTATCCACAAAGCTTATCTCAGATGCTGGGATTTTCAGAGGGGACGATGGTGTTTTGACTTTTTGGCTTTGAGACCCTGGGTTTGGTATTCATTTTGGAGAGCCAAAGGGCATTGGGAGAAAATAACTTGTGAGCCACTGAACAATTGAAAACAAAGCAGGCTATCCAGAACCCTGGCCATACTGTTTTCGGCTGTATCTTGAAGGCATTCAAAGTTGAGGCCATTTGGGAAGAAAGCCAGAAGTCAAACCACAGCCAAAAGGTTGTGGAAGGGGTTCTGTATTTCTGTCAAAAATTCTGGGACTCAACTTTGTATCCCCTCATTGTGCGCGTGGAACCTTTCCAAGCAAGGATTGAGGTTGAATTCGCTGGTAGGATGAGTCAACCAGTGGTGAGACAGACAAATTTGGATATGTGAATCAACTTGCCAACACTTTTTGTACACAGTGCACAATTGTGACGGTCCATCCATGCAGATCTGGATTGCTTGTTTGTAAAAATTGTTGATTCATCATGATAGAATTTGATCATATTGCGCACACCAATTCTAAAATCTGCATACTCCACCTGGTCCATCATCCTGACAACGTGATGATGACAGTGTTGACACAGCACAGTAATTTAATTGCAGAACATCTCACAATGAATCACAATATCTGCACACTCATGTCCATTGCAATACAATGCCCTCTGATAGTATTCACAAGATGAGCTAGCTTAGCTGGAGAAACCTATGAAATGGCCGGCTGATTGGCATTCCACTGCATGATTCTTGAGTATTTCTAAATCATGCAATGCTGATCCACAATGATTGATTAGTGATGTTCTTCATAGATGATGTCAACTGCATCAGACCAAATTCTTCTAGCAAGACAATTTCCACTTCCATCTTCTGGTAGATCCACTTGACAAAGCCAGTAGTAAGCAAGTGTCAAACGAAGCTTGAATAGTGCAAGACTTTGGGTTGGGGGGGGTTGAGCTTGCATCAAATATTGGTCAACCTGTGTATGAGTCCAAGCTCTACAAAGTCTTTGATAGTACACATATTTGATTTTGGGTGTTCTGTAGAATGAGACAAAGCATCTGTCATGGCATCATCAAGATCCTTGTGTTTTTGTCCAATGGAATCAATTTCAAATTGAGTCATGATGGGAGATGATGTGAAATCTGGATCCTCTTGCAAGATTGAGTGAGAATGCTGGTTCAGATCATTCAAATCAGAGTTGCTTGAATTGGAATCAGAAAGAGATGTCAAGGTTGAATTGGAATCATCTAGCCACTTGGATCTGCTGTCCAAGATAGAAAATTATTTCAATCTAGAGTCAGGATTGGAGAGAGCCATTGCAGTCTGCAAGTGACCATCAGAGGCCAAATCGGCCCATTTCAGACAAGGCACACAGTTTGGCCAGGTGTTGTTGAGATATTTGATCTCTGGCGGTCAAGGATCATTACCGTGATTGGTGGGAGGTGGTACATTGGTTGAGTGTTGTGTAGCAGTTGTGTGGAAATGGTACCTCTACTCATTTGGGAAAACAGTGTTAGTCGCTTGGAAGCAATGTCAAACTTCAAGTTGAGCTAGTGAGCTGCAGTGTACAAAGGAGTAAAGGGGTGCTTGCATTTCTCTTTTTTCTGTTTTTTGTCTGTATTAGTTGGTGTCTCTGTCTCTCCCCTTTTGTTCTGATTCTTTTCTGTGTCAAAAAGAATCAGTGAGTGACTTCAACTTATCAATTCATATCACTATTGAAGTAGCAAACTAATCAGTCTCTTTACACCTTGGGATATAGAAATCATATTATTGTCTGCTCTATTTATCCTGATCCCTACGCGCTCTTCATTTTTGTTTTCAAGCTCGCAGGTAGAGATTATTCTTTCTTCTAGTTTAGCTTTGTGTGTTCTTTTTCAAACATCTACCTCTCTTTTCTCTTTATGTTGTTTGCTCCAAACCTTTGTAGGTCAGTAGTTGTCTTGTTCTTTTTGTTGACTAGCTGTGAGCTTTAAGTCTAACACGGAACCTGTGCCTCCAGGTATCCATTTGCAATCTTAAAGCTCCTTCAAGGTCTTGACTGTGAAAGACTTCGAAACTTTACAGGTGTCTCCGGGGTGGACAGGAAGAGCATGAGAGCACACAGGTGGTACTTAAGGACATTCACCTGACACCACCGGATCAATTATGAGGGGAGAGTGGGTGTAGTTAGAATCTGGAGAAGCTGAGGATTAATTGTTGGTTCAAAACATACAAACCTAACAAGATCAGTTCAGCGTGATATTTAAGGAGATTGCACATCAATACCACGTGCGAGGTTGGTAAAGACATCATCAGACCCACTCACGAGAAAAACTTGTGATTGATTCTTGAACAGGTTCCCAACAGAGTTTGAGAACTCAAAGTATTGTTGTAATACCTTTGATACTCACCAAGGGGATTTCACAGTGTGACCACGGAAACACCAATTCTTAATATGAGTGAAAACTTTGCAAAGTGCGATAAAGTTGCTCACAACATGGAACTTGATGAAGTTTTGTATGAGTGCACAAAACATCAAAGGTCCATCTCAAAAGAACTGTCAAACTATATGACAGGTGATAAATACTATGCTGAGTGTGAGATAATTTTTATGATCAACCCTTCAGTTGAACGGTTATATTCTTGAAAGGTTCAAGTGACAATTTGTTAAGCTTAACAAAGTCATATTTTCCACATTTAACAAATTTCAATTTAACTTCGTCTTTGTGTTCTTGACCTGCCTATCAAGAAGTAACTTGATCAAAAATGAACCCTGTACAGACCGGAGTTGGAACAATTCATGACAAATGTAAGTCACCAATAACCGGCAAATAGGACTGTAGATGATTTGAGCTGCTATTGAGAACCCATACTTGACTGTTTTTCAGACTTCGAAGTGACTGCTTTAGTTCCCAATGGTCCTATCTATTGGTGTAGTGCTTGTAGGTCTGGTTGAGCAATGAAGACTTACGACAGGCATCAAAGATCGGCAAATGTTTTCTCTTGTTCTTCTAATCCTGAAGGTTGTCCTCATTTTCAATTCATCCCTGAATACCAGCCTGGGACTGGCATTAACAGATTTTCACAGTCCAGAAAGTGGCATGAGGGATCCTCAAGAGATCTTTGGGTTCAGATGGTTGGAAAATTTGATGACTCACACAAAGTACAAATGTCAGCACAATATTCCAAAGATTATCTAGCCAATCAAATGGAATTGAACTGGTCATTACTCACTAGCTAATCTATCCAATCTTCTTGTTAGTTGGAGTGCGTGGAATGGTATTGACAATCTATACCATTACACAAAAGAATCCCTGAGCAAGCAATCAACTGGACCCTTTGCCAGTCAATATCACTTGTTACAATGCCACCAGAATTTCTTTAGATGAACTGAAAGGTTCCCCAAACAAAATATTTCTGAGCACTCACCGTGCAGTCCTGCGGAAGATAAATTTTTTTCTACCTCTGCCGCAATGTTCTCTCATTGAATGACACCTTGATTGTCAACTCTTATGACCCCAAATCAGTTTGTTTGGTGTTTTACAATAGGGCATGAGGAAGATAAAGCTTGTTGGCTTTGTTTGTCCTTCACTCCTCTTGGGCCACCCAGGTGGGGACCATTTTGACATCAAAGTTCTACTAAAGGTTCACAAACATTTCTGAAAAGATGGGAACCAGACACACCTGTAACTTGAATGTCATTCAGCCATCTTCCACATGCCCAGATACTTTTGTGCAAATATTCAATACAGTTTGTTTTGATCAGGGCTCTGGAACCTTTCTTTCATGGCTCCTGAAATATCTTCCACAGTGTAATCAGTGCATCTAATCCCCATTGAGATTGATTCATTGCCCAAAAGGTTTCTTATCATCATCTGAAAATACTTTTGGTGACATCTTCGAATGTTACAATTTTTTGGGGGACCAACCCACAAACACTGACACTGCATAAGAATCACAAGGTAATCTGGGTGCTGGTAAAGTCTCAGTATGTTTGGTGGTGTGAGAGTTGAGAGGAAGTTGAGTTCTGGGTGAAAGGCCAGCTCTTTTGTGTTTGGTGTCAAGATATTCCTGCATACCTAAATTGGCTATATGTTTTACTACTAGCAACACCTGAAGCACTCCACTTTCAGGTGTGTTTTTTGTAGCCGAACATTTTCCCACCACATCTGGGGCCTGTCTTTGCTCAGCTGTCTGGAGTAATCGGCTACATGCCTGGTGTAGCACTGCGCCTCATGGACCTGGTGACTTGGTGTCAAAGCCAGAGTAGCAGGCCAAGGTAACAAAAATATTCACATTGTTTTTGATTGACCTTAGTTTAATGAATTTTTTATCACCGTCAGTCAAATAGCCATAGCACAATAAATCAAATGGTCTCTTCCAGCTTCTAGACACTCAAGATTGATGTTCCAACAAACACCCCAGCCCGCAATCGGCCTTGTCCAACAAATCCGCCAGCGCAGGACAAAAAGGATTTGTTTGGTGATGGCATTCAAAAGTGATTCTACTTTCAAGGTCAATAGGGGTATTCAAAACTCCAGAAACGTGTCCCAAAAGTGTCCAAAAGTGACATCCAGAAACTTTTGGGACACTCCAAATTCGAATTTGGATGTCACTTGTGGACACTTCTGGGAATATTTGAAAGCACCTCTTGAGCCTCGATTCCAGATACTCTTCCAAAAATCTGTGCCTCACGTCTCAAGATGCCGCGAGTCTCAGCCAGACACCAAGTCCTACAGGTTCTGAGAGATACATACCGGTGTGTGTAGGTAGAAAGTATTTGGGTCTATTTGGAACTAAAATTCCAAATTCAAATTTGGAGTGTCCCAGAAGTTTCTGGATGTCACTTTTGGACACTTTTGGGACACGTTTCTGGAGTTTTGAATACCCCTAATGTTGAGTAAATCACTAACAGAACCACAGCAATGAACAGAGGGTCAAGAGTCAGAGGATTGAACTACAAACACTGAATTGGAAGCTGAAGGGCTTCACAGGTAGAGAGTACAACCAGTTGCAAGGGCAAGACCGGGGGTCATCATATAAAGTCTACATAGTGGATAATAAGGATGGAATACAGTAGACTTAGAATGTAAGTCTTTAGTGATAACAATGACAACTTCATTGTGATTCTGGATATAATGTCAATTGTGCACAGGGAGTAAAGAGACACCTATAACAATTGATGATCCATCTTATATAGACTTGCAGATGATATTCCACCCCCTCCTTCTGGTAGTATCATACGGCAAGCCCTCAAGTACAATTGCACAGAATCAAATCCAAATTGAAGACATATATAAAGGAGGATGCACCTTGATTACATGAGTTTGGTTTGTTGCAATAATTGAGAACATGCATGAAATGAATTTCCAGGATGATATTTCATAATATACTATGTAAGACAGAGGAAACAAAACAAGCAAAACCTTACCTAGTGCATGCACAAAATAAAATGAAAGGGTGAGGGAAAAAGCCCTTTCATTGTGCAGCTCTCTATTGGCCAGAAACATGTTCTACTACATAAGACAGAAACAAATGCACAGAATATAGATAATTCCGACAGAACTGCGCCCACCACCTTTGTTCCCAGATGTCACAAAGGTTAGATTGGTCAAAGTATGGTGAGAGGGAGGTTCTTCTCGAAAATTGTTTCCCTTAGCAGCCCTAAGCGGCCCTAATCTTACCTAAGGAAAACCTGTACCACTCAGACCTGCGCCTCAATATGCTGCTTGAGTTTATTTGACTGAACCATTCATCGCTTGCACCCCCATTCAGTTGATATTGTCCTTGATAGCATGCATTCCAAACAAAATAAATCTACACACAAAGTACCAGACCCTTAGTTCAAACAATCAATTTCAAGTCTGCTTTATTCACATCCGCTCAAATCAATCACAAAAGTTGAGTTTTTTTATCCAAACCTTCACTGTCTCTGGTTTTCAAAACTGATTTGTATCTCCATCTCCATTTCACAGCAGCATTCAGTCCAGTCATCCTTTCAACTTATTGAATGGGGTTTTACTCATCTCCTAAGGACAATTGTCAATCTGAATCAAATGACAATTAGTCTGCTCTCTTCATACCAGATTGATCTTAAGTGGTTTTGTTTCCAATATGAAATAACATAAAAGGACAAACAAGGAATGATAATACTTGCCTACTCTGAAGAATTGAAAAATGGTCTAGGAGTACATCCAAACAAAAATACTGTTTACTGATTGTGCAATGACATGATTTGAAAGGTATGGTCAAGATTTAGATTCAATGAAAATAAACGCCTGCCTGCATAGAAAAACATTGAGAAACACATTGAGGCATACCAACAAGCCATGATGTCTACGTTTAGAGCTTGACTACTGTGTATTTGATGTGCCTATAGTGGTGTTGTTTTGATTTGCTTGAGTCTGCAAAGTCAGGGCTGTTGTTGTGGTTGCTTCACTCTTCAGTCCTTGGCCTTTTCTTACTTGTAGCTGATAGAAGAGGTTCAGTAGCAACAACACTATGTCCCTTATACTTCAGATACTGTTTGGGTTTCACCTTGACATGTAAAACATCAAGACTCAACCTCAGCACAAGGCTGCCTGATGCAGAAAAATTTCAAATCATCAGACATACCTTGGGCAGAGCTGCCATGATGGGACACCTGGTCAAAATGCAGAGAATTGGTTTCTTGGGTATTGTCTTGTATCATACCAGTTTGTGTGTTCTGACAACCGCTGCTGCTGCACAGATGATCTCCAAGAAGCAGCTTTGCTTGATTTGGAGTTTTCTCCTGTATTAGACCAACAGGTACTATCAAGGGGCTCTGACAACTGCTGGTTCATGGCCCTAGAGAAAGAATTACTTGACCTGCAGTTTTTGTGACTGTTTTGTCTTGTAGTCTTGTCTTGCAAAGTCAAAGATTGTGAGGACATGCTTTTAGGGGTTTAAACTAAAAGTCTTGTTCAGTATGCATTGATTTTGAAGTGCACTTTGGAAGGTAGCAAATAATTTCAAAAGCTTAAAAAACTTACGATCAAACCTTCAAATATATCTCTGTACACATTGGATTCAAGGCCCTTTGCACCTTTCCAATACGTGATACCAAAATTGAATGATCTTTGGGGATACCAAAAAGAAAGTGAATGTTGTCTATAATAACAAGATTGCTACATTGCCAGTACAGTCTTGGACAACACACTATATCTCAGACCATACTGGACAAAGAATTATCTTGTGGAAGCAAGGTGATTGTATCAGTCCATCCTTGCGCATGGTCCTGGTGGTTGCACCACATTGGCCACTTGATAATATCTATCTCATCAATGTTGTTCCTTAGTAGATCACAATGGACACAAAAATGAGTTGCAGAATTGTGAGGCACACTTTTCTTTGCCAATCATATCATTTCATATTCTAGTGAAAGTAAACAATTAATTCCATTGTTTAATTCATATGTTCAATCATCCACAGGAGCTGGTTTTGCACAAAAGATAAAAATTGTAGAAAATACAATGAATGGTATTGAAACCCTGATGAGACTTGTAAAAACATTCAATGGTCTTGTGCCTCTGATCACAAGACACAAATCTGATTACAAGGCAGGTCGGAATGGTGTAAAAGGAGGTTCAAGTGGTAATGATGATAATTCAACCTCTCAATAAGGACAACAAACCAAGCAAAACAAAGATGTGGGTATTAGTGGTATGACCAATTTACCCACATGGGTCAATGGGGTGATCCAGAATCAGGGATGAAACAATATGCTATAATCATCCATTTCACTTGACTCCTTTATTCTTTTCATTATATCCAAGGTCTACCCTGTTTCCGGTCAAATTCCAAAGGACTTCATTGTATTAAGAGATTCACTGAATGATGATCTGATTGATGATAGATTCAGTGAAAGCCTACATCAGGGGGTGAATGCCCTTGGCCTTGGCTGGTGGTGGGGGTGTCCACACATGAGACCAAGATTGAACCATGAGAGGACGGTGCCAGTGACCAAATTTCTGTGAACGGTGACTGGAACCAAGTTGAAACTGACAATGACACTGGCCAGCACTCTTCTGAGTGCTACCAAGAACAAACCAATTTCCCCCCGTCCCAGAGACCATGCATAAGCTGTGTTTACTATTGCACTGAGCTGTGCAATAGGAAACACAGCTTATGACTCTCTAACATGACTCATTGACATGTTTTACACCCCAATCAATGCAATTGAAAAATTCAACAGTGGATATTACACAAACCACATTGATTGCAGGGGTGTACAACATGATGTATCACATTGATTGAGGCGGTGTAAAACATACTTTGACATGTTTTACACCACAATCAACGCAATTAACAATTAGGAATTCATTACTATGGTGGTTTGGTACAAGAAGCCACAATCAAAGCAAGACCTCTCACGGATCATTTGTTTACAAAATCTCTGCTACAGGAGTACCTTCTCTACTTGAAAACAATCAGAAAATCTTGCCAGATCCAAATAGCTATCAGTGTGATACTTTCAACACTCCATTAAAATAGATTCAAAACTCTTATTTTGAATATTCACTGACACCTGATTATATACTCAAAAGTTCTCCCAATTATCACTTAGAAATTTGTCTCAAAAGCCAACTCTAGCTGTCATTGTGAGATTGGGTACCTCAACTTCAGAGAAGCTGATGCAGACAAATATGTCTTGACATACAATTTTATGTTATTTCTTCATCAAACTGAACCAAACAATCACAAGAAATGGTGCAGGACCTTCCCCAGTGTGAGTCCAGTGTATAGTTCAACATTTGCAACACCTTGTATATGAGCTGCTTGCTGACAACAATAGGGGGTTTCAAGTTGTAATAATTTCTACACAATTTTTGAAAATCCGGACAAGTTGTCCGTAAAAAAATTCTTTGTAAAACCAACATATTTTTAATTTGGAACACCTACAAAGGTGTCCCGATTTAAAAATTTTACACATATTTTCTGATGGAACCTCATCAAAAGATCACATTGAAGACATAATGGAGCAAGCCATTGATGATGAATTTAGAAATGATGAAGAGGACTGGGAAGATGTGGTGTATCAGGGACCAAGAACCGAAAATGGGACTCTTCAACAAGGTGCATACAAAAAATGTTCAAATAAATGATAGTTGGTACCCATTTGAATCATTGGAGGTATGTCACAAGTGCATCACACAATGGCAGCTGAGCGAAAAGCATCAATTTTTGATAGTTTGGTAATTTCTGTTCCTTAGAATGTCATTCCTCCGATGTGTTATGGTAAAGCACGCAACTTACTTTCTAGAACTCAGTATGAGATGGTACACAGTCTAGTGAGCTTCAGCGGGCCTCAAACTTCTAACTTACAAGTCCATGAAGGCTCCTTTGTGCTGAGTCAAAGATAAAATGGGTTTGGAACTGGTATCAACTACCAGTCCTTTGAGCAATGTCTGCTATTCTTTGCCCCTGAAGGTAATATTGAAATTGGTGAGTTTCTGGCAAGTAATTGAATGTAATGGTATCAGTCCTGATTTCTGAGGTTGTTGATGTCTCTATTGTCAGGATTTAGCAAAGCTGCATCTTGCTCATGTTTTGGATTTTGACCCTGTGGTATCAAACAACGGCCTTGTCAAAGAATATTGCCTTTGCACCTCATCTACGGGCCACAATGATATACAGACAGCACCTTTGGCCATTTTTCTCTTTATGAGCCAGTACAGTTAACCTCAGGACAGTTAGTGGTACCTACTCATTTTTATTATATGGGAGATGATTTGGTAAATGTTTGGAACTGAATCTTGTCAATCATGACAACCCAAGATTGTCACAGTTGCAGATAATGAAGGAGGAAAGAGTGGGTTACAATGACGTTGAAGTGTTCAAAATCTCAGATTCCAGGAATAGCTTTGAAAACATAATTATGCCAGATGGATATTTTTTAAAGGTTTTGTATGGCGATAGTCTGTTTTGTGATTTGTGAATGTCTTTCAATTCTGGTGATTTAATTGGTCTATGTGCTGATGGACTAGTTCAAACAGAATGGGTAGATCGTGGGACAGTGATTGCCATTCCATTACTCAACCCTTGGAGAACTAGAGCACAAGGAAAGGTTGCACAAAATCTGCCCCTGACTATGTAGAGTGACAAGCCATCAGGTTCAACTTCAAAGAGGTTTAACAAGCACATGTGTTATCATTTTACCTACTCAGGGCTACCTTCGAAGCTGTTTGGAGTACAATATTCAATGGCTGGCAGCTTGAAAAACTATAGACACTCTGGAGTTAGGTGATAATATAAACAGCCGCTGAAGTGAGTCCATGTGCAAAACATACTTCAAAGACTATATCTAACTTAACATTCTTTGATGTGTGATAGCTTCTTGTCAAGGGAGGGCGTCTCTGCATACAATTCAGGAATCAAAAAGGATGTCTTGGTGATGGCAGTTCAGCCAGTACACTTGTGTGACTCCTCAATGCATTCTGAGATTACCAATACTTATAATCCAGGCACTAGCCTGCACCGTTGTAGACAATGGCATCTGGGAGCGGATTCAAAGGCCTTGAGGCAGAGTGGAGTATCATATGTGCTTTTGTTGAAACCAACTTGAATGGTAGAATGGTATATTCTTTTCAACTTGGCAGAACTTATCTGTAGTAACCAATACATCTTCTAATATCATTTGGTGGTCATCCCCAGGTTTGGAGTGACACAAAGTGTGTGTCTGAGAATGTCTGGAATGACACACAGAAACCAAATACGATGACCAAAGTGAATGCTTTGCAAAAGTGTTATGGATCAAAAGACACCATGATACAGCCCTTTGTTGATAAATACAGAAAACTTTCCCGTCAGGATGGGCCTTCTCAGGCAAGAATTTTTGCTACACAGTGTGAGAGAAGGCTGAGTGCCAAGATGTCAAATCCTTTTTTTCAACTGGATGGTATGTAGCTATGTCTCATCATCTTGAATTGTCTTCTGGATGGACATCTTGGCCAAGTTTCAGCATTCTCCAGGGTATGATGGGCACAAAGATACACCTGTAGAGTGTCTACATGTTATGGTATTAGGTGTTGTCAAGTACTTGTACAGGGATGCTCTTCAAACAATACCAAAGACGCAATTGGCCACTGTGGTAGCCAAATGGAAAGCATTCAACACATCCGGCCAGAGTATCCAGCAGTTGCAACCCTCAAGGCTTGCTCAGGGTGCACTTTCTCTGACTGGTAAAGAGTTTTGTATTTTGGTCCAGAGTGCCCCTTTTGTTCTTTTTGAATGTCTCAACACAGAAGAGAGGGCTACATGGACTCACCTTGGACATATGACCTCAATGATATATCAACCTGAAATCAGAAACATGGACAAGCATTGTCATCAATTGAACCTACACATAGCCCAGATTCTATGCAGTATGATCCAATTGAATGCAAGATGGGTGAACAAACAAAATTGCACATGCTAACTCAGGTGCCAGCTTCAATCAGGCGTCATAGACCACCAGTACTGTACAATACAGAGTCTTTTGAAAGTGAAAATGCACTGACCCAAACTGCTTCAATCCATTCAAGCCATCATGACCCCAGTCAACACCTGGCTGAGAGTTTCAAAATGGGGAAGTTTCAAGGCATCTTTTTGGTGGAGGCCTGGTTTGGATTGGAACCAAAGGAGAGTGGAACAAATGAGGATCCAAATTGGAGGCTCTCCAGCTTAATTCAAAGGTTATGGATAATACATTTGGGTTCAAGATTGACCAGTGGGAGAATTTTTTGAAGGCAAATTTGACTCTCTACAAGCCAGGGCTGCAAGCGGACCAGGAAAGTACAACCACTCAGAATTTCCTGGCTTTACACAAGCATACATTTGAGGTTGTCCACTCCACTATCCTTGAAAATGGACAAACAGTGAACATTGGGAAAATCTTGGTCACATTCACATTTCAAAAGGTGATTCCTTTGGTCCTTTTGTGGTCAGCAGGAACAATTTGAAGGAATCTATACTTTATCATTGCATTTCTATGATAGTTTGTTCAATTGGATGAGCTTGATTGAGGGCCCATTTGGTTTGTCTTATTTTCAGCAACAATTTCTAAAATTGCATTCAAATAATTGCAAATTGTTTTGGTCATTTGGATGCCCAAATTTGAACATTATCTTAAGGCAGTATTTTGTTGATAATGTCCAATTCCTGAGGTAATTTTGTAATCTACTTTTTGTAGATTATTACCAAATAATCCGCATTGAATCCGTTGGTGAAGATGGGGCCTGTTGAAATTTTGACTTCTCCCACACCTCACTCTCTCATAACCTACCTCTTCCCCTCCATTTCCACGTGTCTCACTCCTTTTTTCTTGACTTCTCTTTTTTTTCTTCCCTTCAAATCCCAAAGATCTCCCTCCAAATTGATCTTGTCACTTGAATCTTCCAATCACCCCCTTTGATCTTGTCTCTTCTGATCCTACCACTTCAATCTCCTCTCTTTGTTCTCAAGACTTTTATTTTTCCAATATTTTGGGATTGAATGACTTTGACCCAAACAATCCAGCCAATCAACCTCAAAGCCACCATTTGGATCACAACTCTAACAAACCTGTCATTGCCCAAGCTGGTGCTAAATGGCCCTCTGCTGGCAAGAAGCCTCCTGCTTGCATCAGACCAAACACCATGGCCAAGCTGGCTGCAGCAATGGAGAAATTGGCTGAGTTTCTCAAGAATCAATCAACTGAAGCAATTGATCAAGAACCCCTAGAAGCAAAATCTATTGCCAATCACAACCTTGCAAGAGAAAGGATGTTAGAGAAAGCAGCTTGATTGGAAGGAGAATCAGCTGCTTTAAAATTACAAGGTGCACCTTCACAAGCTGAGGCAATGAATATCTTCAAAGCTGCCTTCCAAGACCACCTCACCAACATGGGTACTGCAGCCAAGATTCTCAAAAATGAGGATAAATGTCAAACATTCATCAACTCACCTGATCTTTTGCAATGGGGTTGGCACGCTGGACAGCTTGGGTTTAATTTTTTTGGCCTTGGAACCCGTGAACCAAATGAAACTACTGAAACTACCAAAACCTGAGAGAATTGCAAATGAAAGTAAAAACAAATTTTTATTCTTTCACATTATCCAATTTTTATGATGTTTTCTACTAACAGTTGTGATAAAAATCAGTTCTATCAACAGTAGTAATAAAAATTGGCTGACTGATTTATTATATTTAAAAAGTATGCACAGAAGCAATGCACATATGTTTTGATTTATGAGTTCATTGCCAGCTTCATGCTTGATAGAAAGGGTATGGATGTCAGTATCCCACATTGACATTGCCAATTGGTCTTGGTTGTCAAGAGCTTGAGTTCAAAGATGACCGGCTCCACATTTTGAGTCTATTGATTTCTGTCATTGTTGTGATCATCATCAAAGAAATTGGCACCACCTCTTCTAACAATGATATTGTGTGATGTACACATGGCAATAACAAGGATAGTTTGTAACTCAACCAAGAACAAGTGCATGTTGCAAAGCGTCTCAAATCTTTTTCTCATTATGCCAAAGATGTGTTCAATTGCATTTTGAAGACTTGCATCTTGTAAGGTGAAAAGTTCTTTATAGTCTCTGGGCCCAGCACTACCTTGGGTCCATTCTTTCAGGTAGTATCTGACACCAAATATGGAGCCAAGAAACCAGGCTCATTCCCATAACCACCGTTGACAAGGTAGTATCTACCTACAGATGATGATCAATCAGCATCAGGACAAACAGAGAGATTGGTCCGTACCTGGTGGAACACCAAATCTACCTTGCTACCGAGCTACCTCCAAGACTCTGGCATCGCAAGCTGATCCTTTGAAGCCAGCAAGTACATAGGTGAAGATAAGGTTGAATGAACCCCCAGCCAATACATTTTGGCTAATATAGCCTTTTCTATTACACCACAAATTGTGTTTGGCATGAGACACAATAGCGGGGAACCAGTAGTCCTTGAACCAAGGATATTGTTTGGGATTGGTTGTGATCTCAGGTGGGCATTGATTTTTGGGACCAGGATGTTTGATAAACTGCTTGGAGATAGTTCATAATGCATGGGCAACTTTGTTGAGATATGTTAGGACCTGTCTAAGGGGAAAGTGGTTCGTTGATGGAATGAAGGGATAGGTTCTGTACCAAGCAATCAGATAAGTATATTGATTGTTGGATGAAGAAGAAAATATCTATGTAATACAATTGGTGAGAAGATAAGTCTCAGATACATGTTGTTTACAGTTCAAAAGTGTTACATTTAAGTTTGTAAAATCATCCCACTTTTAATCCCCCCGTTTACTCCCAAGCTCCCTCTTGTAAGCTCTGCTCTCGTCCCTGGGCCGCATCAAAAAACCACTTGCAAAAAAATATGCCCTCTCTTGCATCTTCTCTGCCTTCTCCTGTATTTTGGAATGCCTTCTGGTAATCTCTTCTTAGAATCATGCAATAATTCTGAACTATCCTCCAAATTTGCTCCTGGTTCCCATGAATTGTGATTTGATTTGTATCCTCTCCATTTTCTTGTGTTCCATTCTGCAATCTAATATCTCTTCAACTTTCCATTAATGTTCTGCATTAATTGTGATTGGAGGCGGTTGATTTTGTTGTCTATGATCAATTGGGTCAGTTTGTTGTTTTTCTAGAACTGATACATGAAATACTGGATGTATGCTCTTCATTGAAAGCGGCAAGTTCCATTTGTAAGCTGATGTGGAGACACATTCAATGATAGTAAAGGGACCTAGCCATTTGTGTTCCAATTTCGGACTTGGTCTGGTAGTCAAAATATTCTTTCCATTAAGCCAAACCTGGTCTTCTACTTGCCAATTAGCTGTTTTCTGTACGTGTTTGTCAAACTGACTCTCCATCAATTCCTGTGACATTTCTAAGCAACTTGTTAGTTCTTTTTGTACTTCTTCTAACCCCAGTAACCTATTCTCCAAGATTGGAATGCATTGTTCATTTGATGGAATTTTATTGAAGGTTGGGCTTCATCGATAGTTTGCCTTAAATGGTGATATGCCGGTTGATTTGTGAGCCTGGTTGTTATATGCAAATTCTGCTGTTGGAAGCAGAGTTGCCCAATTATCTTGATGGTTGTGTAAAAAATGTCTAACATATTGTTCAATTATTTTATTCACAATCTCACTTTGACTGTCTGTCCTAGGGTGGAAAGCCGTTGAAGGATGTAATCAAATACCAAGTCAGGCATCTAGTTGTTTTATGATCTGAGCTATGAATATAGTGACTCTGTCTGATACAATACTCTTAAGAATACCATGCAACCTCCATACATCCCTAATCATGATGTCAGCCAACTTGGTAGCTGTCATAGATTCCTTACATGGGATAAAATGCAACATTTTAGTTAACCCATCAACAACAGTCAGTATACTGTTGTATCCGTCTGACATCAGTAGTTTTGTTATCAGGTCATAACTGATATCAGTCCAAGGACCGGCCAGTATTGGGAGGGGCTCCAGTGTACTGTGAGGCTTCTGTGTGAGCCTTGACTCATAAGCATGAGTCACAATTTTCTATGTATTTATTTAAAGAATTCAAAGTATTCTGGTGCTCCAGTAGGGCCAAATGGCATGGTAAGCGGGGCAAATTGGCCTTCTTTGCATATAAACGCTAATTTGTCTTGGTCACATTCAGCAACCCTTAAATTACATTCTATCTATAATACTGATGATGATCAAATCTTGTCTCTTGTGGTAGTGAAGTTGCCATTAAACTTTGTTGGCGGATGTGAGCTATGGGTCTTTTGTCTGTTGATTTCTCAAAGTCAACTTTGCACTGACATGTTGACCACGTAGAATGGAGATGCATTGTCAGATATATGATTGAACTGGAGCTCTGAATACTAGGTTTACTTGCGGTGGTAAACAGACATTTAGTGGTCAGTTTACCTCAATTGTAGTGTCCTCATCCAGGATATCCTCAATGTTCAATATTTTTGTCCCGGCATTTTTTCAGATGCATCAAAGTTGGTAATTGCGGGATGTACAACTTGAACTATGTAGAATCAAGACAAGCCAATATTGATTTTGTGAGCGTATAATCATCACACTTGGTGTTCACATTGCTTCAAAGTAGGTCCCAAGTAAGCAATTGACCATGCTGCTTGTTCTCATTCCAGCAAACAAGCTAAATATCATGGTCACCACTTTCAAGTTGTCACTTTGTCCCCTCAACAAATCACAATCACCAATCCAGAAAGGAATTTTGCTTTTGGATGCTCCTTTTTTGCTTTCACAGTGATGATCTTAAAGTTCTTTTAGAATCTGAATCTCTCTCTGAAATTTATCAAACGGGTTTTAATTGAAACTTTACCCCACAACACCCGTTGTAAAGGTAGGTACAGATCTTACAAAGTCAAACTTCAACTCTCTCAACAGTAATCTGATGAATCTCACCTCATTCACCTTCAATAAAATGAAGTAAAAACTGACATTAAATCTATAATAATCAACTCTTTATCAAATTGTAATTGGTTAATAACTGAATTTTGATTTGGCCATCAAATTGTGACTGACACATAATCAAATCAACATATGATCTCCTTGAAGGATCAGATCATGGAGTCTTGGAATGATACAGATTGATCACTCTACTATGTTGTCAAACTCTACAGCACAATCAACCAAACCAATCAATGATTGAATTTGTTAGCACTCAACCACAAAAAACCTGAACAAAGCAATCAAGAATTGCATTTGTTGTTGATCAACAATTGAAACAAGTATGCCTCACAACGTTGAGGAAAGCGCGCAGCGCCTGGCGCAGATGCTGTGACCTGTCTTTTGACAGTTATAGCACCTGTGTGGGGGTGAACCACTTCTAAAGGTAAGATGTTTACCTCTTCCACGCCAAATCTTGTTTGTTACACATTGTTGCACTTGGTTGTCCGTTTTTAAACCTACCAATATTGATGGATTTTGTTTGGCTGGGTCTTCTAAGGCTTTTGGATTCAGCCATCTTACAAAGAGCATGTCTTTGAGGCGCTCTCCATTGCTTATCTGAAGCTCCTCAATGTGGTCTTTAATGTTTGGATCAAAAGTCATTGAGATTCCATTGACAATGATCTTGTGTCAAGCTTCTTGTAGCTTGAATGTTTTGGATAGTCCATGGATCCATGTTCTTGGGAGTTCCCTGACTCTTGTGGCAATAGAAGCCTTTTCAAAGTGTATATCAATGTCATTTGACAAGTGTCAACGCACACTTTTGATCTCAATAGACAACTCATCCTTGGGTTTGAGCTTAACATTATAGGTTCAAAACTCTAGGTTTAGTTCTTGGCTCAGCTTGGCCTTGGATAATCCAGGGTGTAAGATTTCAGACCCTGGTTCATGAACGAGTGTGATGATGTTTGTTGGTTTCACTTTCTGTGTTGTTTTTGGTGCTTGTGATTTAGCTGCATGAAGGTGTTTTTGGGCTATTTGTTGGTGTGTTAGGTGCATATTTTGATGCTGCTAATGCGTAGGAGGGTATCACCAATCCCATCCTTTGTTGTTGTTTTGGTTGTAGATTTTCTACTGCTTATGTTAAGTAGGCCATTTGCTTGGTGAGCGCAGCCAGCGTATTGTGGGTGGCCTTGCCCTTGGATATGATGGGACAGCTTGTTGAATCAGCTCCTGCCAGAGCTGCTGGAGTTATGAATTTAAAACAAGCATCTTTGATCGTAAACCGCTCCTGTTAATACCAGGATGTCTGCCACGGTTCCAACATCGATTGATGTCTTTTGGGTCTGTCTCAATTCATTTGCAAGTGGTAAACCGGCTTAAACAACTTCCAGGAGCTTGCTAACCAACTCCTTGAGAGATCAGTTATCTGCTCCTCCTGGAAAAAGTTTTTGCAAGCGGTTTGTCCTAAGACTCCCTGTTAAAGCTGACGCTTGGTCTGATGCAGTCGTACCAGGAGTGTCCATCTTTGACCTTTTGTTTGAGAAGTTCCATAAGTCCGATGATTGGATTGACAGGGATTGAGATATGCCTTGACAGATGTTGGCTTTTGAGGCTTTGTTGAAGATGAGAGGTGGAGTGGTACCAGTCGATTTTGGTTATTTGTGGGGACCAAAAGGGTTGATAAACGTGTTGGACACATCACAAATTGGAGAAAAGTTCTTTGCACCCGTATCCAGCACATCTTTGAGCTCCATGTCAACAGTTATCCCATGAAAAAGGCCATTTGAGAATGCAAAAAAAGTTAGGAGAATGAGATTTTGAAATTTGGACAAGTACTTGCACAGTCACAGACCGCGTCACGCGACTAATTGTTAATTTGTGGTAAAAGACAGAATCTCTCTGTATGTTATGTAATCTTTTGATTACAACAGCGTGCTCCAGAAATGTCAAGCAAAACAGGAGCAACATAGGCTGATCATCTGAACGCAACCAAAATTGTGAACTGAGAGAATCCAAAAATAGATCTTTTTGGAGATGTTCACAATGATTTTTATGGTGACTTCTGTATGTGTAATAATTTTGGCCGCTGGGATCAGAACATCTATAGAGCCAGTTCACCACCCTGACAGCTGAGGACAAAAGCTTCCTTTGTGGGTCTTGTTATATGAAACAGAGTCAGCCAAAGGTAGACACATATATTTCAAACCTATAGATTTGCATTATATGCAGGTGATATACAAAAATCAAATCAACAATAGCAGATAAAATATGTATAGTAGGGCAAATAGGGTTAGGGTTAGGGGTTAGGGTTACATACTAAATGTAGATTATATTGCTTGTATGGATTATTACTGTAGTGATTGAAATATTGGAATAATTGTGGAAATTGAATATGAGAGAAGTGAGATGAGGAATTACAAGAGAAGAAACAAGGAAAAAACAACAAGGATGACTTGGCTACAATATTAAATAATCATACTACATGAGCCATAATATTAAATAATCTTACTATATGAATTATATACCAGCTTATTTTCTTGCTTTCATATTTGATTGAGAGAGAGGGATTTGAGTAGTTGACCTAGTTTTAGGCTTTGATATCACCTTTCTAAAGGTTTCAGCTCTGATCTTGTGTAGTACTTCTTTGACCTGTAGATAAGTTTGCAAATTCTGAAATTCAAGATTTTGCATAGCCCCACAAGTCTGATGTATGTTGAATAGTTAAATCATTGATCACTGCAACATCCCAATTATCTTGCTTGAGATCTCTGATGGATCATCAAGTCAAGGTTTTTTTTGTGGAGGTCTTGTAAAATCTTCAATCAGTTTGTAGCAATGACATACGGCTACAGAAGACAGTAAAGAAAAAGGTGAGTTTCTAATCAGCAAAAGAGAATATGGAAATCATAAGAGGAGGTAGGAGACATACAGTAAATCCTATCACAAGCATCTTGAACCAGCCTTTCAAATTCTGTACTTGATCTGTACTTCTTATATCATTGGTCTAGCCAAACTTGAATCAGTAATGAGAGAATCTGTTTTAGATCCTTCTTGGAAAAATTTGCATAGTCCTGAAAAAAAGTCTTTTGAAGTACTTTACCAGATTTGAAGCCAGGAGAAGAAAAGCAGGGTAGACGGATAAATTGATCAGCTCTTAGGGTCAACTTTCCCCTACAATGTGATGAAAAATCCTCTGAAAGCAGATGAAACATATATAATCCTTGCTCTACACGATCTTGAGACTTTTTTTCTTTGAATATCTTGATGAAGATCTTTTCCGGCCTAGCCCTTCTTTTATGACTACTTTCAGATTCAGGTGAGTTATGGCCAATGAGGTGAGATTGTAGTTGCTGGCCAAGGTGAATTGATGTAGTGAAAAAGTGAAATAAAGTCAGTGTCAATGGGAAATCCAAGCAATATATATGGTCACAGGATATGGTTATGATATCTTACCACTTGACTCTCTTGAACAGGCATGGTTCCATCTTCATAAGGATCATTTTCATAAGGAGCTTTCTCCTCAATCTGCAAGTCAGAAAAAGTATCATCTCTTAAAGGGGAGTCCAAGGAATTTGAAAGACATTGGGATTTGTTTCTCAAGATATGAAAGGATTTATCAATTTAAAGCCAAATGGAAAAATAAAGATGGGTTAAATTACCCCAATTCCAGGAGAATCAAATGCTGGACTAAAGTAGGATTCAGTTGCCCTTTTCTTTACTTCACTTACTAGGGATTGAAGAGCTTGATTGCTGGGAGGATGTTCAACTGATTTCACAGGAGTTATAGATGAGAGTCCAAGTTAAAGACAGGTAAGTGGTCTAGGTTCTGGCATAGGTTCAAGTTCAACATCTGAAGAGAATTCCAAGTCATCATGATAGTCCTGAGGTAAAGAGATTGATTCATGAGCTTCATTTGACATTTGGTTGTATGAATCTGGATAGAAATGAAAGATAATGAGATGAACTTGAGATGATTTGATGATAATTGAGGTAATGAGTGTCTTGATCAATAGCTTTGAGATGATATTTGATATTCTTCTGGATCTACTTGATTGAGATTGTATATTGAAAGAGTAAAAGTAATGAATTCATTATTGTGAAGAGTCAACTTTCAAAATGTCTAAAAAACGATTCAATTAAATTCATTCAAAGCCATTCATATTATCAAATTTAATTCAAACTACTCAAAATTCATTGAAACCCGTCAAGATTTATTGAAACACCTCAAATGGAAATCAAAGCCGTGTATCAAAATTAAAGCAATTGAATATAAATGAAAGCCGTGTTACTTTTTCAAAGCCATCAAACGGTTATAACACATATTAAAATACATTCAAAGGCAAGAATAAAAATTAAAACAATTCAATAAAAATGAAAGCTGTGTAACTTCTTCAAAGCTGTCTAACCTTTATACAAAGTATTAAAATGCAATGAAAGCCATTAATGAAAATTAAAGCCATTCAATAAAAATCAAAGCCGTGTAACTTTTTTAAAGCAATCAAAAGGTTATACAAAGGATTAAAATGCAATGAAAGCTCCTAATGAAAATTAAAGCCATTTAATAAATATCATAGCTTTGTAACTTTTTCAAAGCCATCAAAAGGTTATACTAAGGATTAAAATACAATCAAAGCAATGAATGGAAATTAAAGCCATTCAATAAAAAACCAAGCCGCCAAATTGTTATAAGAGGCTTCAAATTGTAATGATTGAATACTATCAAAATTCAAATCAAAGCCTTGAAATTTAATGCAATAAAGTTATTTTTGCAGCATTTAAAATTGATGAAAAGCAATGAAAGCTGAATTAAAGCAATGATGCTCCATTAAAATGATTGAAAAAGATTCAAAGCGTTTGAAGTATATAGAATTAAGATTATGGATTGTTATTTAAAGGTTCAAGATAGAATTCAAAGCCATGAAAGTTCATTAAAAGCTAAGAAATTGAATTCAAAGTTTAAAAAAATGATCAAAACCCATGAAAGCTACATACAACTCTTAAGGCATGGAAGCAAAATTAAAGAGTTCAAAGGAAATTTGAGCTTGTAAAAAACAATTTAGAGCAATTCACAAAAATATAATAATGCAAAGCCTTAAAAAATGAATAATAGCCTGCAAAAAAATTCAAAGGCTCAAATAAGAAAAAGAATTCAAAGCCGTCGTAAAGAATTCAAAGCCATACAAAGCTATTCAAAACCATAAAAAACAAACCAAAGGGAAGAAATTGAAAAAATCACAAATCCAATGTCTTGATGAGGCAAGACTAAAAGGTATTGGAATCAAATGTATCCCATTAGTCTCCACCTTGAGTCAACAAAGACTTCACTGAATTCCTATATACACATGTTATGATAAGAATCACCAATGGCATAATTGAAGGCTAGGTTTTTATTTAACAAAGTATTCAAGAAAATAACAAAAATCAATCCAAGGATAATGCTACTGTGCCCTCTTTTTCCCCTTTTCACTGAATTTTCAATGTTCAACTAGGTATTTAGGATCAGCAATCAATGTGCTAGATGATTCACCTGCTGCCAACTTCTTTGAGATAGTTGCCAGGTTTTGATTGAGTTGGCCAGAGCATCCAAGATAAGTTTAGATTGATTCTTGTGACTGAATTGTTTGATGAAGAAGCCTTTTACCACTCCAAACCATTTCCAGTAGTCCATTTCCAGGTTTAGACAAAGCAATTTGATACTCTGGTACAACAAAATATCCACCCTCAACATGAAATCCTTCAGCTTCTGTGACTATTTGGCCATTCCTACTAGAAATCGCTACCCAGATACAGTAGGTGTGTTCACTTTTATCATTATCAACGTGGGCCTTATTATGAAAGTTCTTATATGTAAAAGCTAGATCTCCAGAAAAATAATTTGCAGCACATTGTCCAGTTTCAATAGGTTGTGTAGATGTTGAGGGTGCTTGATGCAAATTAAGTATTTCTTGTGAAGTTGCAAATGCATTTGGGGCTAATTGACGGAAGTGAGTACCTAGATAATTTTCAAGAGGGATCAGTTCAGAAATCACATCATTGTATTCTTCCTTTGTGATGCTTGGTTTAGTGACATAACCTCCCATGACTATCATATCATCATATGAAGCACGATAGCCAAATACACCTAGGGTTCCTCCAAGCATTGCCCCATTTTGATTCACTGGAATAGTAAAAAACTTTTCTTTATTATCATAAATTCTAAAAATAGCACCCTGTAGCTCTTGTTGGTCATTATTGAAGTGGCTTCCAGGTTTTGTATCTTGAGTCTTGATATCTTCATGGTTGAAAGTAAAGATTGCTTCCTTTGAATGTTGATCACACAAGGAGCCATGTCCTCCAACAATGATTTTATAGTGATCATGAATAATTTCGACAGTCCGACAATAATCTTCAACAGGGAGAATTGGATCATTATATCTACGCCTTATCAATCGAAGTGCAGATGGCTCAATATGATCAGAGTACTTTTTCATAGCCAAAATATCATGATCCTTTCTAAATTGATGTCTTGTAGCCTTCCTGGGATTCCTGCTCCTCAAGAACAATTGGTTACTTATTGATCAATAAAGAAGAAGCTCATAAAGATTCAAATACTCACTTTAGTGCATTCACACCTCCAGGTGGATCATGAGTCTTGAAAGATTTATTACATTTAAAAAGGATATTGTAAGAATGAGTTGGCCAGCCATCATCTTCACAAAATTTTTGATCTAGCTCCGCAAATTCCTTCTTAGATAGTAACCTAGGTGGAAGCTATGTTTGACATTAAAAATGAGCAATCAATCCTAATAAAGGAGAGTTCATGATATAATAATTGGATGGACTCACATCTTCATCCACATATTTTGCTTTTCTTTGGCGCCAATCATCAATTACATCACTTAAATACCTAATTGGCCTATTATATGTGCATTTCAAAGTCTTTGAATTGACTTGGTGATTCAATTGCAAGTAAAAAAGACTTCACACAGATAAAAAGTGAATCAATGTGGAGTTTTTTGACACAGAGATAAAAAAGTGGCTAACCTTTCTAGTGTAGACACCCTATGACACATGTTACCATATTCTCCAAAACTCGTTCTATCTAATGGTGTTGAAGTCCGAGACTCAGAGGTAATTGTGGATAAGTTATTCAAGTGATGATTTTTCAATCTTGACGTTTTTGAAGGATGAACTGCTTTTGATGAGGCATGTAGTGAAGTGGTAGTAACATCAGAAGAGGTTATATTGTTGTATGGTTGAGCATTGAAAGGCATATTAGGATGAATAGAATCCGTCCTTGAAGCTGCATAGGAAACTGAATGCAGGTGGAGTGATGGACCATGGGATGTAGAGTCTGGTGTCATCAATTGTTGAGGGTGAAGAAACTCATAGTCTTGTGTAACTTGTTGATCTTGCCTAAAGAATACGTCTGATTAAATCAATATCATTGATCAGTAAGTCTGTCTACCAGATTTTGTACTAAAGAATTACCATTTGTTCCATTTGTATGATCAATCCCTCCATACTGTGATGTATCTGCAAGCCGTATACGTGAGGTAGCTATTGAAAAAAGGGTTTGTATCTTGAGCCTCTAGCTATTATTCTGGAATAAACAGTACTTTACTTACAAGGCTGAGGATTGAAGTCATCAGAATCACATTTGGTAGAATTTCTCTTTTGTCCATCTGAGAAAAAAACAATTGAGCAATCAGTTACTGAGATCTTTCACTTTAGTAAAGATATCTATGGAAAACTCACAGTAATCAACAAAGGGAGCAAATAAAAAGCACAATAAGAAAATCATAGTTATATGCAAAAATGAATTGAATATTACTTTTATCTTTCTATTGTTATTGTTTCTTACTAAACTATGACCTTTGGTGTACTGAAGGGTGAAGTGTTGACTGAGATCAGAGGTATTGAAAGGATGAGGAGGTGAATGATGCTTGAAGATTATTGGTAGGTCATTTGAAGCAACCAGGTCTTGAAGGTGGTCTATAGATTCAGGTTTGATTGAATTATCTTGTCTGATAGGATGTTGTCTTTCTTGGTGGCTATATCAATATCAATCCAAATTGAAAACATCACAAAAATCAGTAATAACTTCACATCAGGAAGATTAATTATACAGAGAAATGGATGATACTTTGGTGAGCCATACACTGAGTATCATCTATGTATAACTGGACTAGAGCTGGTTTCGACTCTGACTTGGATATCTATAGATCAAAACAGATAATGATAGAATTTTTATCAGCTTTAGGTATAACTAGATGAAGGACAATGAGTCAGGAAAATTCAATACTACATACCCTATCAATGATCTTATCATCCATTGTTATTGATATGAGAATTTCACTCTCTAGAGTATCTAGGTATGAAGGTAACATTATCTGAGCTTCTTAAATATTGATTTTGTTTGTAGTTGAATTGTGTAAATGAGATGATTGTGATGAAATATCCTTGCTTCTTGATTTTGGAAAGTTGAGAAAAAACTTCCATCCCAGATTTAGTCAGATTTCATATGTAGCCAGATTTCACATGTAGTCAGATTTCACAAGTACTAGACTGTAGTACAATAAGATCTAGGTCTACCTAGGCCTCATGTAATCTTTGCAATTTCTCAAGTACATATACAGTATACTCTGACATAACCCATACCCCAAAAATGTGGGTCAAAACCCATATTTTGACATTGTATCTTGTTCCTCAAGGCTTTAGGAAGACCAATCATGGTCAAATTCCAGTAGCATTATTGGATTTGAGAAAGAACTTGACACATTGTACACCATCAGGTGAGAAATAATATTTTGGGATCAATTTTCAGGAAGCATGTTTCTGAAAGCTCAAGATGTTGAAGGCAAGAGGACATTCAGCAATGAAAAAACTGATAAAAAAGCAAAGTATTATGATATCTAAACCAAAATAAACTACTGAATCATTGGTTTTGCACTGGTTTTAAGCCAAGGATTCCAAAAAAGAAGTATTGGCAATTGGGTTTGACAGGTTCATTGGTTTTGAGACCAATTTCCTTGCAAATAAATTTCATTTCATCAAAAAATATTGGTTGCTCTAGAGTATAAGTTTTTCACCTGTGCGTACTGTGCCGCGCCAAAGCTGTTGGTAGATACAGCAGTACACATCAACCAATAGGCTCCGTACAGAGTCTATTAGAAATCTCTAGCTAGGTAAGTATATCTCAGAAAAATTGATGAATGCCGGAATAACAGGATGGCGCAACGGGCCAGGCCGCGGTCCATATCAAATTAACCCAATTAGCCAAACATAAATAGTCTCATCCTGCGGGGTCGCACGCATGCTCAATTTCAAATATCTGTGTGAGATATATAAACATCATATACATCACTTGGAAAGATCAACTATCGTCCAAACAAGTTGACACCTCCGAACAAAACTGTGTCACATGCTGCCAAAGTGTTAATCCCAATAGCCTCATAGTTTTATGACCAGAGTACATGCAGGCTCCTTATACACACCAAAGGAATATCCCATCACAAAATCCCCTTTATATGTTAGATCTACATAGGATAGATAAAATTCAGGTGCCCCAATGTGAGGATAGAGAAATTGCCCGTATTACATGATGGCAATGGCTAATCAATCTGCTGAGAGCCACATAATATGCAGCCTCCAAGGGTTCAAACAAGACCAGTACTGCACCTTTCACTTCTTGTTTTGCTTTATCCTTTCCCTTTAAAACACCATAGTCATTATGCTTGTCAAAGATCTCATGGCCAAACTATGCCAAGACTACCCCAACACTTATGATAGCATCACTGTCAGCCAGCTTGAAACCCTTGCATCCCTTGCTGGCAAGTTCTTGAAGAGGACAGATGACGTATATGGGCCCTCACCTACTGAATCCCCCATTGAATTCCTCTTGCGCTGCCTTGACCCTGAGCAAACGCCTAAGGCATGGGCTCAAATTTGGCCCTTGATCAATGAAGATCTCCCCGATTGTATTCATAATTCATCTCATTTTTTCACTCAAGGCATTCCGCCTCAAATCCATGCTCCAGATGCTATAATCATACCAGAACACACTTTCAACCCCCCATTCAATCACTGTCTGACTTGCAAAATCCCAATCAAAATGGGTCGCCAAATTTATGGGTATTTACTCAATGTTACTGGTATTGAATCTGTACAATACTTCTCTGGATAATGTCAAGGTTTGCTATCCATTCCCAATCCCAATATTCAACGCAGGATTAGACTAGACGCTGATATAACATCCAAATTATCTCATAAATGTAGACTGCAACACTACCTACACACCATGCTCTATCTGTTGTGCTGACGTTCACAAATACTATTCTATTGACAAAGGGCAGCCAAAACTCTTCTTTCAAGCTTCCCAGCACTACGTCATGACCCATAAATTAGCCAACCATTTCAATCACCTGCAGATGCTTGCACAGTGAGTATATTGATGATATTTAATTCTACGCCAAATGAGATAAACTGAAGCATATCCTTTCTCTCATCAAGGATGTCCGTCTATAACCTAGTCAACTCTTACAACCACATGCATGCACCTCCCAACGTTACCTACCCAAACAACATCAGATCCAACACATTCACTCGGTGGATGAATCAACAAGTGTGTTTGCTTGGTGTGGATGTTCACCAATTGATGAGAGCGTACAACCAGTGTGGCCTCCGGCTCAAGAGTGATACTGACATGGCAGACAATTGAAGGTATTTTTCTGCAATGGAGCAGTGCAATAAATGGCTGGAGATACACCACTAAAGGGTTATGACGTGGAGTTGACGCGCCAGCAGAATTCCCGCAGAATGCATGCAACAACATGTGTCCATAGAGCCAACACATCTCAACATTGCGCGCGCAATTGGGCTGCATATGCACATGTGTACACTGCTATTTTTGGACGCGTACCTGGATTGCCCAAGTCCATGTTTGCAATCTCACAACTAGCGCATGCAGCCCTGAACCTTTTGGGACATGTCCTATGTGGGTTCCTTGCGCGCAGGGCTGTGAAGATTTGACCCAATTGATCCTCTTGATACGTAAAAAAACATTTAGAAATTTTCACGAAATTGAACACTATAACAATTATATATTACGCATTTGCATCCTCCTCCTCCATACCTTCCTCCATACCCTGATCACCAGAGACCGTGCCTGCTACCACATCACCATTACCTGACCCACCTGGAAGCGCGTTGCAATCTACCGTGCCCGCTACCACATCACCATTACCTGACGCACCTGGAAGCGCGTTGCAATCTTGCCCACGGGCTAGAACTTGATTGACAAAGGGAGATGGGAGTGAACCTCCCACTTTGATAGTTGCCCATGATTGCTTGGCAGTGAAAGTCTCTTGGTCATAACGCGCCACCTGATCAAAGTACCTACAATACAAGCAAGTAATAGGTCAGATCTGTCCAACTTGCCACATACCCTATGAAATACAAACTTACAAGGATGCATCACTTTTGGGCCTTGTGCAAAGATTGGCCAATGCTTTGTCCATGGGAGTCCATTGGCAGCGTTTTTGTTTTCTAATTGGTTGGGATATTAATAAGCTGTCACATATTGCTACATGAGGATAGCAAGATTAGTCAAACCATCCAGCTAATCAACACGACCAATGCTTACCATGAATATTATCCTCTTCAACTTTGCTTGCCCCAGCTTCTTCAATGGAACATCATCACCTAAAGCCGTAGATTGGTCAGGAAAGTGTGGGCCACCTAATAAATTGATAGTCAGGGTGGTTCTGAATGGTCACTTAAGAGCAAACAAATTGGGACAGGGCAAAACTTACCTCAAGCACCATTGATTTGCCTGCAGGCACCTTGACAACAGCATCCTCAGCAACACCCAGGATCTTGGTGAGCAGCTTGATTGGAGAGAATGAGACCAATCAGTGGGAAGGTCTCAATGACAGAGGGGAAAAGGTTCCACATCAAATTCAAAATCAAATTCACTCACCGCTGTGCGTACCTTACTACACTGTTTCTTCAAGGTTTCTTTGATGGATAAGTACATCACGGTTCCTGGAATGCATGCCTCACCTGCAACGTAATCAACAGGTCCATGGTTGTCTAAAAAATTCAGCCTTGAGACCCTTCTGTGCAAAAGTGGTTCAGTAAGTGGGTTTCAGCGCACAAGTACCAAACAATAGATTTGATTGAAAGTGTTACTTACAGAGGTGAGCACCTCTAAACATTGCACCATAGTGGTGCAATCTTCAGCCACATTCTTGCTTTAGGCCTGCAGGTCAGCTCAAAGTATAAATTCACCGACCTTCTCTTTAAAAGTGTCCTGTGAAGATTTGAAAATAAGTGAAATGAAGGTGTGATTATTTGAGAAATAAGAGAAATGAAGCGAATCCAATGAATGAAATTGTGGAGGTGAGAGAAAAAAAAAGAGGAAGACACCCACTCAAATGACCCGTCCCGGTACCCACTTCAAACCTGACAACCCTGCTGACAACCCTTTTGATTCTTGACAAACAAAGACAGGGTATGACATTGTACTTGTATACTCTTCACCTGGCAAAGTGTTCTACCCAAGAAAGCCAGACATTTGTATGAGTTTTGACTGTAGATTGCTACAGAGCAAAAAAAGATGGATCACAGGAGCACTTATATTGATGATCTTTTGCAATACATTTTGGTTCTCCTTTGTGAGTTTCAAAAGGCCAGCAAGCTTATTCAGGCTTGCATGACTTCTTGAAGGGTGTGACGTGGCTGAGACAGGTGTGTTTTGTGGCTGGGGCGGGCGGAACAAAGTAGCTGGCGCGGTGTGGGGTGATTTGCTTGTCACAGCTGCTAGTGACATGGCGCTATTAGATGCTGGTGGAGAGAGGTTGATGCAATTATAGAGGAGATGAGTAAGTGTGAGATAAACATGATTGAGAGAGATGTCACGTACGCCGTAATGGAATCTTGTTTGTTGATTGGCCACCGTGATTGTCCTCTTCAACACTCATGTTTTCTCCAAACAGATCATCCCAATCACTCATTGTGGACAATGAGTTTTGTAATACTGTCGAGAAACCAAAAAGCATCAGCAAAAGTGGTGTTTCAACATAGGGAAGAATCGAACAGAATTGAAAAATTGGACTGATGTAAGAGAAACAAGGAAAGATCAAAATATTTTGGTTGCTGTTTGAGACAGGAATATGGTTGTGTTGTGTGTGGCTTTTATGAAGGAAACCTGAAGGTGAAGTGATCAAATGGCAAGCACATTCTATAGTCCATGACCATTGTTAAGAAGAAATGACATTAGTTACATTCCTTGCTCGCCTAGGTAAGGGCCAGTTGGAATGGTGACTTATCTATTGCAAAGTCATGCCATCTCCCAATTACATTCCACGTTGTAATAAACAAAAAAGGCGTTTGGAATGAGGGAGGGATTGATTAAGAGTTTGAGGTGGAGGGGTGGTGGTAGGAAGAATGATGAGTTTGGAATGCCAAAGGTTTGGACGCGACCAAGGAGTGTTGGGGAATTCCTTGGTCGCACACTTCACAGGTGACATGTGTCACCTGTGAAGTGTGCGGCTCAAAATTCATTCAGCTCTCATCATCTTCCTCTTGGTCATGATGGGCCAATATGGCAAGGGAGCTGGGCTCATCCCAAAGGTAAGTTTTTTTCCCTTCAAACTCAGACATACATCTCTCTTCCTTGATCTCATTCCAATTGGCCTGATCTAACCTTTTTGATGTCTTCAATTTCAGATGACAACCTTTTCGAGGCTCATCCAAATGGTTTTGACGCTGTTACTTGGGCACCTGTGGTCCCCACTGGTTCTCTCCCCTCTCCCTCTCTCACTCAAATGTCACCATCAGGGGCCAAGAATAATGCCGCCACCGGACGTCGTGATAGATTTGTGAAGATTTGGTGACTCAATCCAGACACACACATTTGGGAACTCTCCGAAACAATCAAAGGGGTCATACACAGTTGATGCACGATTTGGCTTACTCTTCTAATATTGGTCTTTCTTGTACTTATTTAGCTTCAGCTGGTCAAGATCCACTGGTGAATGCTTGGACTATTGATGGGCGTAAATCTCCTTGGGTTCAACATACCTTACACCATTCTAAATCTGGATCTCAGCCTACTGGAGCTCATCAACAGTTTGGAAGTCAAGTCCTGTTTGGAGATTTAGTTGGGGTTTGGGTGGTAAAGACTTGGCAGTTTCTGTAGGTGATGGAAAGATCCGTTTATGGAAGGCCAATTTGAAAGTGATGTGTAAAGGAATCTTTGTTCATCAATTCATCATTTTCTAGTAGTAGATGTTCTTTCATTTTTCATCTTTCAATCCACTGGATCTCTTAATGTGTGTATGTGAGTGATGTCAGAGTCTGCTCAATGGAAGCCCTTTGCTACTGTCAATGAAGCTGGAGAACTGTTTAAAGAACCAACGAGATGAAACCCATGTGGATATCTTTTAGTTCACAGTCGCTGGTTATTGTTTGTTCCTTTGAACTAGACTTGTGCCCAACCATCGCCAAAAGATGATAAACCACACCTTTCAAAGAAGACTTGAAAAATTGAGTTCTTTCTCAATGTGCACTTTGAGCTTTGAACTATATACAACTATATACATTCATCTTGCAAATTTCATTGACCCCCATCTGGCATTCACATGGTGGTCTTTTGGTGGAAAACTCTTGTACCACACAGACAGACCTTCCTTGATTGAGCCTTTCCATTCAGTGGCAGTCACGGGCTCCCAAACAGCAGCGGTCACATATTGATGGAGTTGGCAATTATAATGAGCGCCGGCGTTAATGATGAATGAGTTGGTGTCTTTGTGAGTGACTTCAGCGCGTTTCTTCTGTGCTTGTGTTTGCTCAATACAGTAAGATTTGGTGTTGGTCGTGTCACATTGTCTGTCATGGCAGTTGGGCTGCCCATTGAGGACAGGACACAAGTCACAGTCTGTAAGGTGAAAGGCCAGTCAGAATGATGGAAGTGTTGAACGAAATCCTGGAACATACGTGGCTCCTAACCCAAGCTTTGGCTGAGTTGACTTTAATGTCCTTCATTCCATAGAATGGCTCAAGACCAGGTGCAAGTCGGCATTTTGTCACTTGAAACAACACTGTTGTTGATCTGACCTGTTCCCAAATTTCACCCACTTGGCCCACACCTATTGGGGATCCAGTGTCATTTTTGAAATCAACCTGGAATTGGTCATTGGTCAGTCCAATGACCAACTTAGATTGAAATAATGTTTACTTTAACTCACTAAAACAAAGGTCCCATTCAGTGGTTTTTGTCCATTCTCTAGCACTACCTGTAACACCTTTTTCCAATGGACATTGGGCCACTTCCGAGTCAGTTCGCGGGGTGGGTGATCAGACTCTACATCCATTTGTGATTGGTCTTTGTTTTTGGGGTCTGTAGGTTGATATGACATTGAAAGATCAGGTCTCTTAAACTTCTGTAAGAGATCTGTCACTTACATGTGATCCTTGATTGGTTGTTCTTGCCTGAAGGTCCAGGTTGGTTCAGTCCTAACCCACGTCAACTCTCTTTTTCTTGAAAAAGGTTACGGAGGAGAGAAGAGGCAGTTGCACGTGTATGCATCTGTCTATCATAGAAAGAGCCACCCAAGATGAGCATCCATAACAATCTCTTGTCATTGAACCGGTTGGCTATGTCTTTTCCGGGTGAATGACAATTAGAATGAACAGAAGCAATGCAAGTAACTCCCTTTTGGGATTCCATTTTCTTGGTGGCAAACAGACTGGGTGGTCCAAACCGCTCAACGCAATAGGGAAGGTGGGTAAGCATGTGGAATTTTGGTTTGTTGGTCCATTGGGCGTTCAGCACGCCTAGTTTCAAGAACTGTTCCACAACAATCTTGAGATCAGAAAGATATATGCCCACGTTGAAAATTCACGTTTGAAAGACTAAAGAAGCCAAATGAACTAATAGCATCCAGCAATGTTGATACTCCTGTGGTAGACAATTGAAAAAAAACAAACGGAGCCGCCTGCAACACAATGCAAAAGTCTTTTCCAAGTGGGCTCTGGCATGATTGACCATATTATGAGGTTGAATAGGCGGGACATTCAAGCCATCAATTTCAAATCCTTGCCACCGTCCCAGAAGATTTTCCAGTTTGTTGGGCAATAAATGCAAAACCACGTCACAATACAAATATTTTGTAACCCCAAGAAGGACAACGTGTAGGGTTTCCACTGGAGTGTCTAATTAGCCATCAAAAGCTAGAGAGACTAAGTGAGCCCCATGGAAGGGTGGTGGGAATTATCAAAAATTGCACCTGCCAAACATAGGAATGGGTTAAACATGTGGTCTCCAAATTTATCCTCCAAGTGTTCACAATGAAGTATGATGTCCAGCTGAGACGTCTGTTTGCTTTTTGATTTATGCTTGTTTGAGCGGTAAATCTGCTGAACTTCTTTTGCAAATGGTGAATTGATAGAGTCCCGAGGGCCAAACTGTTTTGATAGATCATCAAAATGTTTGATGCTTTTTGGGTTTTGTGTAAGCTCCCATAATTCCTTGGTGTACTCACGGGTGCGATCCAGGTTGCAAAAGGGAAGACTGGCCTGAAGAAATTCCCTGAGTAAGTTTTTCTCTTTGAGTTCAGAATTCTGCAAAATCTCACTGGCATCCAATTTGCATCAATGCCCACAAACCTTTGAACATAAGTTTCTGTTTGTTTGTCAGCCCTAGACTCAACAGTCAGATCACAAACCCAACAAGGCAATAAAGTACTGGAAGGATTCATTGTGTTGGAAATCTCAGCATGCATGGGCAAGTTGCCGGTGTGGCATAGAATGAATGGTACAACCAGGACATCTTGCTGAATGCTACAATTGTAAGTCTGAAAGCCGGTTGAAGATGAGTGGCCAAAGGTATTTTGATCAATTTTCAGCCACCACAAATATGAACAGGATGAACTAAAAGCGCACTTCAATTCATCTACTATCTGATACCCTTGCTCTAAAGCATTGGCAATGTTAGATGTACACAGTGGGTGAATGTGATACTCCTGATTGGTGAGTTTTGGATTCAGTCCAGCCAACGTAAAGTAAAATGACATATGCTTGTTTCATTTTTTGGAAACATTACCAGGGGTGGCATCTCAATACAGCACAAGGGGTACACTTTGAATGATCAACCCATTTGCCTTCTCTTGCCAATTATTTGGGAGCTCAATGCGCTTGAACCCATGCGGACTCTCCTCTAACAAAGAAAACTTTGATCAGATTTGACCTATTACAATTTCAACATGAATTTGCATGCTCACGTAAAAATTCAGTACCTGGAGAGTCACCCCACCTCAAACCATTGTGCAATTCAATTCTTGCAAATGACCATGCAAAGGTCTGAACATCAACATTCAAAAGGTTTCAGAATCAAATTTGGGTTCAGCAGCAACACAGAAATTTGGTGAGCCTTGCAGGCCGGCTACAACTTCCAAGCACTTTGCCCGCACACCCACTTGGTCCTTATAATAAAACACTGGAGGAACTACATAAGAATCAACCCGCTGTGCAGGTTCATATCTGTAAAAGTGCTCTCCATCAACTTCAACCATAGGCACACATAGACTTTGGTGTAGCTCTTCCCACCATTTTTTGGATTGTGAAAATTGGTTGACCTCAACTGATTTGTCAATCTCTTGCAAAAAGCCAATGTTGTGACATACTTTGGGGTTAGATAACTCCTTTGGACAGCAGGACAACATCAGAGATGTCATAGCTGTGGATTAACAAATAAGATATACTCACTTGTGATATGATGTCTGTAACCAATAGAGTAAAACACGGATTGCCATGATCTCATAAAAAATGAAAGCTTTTAATATACTCAATACAAAAAATATTTAACCCAAAAGGAATCTCGAAATCAATTTCACCCGAAAATGGATTTTCTTCAGGAAAACCAAAATAAGGTAATTCTTGAAGGAAATCTAATTGATTGAAATTCTCAAGAATAGGACTTTGAATATAAGCTTGAAGGATTGACACAGGACTAAACATAAAATTAGAAAAATGATCAATTTAGAAAAAGAATGATAAGGAAAAAAATAAATTTTAAATTTATTTAAAATAAGAGTTGAAGATTGAAATTAAAATGTGATCAGAATACTTGTATCTCTTGACATAAGTCTGGACTTGAACGCTCAAAACCCGTTCTGGTCTGGTCTTAGTGAAAGGCCCATGGCAGATCTACCAGACAATACAGTACCTGACATCAAGAATCACTCATGCTGCAACAATCACCCAGACCTACTCGAAAAGGCTCAAGACAAAGAGGTATAAGAAGGCAGATACTCACCCCCCTTCAAGACCCTACTAGGCGGGAAGTATCCCCACTTCTACTAGTGTCCAAAGCAGGCACGTCCAAAAAACGAGTATGCACTGATATGAGCTACAGTAACCCGTTGTTGAACGACAAAATCAATAAGGATAAGATCAAGGTTGTGTTTGACTCCCTGATCTCCTTTGCACCATATATAATGGGCAAATTGCAGAAGTCCAAAAACTTACTCATGTAGAAGAGCGACGTCAAGAACACATATCAACTCCTACCGATGGCCCCGCAATGGCAGCTGAGAAAAATTGTCCTCATTGACGATCTATACCATGTCGACAAATGCGCCAACTTTGGGTCATCACCATCAGCGAAGCTGTGGTGCTCATTCTTCTCTCTTGTGCTGTGAGTAGCAGAAAACAAGTTCCGAATCCGTCACCTCAACAACCTGATGGGGGACACATGGGGCATAGCATCAAGCAACAAACTTGTCCTTTTCAAAGAGAAGCAGATCCCTAGAGATCAAGCTCTACTCTTACTATTGTTCGACAAAATCAAGGTGCCGTGAGACTGGAAGAAACAACTCCACGGACAAGAACTCAAAGTCATTGGTTTTTGGGTGGAACCCAACCGCCTCAAGTTCTCCCTGTCCCCAGAAAAGAAGGCAGACCTCATCAACAAGCTCAAAGAATTCACCAGCACAAATCAAAACAACCTGCAAGAGTGGCAACAACTCCTTGGATGGTGCTCCTGGGCACTGAACGTATTTCCGCTGGGAAGGGTAGCACTACAATCGTTGTGGGACAAAATCACAGGAAAAAACTACAAAAGACTAGTAGTTCCCCACAACAAAGAAATCCAGGCTGACTTGAGATGGTTAGCCTCCCGCCTAGAACAATCAAATGGAATCAACCTACTCAAAGCATCATTATGGACACTAGCCGAGGCCAACGTCGTTTTCACCGCTGATGCGTGCAAGACCGGGATTGGCATCTGGGATCCAGCATTGCTAATTGATTACCACATGAAGCTTCCACTACCATCACGGAAAATCTACTGGGCCGAGCTGTTGGTGGTAGGTCACGCCATCAACAAAGCAATCAAGGCTAAGCAAAAGAAGATAATCATATGCTCGGATTCAAGCAACGCATGTGACCTCTTCCTATTGCACCGCGCGGTTCGGATGGTCAGACCACTATTTCAACACATTGTCAACCTTATCATAGACGCGCAAGTTGACGTCAGAGTTGTCCACCTACTGGGTAAGAAGAACATGCACGCAGACTCCTTATCAAGAGGGGCCACCAATCACATCTGTTTCCTCCAACCAACTGTCTCATTGATTGAATTATCACACCAGTCCTCTTTTCCTGATGGAGGCATATCAAATTGACCACCAAAGGCCTACTCATACATCACAGTTCAGCTCACCCTTGCAAGATCAGATGCTGACGCTCCGCTAGCCTCCTCCACAAAAGCAAAGTACAGAAGTGCTCTGATTGCCTACCTATACTTCTGCGCAAAAGAAGGCCTATCACCCAAACCAACAGTAGAAACCCTCACTTAATTCATTCCAGTATCAGTCAGGCGCCCTTCACCTAGAACAGGCCGGCCCCTATCCCCCAGATTGATCTCCTGCTACCTATCAGGCATAGTGTCATCCCTCCTACCACAATGACCGTTTGTGAATTCTATCACTGACCACCCAACGGTCCGAAAGACTCTACAAGGAGCCATGAAATCCTTTTCAGCCCCAGTAGTCTGCAAAGACCCAATATCCCTAGAAGATATAGAAGTTGTAGCGTCAGCACAGGGTCATCCCTAGACAGCACCCTTTTCTTAACAATCTTAACTATAGGATTCCACGGCCTACACCAACTAGGCAAACTCACAACCCCAGACTCTTTGAGAGACATCAAGAACAGGGAATTGATCCTCAGACACACCCTGAAGTTCTCCCACTGCAGGAGATACGCGAAGTACACCCTGCCTTACCACAAGGCGGACCCATACTTCCTGGGATCGGAGGTACTGCTTGCGAGCTGAGACCTACCTGGGGTGTCAGTCATTCCCCCACATCCACACAGCATTTCCCTCCTAGGGCATGTTCGTTTGGCAAACGTCTTAGTGACAAAACTGACGTGTTTCCAGTTTTCTCCTCCATGTTTCCTCCTCACCCCCCCCCATCCCATCCATACCCACCGCGTCACATCCCACCACATCATTTCCTATCCTCTGGTGCCCACCTGGTCACCCGTCTTGTCCGCGCCAATTGTAAATCGCAGTTGCCCGGTGGCAGCACTGAAAGCATACCTACAGATTTGCAACCCCCTACTCCCACATGGCCCACATCTACTAGTAACATCAAAAAGGAAAGGACCCACAAGATCTTGGTTCCTACAAAGTTTCCACGAGTTCTTCAACCACAGCAAGTTGGGACATTCCTTGCAACCCAGAGGACCAACAGCCTTAGGCCAAGCAGGCCTCCCAATGGACCTTATCCAGATTGCAGGCAGATGGTCGTTGGAAGCATTCCGCATCTACGTCCGGGACCACCCGCTTTTGCTGCTAGGAGCAAGACAAGAACACCCCCTAGCGAGAGCAGGCCACGCAGGGGCGTTTGTCATATTCTGACCTGTTAGGGAGACAGGAAAGCTTACCGGACTCCGGAAGTGAGCAAAGCCCCACATCCATGCCATCCAGTCAACACAACTCATTGAGTCGGCCAACCTCTCGTCGCCACTCTACATACTTACCTTCACCATTCTTATAACAGGTGGCGGTCGGCGTCTCTCAGTATTAGTTCTCAATCTATCCACCACACCATCTTTCTTAGCTCCGTCTCTCTCTATTCCTTTTATTGTATCCAGTGCTGCTGTGGTTAGTTTCGTTTCTTCTTTTTGCACGCATTCTGGCGTCAGTGATCTAATCTAAACCTTCAGCTGCTGCGCTTTTGCGCGGCGGCGTCCCACATGATAGTTAATACCCTACCTGCGCCACCCATCTCCTAGAGACAGGAGAAGCCAGTTATATTTCAGGAAAAGGTACATAAATGAATTATAACAATATTAAATGAACTAAGACTAGCATGTATCCAGTTCCTGAACCACTTGTAAACAGATGTTTATGACATCAAGCCTCGCTTGGCAAGCATGGGCCTTTGATAAGTTTACTTATACCATTGATCACAATCTCTCAATCTTCATCCTTCCTTCCTTGTATGAAAAATTCCTCCAGTTGTCTCCCCTTCTGAAGATACTTCCTTCCTGCTTGACTCTTTGTTAAGTTATTTTGGACCTTTCTTCTGTCTGAGAAGATCCCTTAAATTTTTGTCTTTTGTCCAAAGCCTGCTGATTGCCTGTTCTTGTCAAAAGACGCTTGATATAATTTGGTTAATATGATGATGCACACATCTTTCCTTCTTTCCTTACACACATACCCCCAAAAAGTAAAACAAAACTCATTAACTCAATAACCCCCACAAGTTTATCCAAACCAAAAGGAAGCAAAAAGCCTAACCTTGAATAAGATAAAGAAAGTGAGAGACTTATCAAACTTCAGAACCTACAAAAATTGGTCTCCCAAAGATTGATTCACGTTTCCAAGAGAATGTTTATTTTTGTTGAATCCATTCCAAAACACTTCCTCAACACCTAACCCATATGTACCCAAACAATCACCTCCCCTCAAATCCTTCACCAATTTATCAAATCTGAACTAATCTTAAACCGTTTGGACTCAACAAGTGAGAGAGAGATCCGACCATGAAATAAATTTTAGTGACATTTGTTCAGCGCGTTTCAAGGAGTTTTTCTTCGGATTTTCAGTATAAATTTCCGATGTAAGATGAGTTTCATTTGATATTCAAAAAGCATCATATTCTTTATAAAAAACTCAATACCTGATTATGAATGTAACTAAACTATTTAAGGGTTCTTAAGAAACAAAATGGAATGAATCAAAAGAAAAGACCACATAAACTCCACATCCTCAGCAGGAAAAAACAAAGTAAAAAGAAATTGGTTGATACAAAGTGTTAACTCTGAATAGGAAACTAATGCTTCTTTGAATTCTTGACTTTTGAAATCCAATTAGTAAATGCATAAAGAGCCAATTATTTTTCCACTTTACCGGTTCTCCAATCAAGGAGGAAGCATTTGAGAAGTGAGAAAGGGAGCTCACTTCAGCTCACTTCTCATGCTGGTCAAACTACGCAAGGTGTTTGATGCCCAAGAAGCAAGACTTGCCTTTGGAACCACAGGTGAGGCACGCTGGGCTGTGGGTGTAACAAGTACGCCTAGCGTAGTTTGTTTACACAGACCAGAGTTTTTCTATCAGACTCTGGTAAGTGCTGCTAACACTAACCAAAGTCCTTCTTTAAGACTTTGGTTATTGCTCTGATGGACATTTGCGTGAATAAATGGGTTGAGACCCTTTGAACCTTGGGAGGGAGGGGTCTATGAAAGACATGCGGGTTCATAAAGGAGTTGAAGCCGTAGTCCTCAGAGAGAAAAGGGAGAGGTTTGATGATAGAAAAAGAGGGAAGGTGATTTCTAATTATTTGGAAAGCTGATAGGGAAGGAAGAAGGGAGTAGTTCAGATGGATCATCTAAGACTCCTTTCATTGGATCTTGGGTACAATCCAGGTCCCAACTATTATTCAACAGCCTCTCTCAACAGACAGCGCTTTAATCACGGTCTGGTTTTAAGGGCCTGATCCTCTTCTCCTTTGTGAGGACAGTGACGTGGACCGGGGACATTCCTTGTGCCCATGTCACATCCTATCCAATGTGAAAAGAGATACAAAAAAATACACTTCTTGAATTTACTTAAGCATTTTACATATACAGACAGACAAGAACAATATGAATGAATCAGAAGAAACTTGAGAGAAAAGAGAGTCCATTTCTCTCAATATCATGTTATCCAAAGAGAGATACGGGAAAAAGGGAAGGAAGAGAGGTCTATCTCTTCCTTCCCCGTTATTATTATTTGTTTGACAATACACTAGGTATTGGTGATGAATCGTAAGACTTGCTCCCGGTAAAGGGAGTGAGGCTTACTCAACTGTGGGTGTAAAAACGCCTAGCGTTGATCACACTTGCGCTGGTGAGTTAGACCTGGCGCGTGCAAAAAGACTCACTGTGAGAGTGAAGGGATTGAGACACTTTGAACCCATCTCAGGGGACAAAGGATTGAGGGAGCCAAGACCCTGCTAAAGGGTCTCAACCCCAACATCGAACGGTCAGAGTTCCCGAAACAAGAAGAATCCCACAGTTATATCACACCCATTTAGAACCAAAATGATACTAGCAAGTACGTTAAGCAAAAAGGGTGCGTAAGCCGTTACAAAAGACAAACAAAAAAGGGGGAAGGCCTTTACAAATCACAACAAAGGCGTCTCGCCAGGTGACTAGTCCGTTCTGCAGTTGTCTTGTCATATACGCGTATATGTAACGTTTATAGCAGGACGAGTTCCAACAACCGGAACGCTTCAGAGCACAAATAGAACATTCCCAGTGAGCCTTGAGTGAAGTGCCACAAATCCTCAAGCTATGTCCAGACCAAATGTTGTTTCCCAAAGGCTTGTAGAGATGTTAAAAGGTTAATACGTCTTTGCGTGGTATGGGGCCGCCTTGGTCGATACATGGGAAAAGCGGGTCCTTTCTACTACCATCCACCTTGCTGAGCAAACAATGTAAAGCTGATACCGGGTCAAGGATGTTTGGCTGTTGAGACAGGCGCAGGAGTTGGACTTCGCCCGGAGCAGCAGTCTTTGCCATTTGAACTCGGATGGTTGCGTGAGCCATGGCTTTGTTGAAGGATACATCCTTGCGGCAAATGAAAATGCTGGGATAGTCGGAATTGAAAGTGAGCTCTCCTAAACGTGCCAGTCCCCAAAAGCCTACCAAGATTAGAGCTTGCATTACAACCCCCAATATCAAAGACTGTGAGAGTTTTGAAGAGAGAAGGTGTATATCCATCAGCGTAAGTCCAACTCTCCTGCAAGTTCTATCATCCACTTCGGTTTTTGTAGCGGCCGTAAGTAGCAACCTGACTCTATCAATGTTCTCGGCTGGGAAAGATTCGTCGTGTAAAACATGCCACATGTTCAAGGCCGTCAAGTACTTTCTTGTTGTTTTGCTCAGGACAACATCATTGTCATTGTTTTCTTTGCACCAAAGTATGAAGTTGTAAATTGCCGATGAGGTTGCTGGGAAAGAATACAACCACAGAATCTGAAACATTTATTAACGGCAGCTGCGTAATGTCTAATGGTTGCAGGAGCCCACCTGTGCGTTAAGATGAATTCACTTGCGTCGTCAAGTTTTCTGATGGTGCCCATGCTCGTGTGATGTGAGGTTAGGGCGGCGGCACTCGTGATTGGGTTGTAGTATACGATTTAGAGGATGGAAAGACTTGACGAAGTAGTGGCACTAGATCTGGTGGGATGTCAATGCAGATCATATCAGCTCCTGCTATTGAGGAATCCAGACCCCTTGATAGAGCATCAGCATCGTTGTCATTAGAAATGACCCTGACTAGATTAATGTCGCAATTGTTCTCAATTAACAAGTCTTGAACCAGCTTCCATTTGTTGTTGACCCAATAGTCTTTTGACTTCCTGTTTTTTGCTGCCCCTTCTGTTGTCGTGTTGTCGGTCAAACACAAGAACTTATAACTGGGCAGGTCCATTTTCTTCTTCAGCATTAATAAACCAAGTCTGACGGCGACTGTCTCCGCCCAGGCAATTGTTCTCCTTGGCTTATCCAATGGTTAAGACCAGCCTGGTAGCCATTCAAATTGGCCCCAGGCCTTGCCAATGATTATACCAATGCCGTAACTTGATGACACATCTCCTACCCATCCGACATTCCTCACTTTATGGTCCGGAATTAGTCTTGTTGGTTGCAGGTTCATTAAACACATTTTCCAATATTCTATGTCTTCTCTAACCTCTGCTGGCATTTTCCTTAAACCAGGTGACTTCCAAATCACTACCCACTTGAAGCTCTCTGCCAGGTACGCTTTCAATTGTGGTAAAATTAGTGTTAAATGACTCAGCTTTCCATTAAACTTCTCCACTTGTCTTCTCTTAAAATATTCTTTGCTTAAGAATTCATTGACCTCTTTCTTTCTCTTTTGCAATTTCTTGCTTGGAAGTGTAACCGCCTTTTTCCTCGAGGTCCATAAACAACCAATAAATTTTTGTTTGTCTGCGAATTCGGAATATTTTGTCACATTTGTTTTTACTCCAAGTTCTTTGCTTGCTTTTACAATATCTAGCATTGAGGTCGTATCTGACTCTTCCTTAATCATCAAATTATTGTCTACCCAACAAAAGACCTCTGTTAATTTGAATCTTGCCTTCATTAAGGATTTCCATCCATCAGCCGGGCCTCCAAAGGACCCACAACCAGCTACCCCCCCAAATGCTATCCTTAGATCTATGTCAATTAAACCATTGAAATCCTGTATTGCTAAATACGGCCATTGAGAAGGGTATGTTGGTATTTGCCTATAAGCTCCTTCCCAATCAAAGATGCCTACATTCACGCATCTATCTAAACTTCTAAAGAATTTTGCTACAATGCTGAAGTCATCCCACGTTGTTTCAAAGTCGTCTTTATTGACCAAAGAATTTATGAAGGGACGCCACTAACAAACCTCGGAAAGGACATATCATTTATTGGACAAAAAGTGCCATCCCCATTTTCTACAGCTCCCAATGGACCGGTCCTAAAGAAGCCTATGTTATTAAATACTTCTTCTTCAGTGAAAGGTCCGCACATTCTTCCTGCTTCTACTTCTTTCTTTATGTTGGCTTCAATTTTATCTCTTGCAACTAAAGCTGACTTGTGATTAGGTGGAGAGAACCACCTCAAGTCTTCTATCTCATGCTTTGGGATGCCTTGGTGAAATCCGTGTATGAAACCATCTAAAAGGTAAAGATAATCTAAAAGCAGGCCATATTTTTCCAGCTCTCTCTCCCAGGCTTTGACATTCATTTCGCATTTTACCTTCACTGGCCATGTCTTCACTTTTGTTTCATCATAAAGGAATTTTTCTTTCTCTCTTTTTGTCTCAACATTTAACTTTTGTTTCATAGGAATACTAAACCAATACAATCACAATTTACAAATTAGAATTTGAAATAAATCTCTATTCATTGTACAAACAATATGCTATTTAATCATGATACAAGATTTCTTATAGCTTACATCTTTTCTTTTGAAGTAGACTGCTTGGTTCCTCCGATGTCATTCTTATTCTTCTGATAATTTTCACTGTAGTTTCTCCCTTTGTAATTTGGGTTTGGGTTCTGTTTTCCTTTCTCTTTCTCCTCTTTACTGTAAGGTGACGGTGATCTTCTAAAGTTCTTTCCTTGATCGTTTTGTCTATTTCCTTTATAGTTCCTTTGAGCTCCTCTCTGAGACGGTACATTCAGGAAAACTTCATTTTCTTGTTCTACATCTAAATCTGCCGAGTTATGATTTTTCCCAATTGGGTATTGTTGCCGGTGATTGGGCTGAATCCTTCTCGCTCCATACCTTTTGCGTAAGCTAAATTGCTTTCTAATCAGCTTCCTTGCTCATTCACATATCCAACATTCTGACAAGCTTACAATTGTCATGTTTCATGATTCTCCCATCTTGAAGCAAATTGGTTTGTTCTAGAGCATCTTCTAAAAAGTCCTCTCTTTTCACCGAGGGATCTCCGGGAGCACCGTTCACTTGATTGCACATCACATTGGTCCTAACCGCTATATCATACCGGAAAGCTGCAACCCAACCATGTCTAGTATTAAGTTTTTGTACATATTCGAAATGTTCTTCCAGACTGTATATAAAGTACTTTAATCAGTCCCTATGAGCTTCACCATAACTTGATAATGCTCACTCTTTTGTGAAATCTTTGTGAAGATAATGATCCCTTAGGTACTTCACCATAAGTTGACGAGCTCTAGTCCACTCTGCAAAGGATAGGTACCACTCACTTCTCGGGATCTGACCTGTGATCCTGTCCTTCTTCTTTGATGTATTGCTGCTGGATACCATAGTATCTAGTTCTATCCACTCTTTGTTGAAGATTGTGAGAGGCAAGTGGTAATCAAGATTCTTTAGATGGTTATCCGAAAAATCAGTAAACACTCTTAAGCCTGATCTAGAGGTGTTTCCCTTCTTGTATCCCTTCAAAGGATTTTCTTCTTTGATTGTCAAGTGTAATTTCTTCCATCCTTCTCCTTTATTCATTGAGTTTAATATGACTTCGAGCAATTTCTCGTCATTCTTTTCCAAAGCTAGCTTTGCTTGTTCAAACAAAAAACCTGTTTTTAAAGCCACACGTATTGAATTAGTTCTATGTTTCCATATTATTTTGCTAAACAACTGTGATTAACTCTTTTGATGGAATTGGCGGATTAAATCACAATCTCACAAGCAGGTGAAAGTCGTTGCGGATATTTCACGCCTTGACAAAGACATCGCGGAGTAGATCACACTTGATGTTAAAAAGGGTACCGCGGAATATATCACGCTTGGTGTGACGTTCCAATCAAGAAACGCTTCATATAAGGATAAACCATGTAAAGATAGGAAATAGTGGAATATGAAATATAAACGAATAAGACAGTTCAAAATTATTAACCAACTTGATTTCTTATCATTTTTCACTTCCACCAATATTTTTGATACCAAATCATCAGAGTCTTCTGATGATAAAACAATATCTGCCTTTGATTTTCTTATTTCTCATATGACTATCGCCTCTTCTTCTTCTGAGGTGTCTATCTCTTGCAATCCTTCCTCTTCTCTTAAATGTTCTTCTTCTTCTTCTCTTAATCTTTCTTCTTCCTCTTCATCTTTGTTTCTAACTCTATCGTTCTCTTTGATGGTTGTTTCTATTTGAAAATCATCTAATTTTGCTGAGTTAGGTGTTGTTGGTCCTGTTTCCGACTCTGGATTCAAACCTAAGTTTCTTTGAGTGGTCATAATGCAAATATTTATAAAGTAAAAGGTTCAAAGAAAAAGGATTTGGATAAGTCAATAATCTCGACAAGCTCACAGGATAGGATTGGAGAAGAGAGAAAAGACAAAGAGCAGAAAATCCACGATGGACGTAGATTTCTGGAAGAGAGAAAAATGGGACAAAGGAGCAGTGGAGAGACACAGGATTACTCTCACTAGGTCCACTATTCAGGGACCGTTTGTCCGTTAGTCATCTTCGAGATCTAACTGTCTCAAAGATCACGTAATCTTCTCTTCTGCCGTCTTGTTTCTTTGTTGACATCTGTGACATGGACAGGAGTCATTCCTCGTACCTTGTCACAACTCACCAAGTAAAGCGGTTTGAAGAAGAAAAGGGTACGAGTAAACTAATCTGTTGGATGACCATTACCTTCCGCAATGTTTAGAAGTCTATTTTCAACAGCAGCAAGAGCCGTAGTATGTTTCATACAATAATGTACTACAACGCAAAAAGAAAACCCCGCCAAAAAAGGTCAAAACGATCAAAATCCCAGCAAAAAACTGCCCCCAAGAATCCACGAAGAAGAAAGACTCACAAAGCTCGGACCCAAGTGTATCATAAGCTGCCTGACCTTTCTTCATACTCCTAATATAATCCTCCGCAAGATCCTTATCCAACCCGACCAACATCCCTTTCTCATTCATCAAAGCTTGTGATTCTTTTTCATACTCAAGTTGTAAGCTTAATTCTTTGATGTGTTTTTCATTTGCTTTACTTTGTCTTTTGATTGCTGTGTTACGTTTTTGATGGATACCTGAATGAACTCTTGAGAGTTGTTCTTGCATCTCTTCTGTTCTTCTTTGCGCTTGCTAATCATCATCCCAAAAGAAAATTCAATATGATATATGGTTAGAAACTCAAATAAAAATGATACTTTTTGTTTTGGAAGAATACAAAAAAGTGTACGGATGATTTCTTTTCCATCTCATTCAATTCCAAAACCTTACTCTCAAACTCCTCACTCAGCAATCCCAAGTTTTTCCTGACCTCCCCAGCTTTCCCATTCTCGGCTTCCCATTCATTTGCTAACCTCCAACACTGAACCAAATCTTTCTCATACTTATCAATCAATTGAATCTGTCTTTCTAAGCAATGTGAATTAGATTCTAATGAAGACATTGAAGATAACTCTGAACTTAATGTTTTTTGTAAGGATTCAATGGCTGTTCTAACTTTTTCCGGTGATCTGGCAATCCGGGTTGATAATCTATTGATTTTGTTTTCTAATCTTTGAACTTCTGTTACTGCTGTACGCTTTATATAAAACAATCATTAGCTTGTGGTTCAAGAGATTGTGTGGGTTTTTTTCGATTGAGAAGACTTACATTTTGTTCACAGATTGTTTGTCGGGTGTTCAACAGTTCTGCTCGTTGTTGTTCTAGTGGATCAGTCATATCTTTATACTCTAAAATTGTAGCTTTATATCCTTCAATCTGAGGTATCAATTCAGCTGCAATTCTTTCTTCTTCTTCATGTGTTCAACTAATCCAAAAAAAAAGTCAAAATCAAACATCAATCAATCAATCAAACATCAGTCTTTTTTTCTTGCAAATCAAATGAGAAAAAAAATCCAAAAGTCAAGAAACGTACTCTAAATTGGAATTTTCTTTTGCCAATTTCGAGATCCAATCCATAATAGCTTCACATTGGTTTTGTGAATCACTCAGAGAGTCCTCTAAAGGATGTAATACTAATGGAGCTTGCTCCGTTTCAAACAAAACAAAATTAATCAAACCACTCAAGATTTTTTTATATCTCTCGGGTGTAGGGTTTAGTAAATCCCAATCTGAGAAATCATATATTGCTGCACATCTCATGAGTTGTTCTAATGTATCTTTAAAAACTCCTGTGAAAACTCTATACATACAAATTGTCTAAGAAACACACCAATATTAGAAGTCTGATTGTTTTGGAGAGTAGGGTCTTTAGAACTTACAGGATCATGAACGGTTGTTAATGGTTCTTCAATTGATTCATGTATATGATCTAGAGTGATATTAGCTAAATGATTTAAAACCCATTCATAGAAATGATGAGCTCTAGTTGGGATTGGTTTATTGATCTCTTCTATTGTTAAACTTGTGGTCTTGTTAATAATTTTGGTTATTTGTTATTTGTTATTTGTTATTTGTTATTTGTTATTTGTTATTTGTTATTAGTTATTTGTTATTTGTTATTTGTTATTCAGGTACCCCATGCATGTATCTATGGATAAGGGGGATGTTGGTCTTACATCTTAGTAATAAACACTCAAACTGTTTGAAGTTCTACATGCACTGGTAGAATATAGATTGAATAAATATATGTTATAGATAGCAGTGCTAGAAGAGCATATGATAGTTGATTCACAAAATAAAAAGGTAGTATCTGAGGAATGATGTTGGATTATCTTGGGTTTTATTCTCTAGAATTTGTAGAATTATTCTTAACTTAGCTTTCGTATTATTCTTTGTTTTGGACTCTCTTTGATTACTCCATACCATTTATATTTGAGAGATCTATTCTAGATAATTCTCTCTAAGTCTTAGAGAGAATTGATAATGGTAATAGGAAGTAATGAAAGGAGAGAATGGTTATTATAATAATTACACATTCTTGTATATCTTGACAATTTGAGAGATTCTAAATGAATCACCATTTATTTAAAAGTCATACTAGCTTTACATTGGTTACACACATCTGGTGGTAGTACTTATATATCTTTTAACACAGCATACTTGCAAGACGCAAAAGTGTGGTAACAATTTTGTTTGAACTGAGTGTTGGGAATGACATTGTTGGATGATGAAGTGTTGGATGATGAAGTGCTGGAGCGTAATAAGTATTGTTGTTGAAGTGGTTTTGTATATTTTCAAGTTTCAGTCAAACACGCGACTTGATGGTATTTTTCCGCAGGAGGCACGACGGAGGTAGGCGGTGTCCACGCGTACGAGTAGCGCATACTACATGCCTCAGCAGGAACTCTTTGTTGTCGGGCATGGTGACATATGGAAATATTGAGACCCTAATAAAAGATCCTGGGACAATCACAATTCATTTGTGATGGTAAGCACTGATTTGAAGTCAATGAAGCATAACATTCATTTTGTTATGCAAAGAATAATGTGTTTTATGCCACGGGCACATTTACTGTTGGGAAATTGTTCCTAGATCTTTATTGTATCTATATATATTTTGTTATCTTTGTATTTTGGGATTCAGTATCAAATCCTTTTGTAATTATAATAAATCAATATTTTCATCATTTAAAAATAAAGAGACATAAAATCTATTACATCAGATTTCTGCAAAGATCTTTTGAGACTATACTTTTATATAATTTAACGTACATCCCAGATCACTACATTGGGCTTCAATCTACCACTGAATTATATAAAATTGTTTATAAGCTTTAAAAATTTTAGGACTCCTGTGGCAATTCTAATACATTTAAAACTTAAAACTTTCCTATCATCATAACATTGTGAAACTTTTCTATCAACTTCATTGTAATCTAGACCGTAAATAAAAACTACAATCTTAGCAAGCGTATCTCAACTATTTGTTTTGTTCTTTTGTATCAAGTATCATTTTTCAATATTTTTGACCTTACAATTATTACCTTATTTCAATCTCCTTAATTTTCATTCTATTCTTCATTTTCTATTTATTTTGTATCAAGTTATCATTTCTCAATGTTTTTGACTCACATTGTTACATTAATCATCTTTCCTTCTGTCTCAGTTTCTTTCCTTAGACTTGTTTTATTTTATTAAATTTTGTATTTCTCCTTAAAGGCACTCTCTATTTCTTCCCAACAACACATTTTTCCTTTCAACTATTCAACAACCTTTCCTATTTATTCCTTTTCTTAACTCTTCTCTTTGTTTCTACCTTTCTACTTTTCAACTATTTGACAACATTTCTACTTTTCTACTTTATATTTTTACTCTCCAATATTATTTGCTATGAACCCACAGGACGGACATTCAAACCCGTGGGATCCCAGTCGACAAGTTGTTCAATCAACCTGACGCATCTTTAGATGCAATGGATATTGGGGATCTACGCGCCGCTGAGGCCACTCCGCGACCTGCTCATTGGGAACGCCCTCCGTCTTTTTCCACCAATACGTCTATCAATTCTGGTGCCGCTCCTAGCTCCATCTCTATGGCTCAACATCAACATTTGACGGAGACTGTGGAAGAGTTGCCCCGTTCAATGGCATCATTCATGCACATCCAACATAACTTAGCTGCTCCGCATCAAATGGGAAACATCGCAGACAGAATGGGTAATATGTCACTGAATTCTCCAACGTATGCAAACCTTAATTCAGTCCGGACGCGGATGAATCCTCATTATCAGTTACCTCAGCCCCATTATCCCGTTTTTCATCAACCCATCAGTCATCACCAACCTTCTCATCAGCACAGTCCTACTTGCAGTTTTCTTCCCCCACAGCCGCCGGGATTTGCTGCCCATCAACAACTACGGCCAGCTTTAACTCATCCGCCGCCTCCAGGATTGCTCCCTCCCGGTTTGGTTCCGTTTCCTGCTTTCCCTCCACCTCTGGGTTTCCTTACAACACCCAGTTGCGCCCGCGTTTCCTACTCACCTGCACCTCTTGCCCGCTCCTCCGCATTTTCCAGCTTTGTTGGCTGATCCTCAATTAGCTCCTGTGCCGCCACATATTGAGGATGAGCCACCCCCTTCCAAGAGGTTGTTTTTTGGGGGGCCTCCCTCCGATTTGTGTGGCTTCCTTCAGGATGTCCGGGATATTATGCGGGTGTACAATAGTAAGTTCCTTAACAATGATTGCCGTATCAACTGGATTTCTCTGCATTTCAAGTCTCATCTTCACACGGGCAAGGAACCTACGAATGCGGCACAGGGTTGGTTCAACGGTTTGCTGTGCAATAATGCTCAATTTCAAAATTGATGGCATGAACATGCGGATCTGCATGGCTTGCCTTTCAAATTCACGAACTACAATCCCTCCCTCATTTTTATGAAGCATTGGTTGCCAACTTTGGTGATGGGAACGCAACTGCCAGAGCCAACGAGCCTAAGAGGTTGCTTAAGCAGGGCACATCTTCCATTTTCGAATTTAACAGTGCATTTAGAGCACTGGCAGCGCAGACCAGCCTCAGTGTTGATTTGCAAATTGAATATTATCGGTCCAATTTGGATCAAGCAGTTCTGGGCGCAGTCAATGGCTGGAAAGAATGGCATGCAGTTGTGACGTTGGAAGACATGATGAGATTTGCGGTGGAAGGACAGACAGTAGCACACAGTGTGAAGGAGATCAAGAAATCTAAGCAGAATCCGGCATCAGCAACTTTGAAGCCCACTTTGCCTGCAATACAAGCACCAGTTGACCCTAATGCAATGCAAATCAACGCTCTGGCATCGCGGCCGGCTCCTTCTTGTTTGCCTAATGCTGGCTTACCTGGAAATTGCACCTCCAGGCCCCGTTTCTCTTCCACTCAACGACCACCATCAGCCAATGATGGCATCTGGAGTAGGTGTTTCTATAGCGTATGGATTGTTGCAGAAGAATTGGGAGGAGCTTGTCAAAGGGTTAAAGATGCCCAAGCCCACCAAACAACACTTTATTGAAAACATCGGCCGGCCTCCCGACACAACCAGTGAACGTCTTGGAAATATCAAGAACAAGGAGAGAACTAAAGGTCCTGATTGTCCAAGGGGCAAAACATCAATTGAGCACCTTTAACCATTTATCAGTCGGTTACCAAAGGTATTCAACCTGGAACTACAAACCGTTGTTGGCAAAGTGCAACACTTGAGTCTCTTTACGCACTTTTTGGGCCATTGTGGAGCAAATATGCTACAGTCAATGGCACAGGATTAGTGCATGTGCTCTTGAATCACCTGACTAAACGTAGTACTGCACAGCTTGAAGGAAAGAACTTTTCCAAGGCTCTATCAGCACACCAGAACCAAATTCACAAGGCCATCTCAGCCCTGGATCCAAACTCGTACATACCAGATAGATTTGCTTCTGCTGACCAGTTTGTGGAGAAGCTCCTCCGTCCTGATCCTCACTCCCTTAGACCTTTATTCAAAATTCCTACAGTGAAGACTCACTTTTGTCCTATCAATGTTGACCACATTGAAACCAAAATTCATCAATGGCATGTATCCAGTTATTTCCATACAATTTCACCAAATCCTTGTTATAATATGCGGAATTAGCCAAGTTCATTGCTTGATGGGCAACTGACGGTCTCTCTACTGACAGTGGTGTGGTATGCCAAGAGTGTCATCCATTGGACTCAGCCAAAGACGACAAAGACATGGATGATGATATATTAATTATATCACCTTTTTCAGATGCCCGTCGGAAAAAGGGCCTTACAACGCTGATTCGCAATATGAAGATCAGTCTTTTTGACCGTAATTCAGCTCCATTACATTTATATTTCCTTCTGGAAGGTGTTTCAGAATTGCAAGGAGAAGCACGCGACAAATACCAAGGCAAAACTAACTGGCCTTCAAGTATTATATTGGGCAATGTTAGATACTTCATGATGACGCGTGGATATTGGAATGGTGCTCACTACTGGTGCAAGGTAGTGAGATCTATAGAGGGAGTATTGGGAGTTTGGCATTACAACAAGGCTCAGAATGCCGGATTTGCTCAACTCCTAGACCGTGATGTGGCCTCAATTGGTGGCTGTGACCCACAGACCTCCTGGGTGTGTTATACCCGTCTCCCTTTTGAACAGGAGCGCGCCCATATAGATGATGTGACACGTGGTATCATGACGAAATTTCCCAAAAGAACTCATTTAATACCCTTCTCAATGCCCTCAGAAAAATTTCCTGTAGGAGGTGGCCTGCCACTTCTGGAAGTTGAAGACGCTGCGGACAATGAAGAAGAAAAAATTGAACAACAAAAAAGTGGAATGGAAGACAAAGAAATCAAGAAAGAAGAAGTCAAAGCCAATTCAATTGATGAATTGTCAAACACCAACATCATTGATCAGCCTCCTCAACCTTTGAGAATCAAATTGAAAATGGCTGCGCATTTACCACAAACAAAAACCAAAGAAGACAATGGTGAAGGGTTGCCTACCAGTGTCACAGCTGCAGACGTCAAGCCATGTAAGTCAATTTGATTCATCTTCTGTATCCGCTTACTGATGACTCTGCTTTCTAAAGAAGCTGATGATGTTCAAGTGAAACCCATTCAACCTGTCAGACCTGTTAGGAAGTGTGTGGTTAAAAAAGGTTGATCTGTTCTTTCCTTCATCTTTCATCATGTTTTTCTTGATTTTATACTTTCTCTACAGTCCTTTCTGATGTTCTCATTTCATCTCCTGTTTTTTGTCTTCCTCTATGATTTATGCGTCTTTTGAATTTATAATTTCTCTGATTTTTGGTTTGCTTGTTTATCTACTTTCTTGTTTTTCATTGTGTCTTTTCCTTCTCTCTTATTTGTCTATGTATTTTTTAATTTTATTGTTTCTCTACTGTCCTTTCTGATTTTATTGTTTATGACTCATTTATTTCCTTTCTTTTACATTGTGTCTTTTCTTTCTCTTTTGTTGCCAGTAAGGGTGGTCATTTTGCTGTTTTTCATTTTTTTCTCTTTGTTATAACTGCTGTAATTACAGGTGGTCATTGGGTGCAATTTTTCGTGGCCTTGAGACCCTGTGATGTCTCTTTCTTTGAATTTCCCGTAGTCAGTGTAAAAAGTTTGACATACAGTGTAAATTTCTATTCTGGGGCTTGAAATTTCACACCTAGTTCTTCACACCGTGTAATTCGGTGTAAAGTGTTGACGGTGTGAAAATCCTTTTGGTAAACCTGATTTGCAATTTTGCACCAAGTATATTTACACTGAAACTCTTGGTGTAAAAAAGAGGAATTTTTTCAGAGTAAAAAAAAATAATACCTCCGGGTGCATGACTTTTACACCACGGCCCTTACACCGCATTTATTTACACTGACTGAAACAAAAACGACATGGTGTAAAATTGTAGATAACACTGGGGCAAAATGAATTTTGCACCAAGTGGGCTTTACACCGTCTTTTCCGGTGTAAATGGCCCGGTGTAAAAATGCACCTCCCCTTAAAGAACAGGTGACAATATGCATGTACAGCTATTCCAAAATTAATTGTCTCAGCCCGCTCTTTTTTTTTATATCTGTGGTTGTTCATTTTTTCCTGATTTGTCCAAAAGTGGTCTAAGCTGACGCTTTTGCGCTGACGATGCAAAATGATCCTAAATGATCCCAGCTGTCTGGTCAGCGCAAATAGAATCCTATTGCCAGATTTCCACGAAACATTTCCTTGTTTACTGATCATGGCACCTGATTGCCATTCAAGGCCTCACAATGGCCGAAATCCGCCTCATCACCATCCATATCAAGTATTGTATTTGGCTCATCCTGTGCAAGGCACCTGTCCAAACAACTACAAGTACCCCAGCTTTCCGAGCTATCCTTACTCAGCTGGAACCTCATCTCAAGCAGCCAACAACCAGTGCTCATATCCAGAAGTGATGCCAGGTCAAGGCTTAGGATCCAATCAAGCCAGTGCAAACAACTTTCGAAATTCAAGTTTTTCACCAACTTCAGACTCTTTCTCACAACTTTCAACCTCTTCATTGCCACCTCCAGCCGCTGATCTTGTTCATTTGAATTGAGGCAATGGGCAAAGTAGGCTGTCAACTTTTTTTTATATGTAGTTGTCCTCATCTTAAAAAATTCAACCTTTCATTTATTAGGCCGTGTGATTCCGGCTACTGTGGCAACTACAAAACTCACCTTCAAGGTTTTGATTGAGGTATATATACCAGACAATCTTGGTGATCAATCATCTTCCCAAACTTCCAGAAACTCAAAAAAGAATCTATTGAAATATATGAATTAAATGACAGATTGACAATTGTCAAGACCTTCCAGTTAAATATTAATGGAATGAATTTGATTTACTTGATGTGTCAAAGCGGTTGTATTATTTGTTGATTAACAAGATATTCAAGAACTGAAAGGATATTCTTAATGTAGTCATAATGGGCAGTGTGTGAAGGCCAAGAGATAGTCATGAAGTTTGAGGTCAAAGAAATGTGTTGTTGCTGTGCTTCAATTCAGTTAGTTTGATCATAGTATTTTGGTATCTAATTTTGTAGTGTGTGTTCTGTCTTTTATACCAGACTCTGTTTGCCTTTAGAATCTTTTTCCTTTATCAAATAAAAAGATTCTGAAGGTAAGAATTAAATTTTACTTTCAATTATATTTTATTCTTTTTCTATTCATTGATTTTCATATTTATACATATATACTTCTTTTCATTTTTCTATAGTCTTATTTACTTCTTTGGGTCTGTTGAGCGTCAAGCTCCATTTATTTTTATTTCGTTCAGCTGTGTCTTGTCAACACTAAAGCTCAACTATTTTGTTTACCTTATAAAAAGGTTTCTAGTCAAATTTGTCAAAATCGTACAGAATCAAGGTTGAATTGCTCCCAGCCACACGACTTTCAAGGATGAGGAGAAGTGGGATGTTTTAATCTCAATGTTCAATGATACACCTTTCAAAGATTTTTGTTCTTTAATCTTCACTGCATGTGACAAACACAAGGAGAATATCTCCGAAGCCCTCTTGGAAGCAAATTTTATGGATGAACTCTGCATCAAGGGATGGATTTGCTCTCAAAAAGGCTTTCTGAAGAGCGATAAAATTCATCTTATCAACAATTTAGAGATAAATGCCTTTCTGATCCTTGTCAGACCATGTACCTGGATATGATACAGGATAATCCAAAGTCTAAGAAGGCAAAGGAATCAAATGCAAGTCCTTTCAAAGTCCTGTTAGAATTTATGTCAATGACTATGCTCACCCAAGTTGATCACTTCAGGCTCAGAAGGTCACCCAAAATCTTGCATGACTTAAAAAACGCCAAAGCCGTGGAGCTCATGTCAGCAATCACTCATCTGTAAGTCTTCCAAAAACACAAATTGAATATCAAAGGGAAATTGATCTCTTCTTTGTGTTCACAGGACACTGAAGATTCTCATGAAGATTGTGTTTTTAACAAGCTACAAGAGCTGACTTTACAATACACCAAGAGCACAGTTGATGGTGAAAGTGCGATACGGGTAGACATTTTCCTAAAAATTGTTTGCTCTTTTATTTATCCTAACTGAAATCCAACTGGAACTCTGGTTCAGGTCAACAAAGTTCCAGGTGTCAGTGACATGATGCCTCCAATGCAGCAATCAGGCTGGAAATGGGTCTCAAAGGATGTCTTCAAAAAACAGGAGGAAGAGCTCCCCCGCTCACAAATATCAGGCCTGCCAGCTTATGTGGCGTCTTCAGCAATCACTCCAACCATTTCTACAGCTGATTCAAATATCGCTTGAAAAGCAGCCATGGTGATTTTTTGTGCTGGAGCCCGAAAATATTTTCAAGACATGGAAAATCCTGCAAAAGCAGCCGCGGTGTTTGCAAGAGAAGAACATTGCTTGTTCTTCCTGTCTTTAGAAGAAGAAGAGTTGCAATGAGGCTGGGTGAAGTCAAAGATTGGGACTTGCTAGTTTTCTAGTCCCTTATTTTGACTCATTGACTTATAATCTTTCCTACTCCTCAACCCGTTTCAAATCATTCTTTTTTAACTCATTTGTATCTGTACAATTCAAAAATTCCCAGAAATTCAATCAATCAAATCAAGAAGATTAATGAAGAAAAAATTTAACAATTAGATCCAAAGATTAAAGATTCAATTGAAAACTTAGCTAGCTGACTGTCTTCACTTTCACTGACAGCTGATTGATTTAGGAAAGTATCAAGTTTATGAGACACGCAAAAAGGACAAAATTGATGGTGGAGATGTTGATTATGCGCTACGAGCCAAGAATATAGAAGTGAATACTCAATTTTTCATACTTCTCATCAAACCACTTCATATCAGTCTAACTTGACTTAATTTTATAGCCTTTATGGGGTTTTGCATCAACCAACATGCTCTCATTTTGCTGGAAATCTACCATTAAATCGAGTGAAATATTTCAAAATCAAAGAATCAAAGGAAAGAGCATTAGCAGATGCATCAGGAAGATTAAGAGAACAAACTCAAGCCAATTGATCCGAGTTCAGTAAAAGGAAAGCTATTTTCACGGGAGAAACTGATTGAGGTCAATCAATCCAATCACGTCACAAACAATTGAATCTCAATCATTGTCCTTATCAAAGTAAATCATTAGCCAAAAAGGCTAGACAACAAGTTAAGAGATCTTGTGCATTTTATGCTAATGCATCTAGACTCAAATCTTCCATCATCTCACAACCTTTCAAATCATCAACTTCTTCTTTGACAACTTCAACCGCTGCATTGGCTAGTTTGAGTGGCGATCCAGGTTTACATCAACTGGTATCTTACTTAGTTCCGTTTGTAGCAGACAAAATTTGTACCACAGAAACGTACCAGTTCACACATTGCCGCTTACAATCTGTACACCTTGTTTTAGCGTTACAATTAGCTATGACCACTTTTTCTGAAGCTAAGAGTTATGCCACTGCTTCCACATTTGCTAAGAGGTTATTAGAATTAAATCCGGCTGCTAATGTGGCTACTCAAGTAAGTAACATGTATTTCAACGTTTGCATGAAAACCAGGTCCCTCTGTTCATTGCTGATTATCTTTGTGTGAATTGACCAAAAAAGGCTAAACAAGTTTTATCAGCTGGATATCAAAATCCAAAAGATGTGATCAAGATAGATCACAATCAATTTTCAAGTCTTGATATTTGTGCAGGATCAGATCAAAGATTCAATAGATGTACTTTTTAAAAGACAATAATCTGAGAGAGCTCAGATGACACATTTCAAGTTTATTACATTTGTCTTTAACTTCCTTGAGCAGATGACAAATTCAAATGCATTCTATCTAACCATACCAGATTAACAAAGATGAATTATGCTTGATTATAGCTTTATGGTGGTCCTAGTAGTTGTTGATAAACGAATCCATCATTGTGAATGTAGTCAGATTGCTTTTCCCCATACATAAGGCCACATGTGACTATTTAATCCATACTCAATTCTATGTAAGAGAGATGAAATCTGAATGTTTTGAATTTCTTTGAATCGATTCAGTTGATTGATTAAAAAACTTGATTGTGGTTGAGTTGAAGTGGAATGAATGGAGTGTAGGTTTGGATTAAAATTGAAATTTCTGCTTTTATTACAATTTATGATCTCAGGTGATCTTCTTCTTGGATTGCCAGCTACTCTTTTATAAATCTTAAGTTGAAAGAATAATGATTTAAGTATAATAGATGTAGAGATTAATAAGATAACAGAGATGATTGCAGTGATTGATCCTTCATAGATTCAAGGTTTCATAAGAACACTACAAAAGACCTGTTGCATTGAACAATGGAACCATCAGGCTTCTTCTAAAAATAAAGCAAAAACCCTCTTCAATTGCTTTGATCATTGCATCAGGAATCAGATTTTGTGGATAATGAGTTTGACAAAAATAAGCTTTGAGGACACTAAAAGCTTTTTCAATCGAATTAAAGTCAGGTGAATAAGGTGGAAGATCAATTAATAATATTCCACGCTCCTCACACAGCTCCTGCACTCTCCCTCCATGATGAATCTGAGCATTGTCAATAATCAAGACAGATGATGACATGGGATAAGGATTCATCTTAGGCAACTAAGCAATACTGCAGTCAGTAATCTGCGGAAAATGAAGGACTTTTGATAAATGCGTACCAGGTTGAATTCAAGGAGATCTTCAAAATCTCCACAAAGATAGCTACTGTCCTGACAGGAGATAGCCAAGAGTCCATCCACATTTATTGCAGGAAGAAGTGAATATCGGATTCCTTGCCGAGTTTGATGTTGGCTCTCTGTGCAATGTCCTCGAATTGCTCTACCATAGTCACTATAGAGCTTGTGTTGAGCAATTGCACTTTCATCTGAGATGTACATATATTGTAATCAGATGCATGATGTGATCTAAGAACATTCTAAAATCAAGATAGCCACTCACCTGCATACACAAGCATTTCAGCATCTAGGTGAGCAATAGAGTATATATAATTACCCCTCTTGACTGGGCACTGATTTGGGCGAACTGTGTCAACCTTCTTTTGGGTGAGATTGAGGCATTTGATGAAATTTTCTGCAATAGTTGAGAGGCATGCTTGTATGCCACTATTGTTGTAAACACAATCTTGAACCTCATCTAGATAGAGTGTTGGGTTGGCCTGAATTAAACTGGCCATGAAATCACATTGATTGTCTGTATAGATGAAAGGATGATCACGTTTCTTGTATTCAGCCGAGTTGAAAACCGCGGCTAGGGTCTTGTTATAGAGATTGAACCAGCGGCGGATGGTTTTCAGGCAGAATGTAGTTCCAAGATGACGTTTGACAGACGCCAAATTAACGCCTTCACACCCCAGAGTGATGGCCTGTACCTTGAGATCACTGCTGTATCGTGGCCTTGATGATGATCTGGAAGCTGCAAGGAGTTGGTCTTTGGATGGGTGGAATGGTCTATTTGCGCTGACCAGAGAGCTGGGATCATTAGGATCATTTTGCATTGTCAGCGCTAAGGCATCAGCTTAGACCACTATTGAACAAATCAGGAAGAAATTAACAACCACAGATATGAAAAAAAGGAGGAATCCAGGACATTTGTTTTCAGAATAGCTGAAATTGGTATAGCTTATATATTTAGGAAAGAGTTTCCATTAGTAGTATGTGAATCAAGTCATCAAGATGTGAAGGATACAATGAAATTTTGTATGCAGAATTTTTCAAAACCGGTGGTTCAAAAAAATCCGTTGACAGTGGAGCATTTGGAGTTGGTGGTTTCTAAATCTTCATCTTTATTTGACAATAAATTATTTTTAGCATTATAAGGAATAGGTTTTGGTGCGTTCCATAGGTTGGGGGAGTTGGTGGTTCCGGTTTTGACAAAACTTCAAAATGATAGGAAAATTATTTTATGCCCTTCTTTTAAATTATCAATCTGCAAGAGGTTTGTTCAAGATCAGTTACCGTATTCAAAGGTGACAGAAATTCTTTGGGTGCACCAGTTATTATTCAATAATTGTTTAATTCTCCAGCTTGTCCTGTCAAGCTTATCAAGTCTTATCTTTGAGCAAGAGACAGTGAATTCATTACTTCAAAGGAACTTTTTATAACCTTGGAAGGTATTCCTTCAACGCGGTCATGCTTTTTTTCTTGTTTTCACACTCATTTCAATAAAAGTTTTTCTGGTCACTCCTTACAATCTGGTGGAGTAATGGCTTTAGCTCAGGCAAGGGCTACAATGAATTATATCCAGAGTGCTGGCCATTGGTCGTCAGATGCCTTTTGAATTTATGTGAGAGGGCACGTTGCTTTACGATTACCTGAAAATCAAAATCACATAATCAGGCACGCATCTCATGTGGGAGCAAAAGTATCATTTGCTTAGTGAGTTTTTTTTGATTGTTTAGACAGGTCAATGGTATTTGTGCCTTTGTCTATTTTTTGTTCACCGGTCAATGGCTTTAGCCTGCGTGATAGTTGCTGGCTTTTATAGCCTTTTTTGGTCAATGGCTTTCTATGCCCTAATTGTGTTTGGGTTTGATGGTTAGCATTTTACTGACAATCTGTTTTATTCTTTTCTTCCTCTCCTACTTCACCACTCTGCTTATACGGATGTATAGGCGGGTTGGAGAGGGGATATTTTTATTCACGTAATTTAACACCCTCGCCACTTAGCCTTTGGATTTTGCCCAAAAAATGCTTTTGGTTTTTTATTATAGTATTTTCATACTTAGAATCTGTAAATTTATCAACCACATTTCCAACTCTCCCATGACTCTGTTGCATATGTAGATTATATGTACACCTTGTCCCCCCTTACTCTCATCATACCATGGAAGTCCTCCACATGTTGTGCCTTTGGTGTGAAGCGGGATCGTATTTTAGGCCAACCAAACCTTATGTGCAAAAAATGAAACAAAAAAAATGAACAAGACATGAATTTCCTGAATAGCTGTAATTGAACATATAAAATTGATTTAGAAACTCCCTTACCACTGTTGTGTTAATACACACCTTATCCTTTCCTAGCCTTTTTGTACCACCTTCAGTGAAGACACGTCAATTCCTCACAATAAAGTCACAAGTCAGCTCCAATAATTTCAAGGAGCTTAGAATGTGTTGCAACAATAATGACAATATCATTGGCTACAAGCTTAATTTAAGGTTTTAGAGTTTGATTGATAGAATAAAAAAAATGAATACATTGCAAGCTATTCAAGGTTGCTGGATTTGACCATAAATTTAGAATGAGATGAATTGAGCTAGTTGGTTTTTTTTGCAGATCAAAGCTGAAGGGTTGTTCATTCATATAAGAACAAATTTGTGTATTGATAGACTCAATTTCACGTAATTCACTCATAAGATTGGCTAGATATGGAAGTATTTCAATAGATTGTACAGGCCAGCGGAAGTTGATAGGGTTTCTAGTTTTTGAGGTATAGCAACAGATTGACTGAAAGATTGTCCATAGGAGAAGGAAGAATTGATATCCACAATAACCTACATTTTCTTGTACTATAATCCATAATGAGTCATAGTCTTGCACTGTCCAATGTGGAAATTTGTACACATTTGTGAAAGAGCTGGTGAAAGCAGTCATTAGACTTTCAATGATGGTTTGATCTTCACCTTTCATGATCAATCTAATTGTTGCTGGTCGTTCTTGCCATGGAAAACATGTTTCTGGATACTGCTCTTTAGCTTGTTTTAAATGATCCTCAAGAGATCCACAGGCAGTTAGGTTTAAGGATTTGCGTAGCCATTTTGAATGTAAATTTAGAAGAGAATAGGGCCATTCAAAGACTATAGGATTATCTTTATAAAATTCCAAAAAACTATTGCTAAGGCTTGAAAATATGTACTTGAAGTTTGGTGACTTGATGTTCAACTCCAGGTCAATTGCATTTATCATTTCTAGTTTAGCCAGGTTGTCTATCTTGCATAATTTACTAGGAGTATATTCTTTGGTAAATTTCTTCCAAAATTCAATCAGACATGATTCATAGTCTTGTTTCCTAAGAACTGATTTTAAGTTGAGGGTTGGAGCCAGTATCTCCGGTTTGAAAAGTTATTTGAGCTCAGTGAATAAATCTTTATCGGTATTTTCAGGGATGGATCCAGTTTTCAAGGCAAGTAGGAAACGTTCCGAGTAGTTGAGAGCTAGTCTAGACAAGGATAAGTCAATCATTGCTATCAGCAGTGGTTTTGAGGAGCTCTTGAGGAAGATTGTTTCAAATTTTGTCCAAATTGTGGATAGCCTATTGAGGGGTAGAAGACCAGAACCTTTTGCACCTAGCCAGCGATAGGCTCTGTTTAAAACAACTATATTAAAGTCTTAGTCAGATATTGGTGAAAGAAAGTAGTTCAATGATCTCACCATCATTCTTATTCCCTGACTGATTCCCATCATCATCATTCTCATTCCCTGACTGACTCACATCATCATCTCCTTTACCAATCACAAATGCTGCAACCAGGTTTGTTAACTGTTGAAGCTTTTTATTGTATGATATCATGTCATGTTAATATTATCTTTTCTGAAGTGAAGAGTAGATGAAGCTTTACCATTGGATCTTTCATATCACCCCCAATTATTTGAAAAGATTCTTCCAAGTCCAAGCATAATTGAATCAACTTGAAGTTCAAATGATCTCTGGTATTGCCTTTGCCTAACAAATACTTGATAAGCCACTCAATTTCATTTTGTAGGATAGAGCTAGATAGTGGGATTGAATAACAAAACACATCTCCCTCTGAATCCCTGTTGCCAATTATTTGTGGCTTATAATTCTTCACTTCCTGTAAAGCTATGAAAATCTGATGAACTGCCCTGAACTGAGTGATTGAAGAAACTCTAGATCATTATCATCACCATCATCGTCCTTAGGCAAAGGTTTGATCTCAACAGTATGGAAATGATAATTAGCAATGATTGATAAAGGGATGTATTCTTTGAGAGAATGATAAATCACCATCTTTGACTTCCTCCCTCCATACCTGAAGTTTATTCTCTCTTGAGATTGCTAGGTATTTTATTATCATACTGGATGTCTGAGTTATGAGTCACTAGTATAGAAGGTTCTATTCTGAAGATGACTTAAAAATTGAGCTGAAAGGAGAATCCTTCATGAATTAGAGATTGAAATGATGATGTGAGCTTCAGGCTTGATGAGTCCATTCAAGTAAATGGATTGATTATTGAAAGATTAGGTTCTAATGTAAGATAAGCTGATGAATGAACATTGAATAGATTGAGATAAATTTTGCTTTTCTAGGAATTGTTTTGATTTAATTTGGATTCAATTTATTCATTATAGGTAAAGGTTGAAGACAAGAAATCAATATCTATAATCAATATTCAATCAATGAATTAAAGGAGTCAAATTGATGCTTACCTGTATTTTATTTTATATATTTGAAGATATTCTTCAAATGAAGCAGTGTAACATAAACTCCTGAAACCGATAAGATATATGTTCAATTTATTAATATGTAATGAATTCAAAGCTGTGATACTAATGACGTAATAAATCTCTTGATACAAATGGCTTTGAATAGTTTTGAATATTATAGTTTCATTCATTTCAATGGAGCTACATGGCTTTGAATTACATATGGCTTTGAATGATTCTAATGACTGATTCAAAGGGATGATACCCATAGCTTTGTATGGTTTTCAATAATATAGCAATGAGGCTTTGAATAAAGCTACAACAGTATGCATAAAGGTATACAAATTTGAATGACAAATTCAATAGATGGCTTTGAATACTTCTTTTATTATTCAAAGCCATGTAAGAAATATCATGAATAAAACAAAGATGCCTGAAATTACAGTTTTCACAGAAAACCATTAGCGGTGTTCAAGTTGAACTGAATCAGACCTAAAGTCAGTTTTAGGTACTGCTCTCAGAACTTCAATTATAGTTTTATGTAAAATTAATAAATAAAACATATAAAATAATTAAATAAAAAATAAAATTCAAATTAATAAAGTGCATATAAAATTAAATATGTAAAAAATAATTTTGAAGGGAAATAAATAAATAAATAAATTAAAAAAAGTTTTTCTTTCATATGATTATTAGTAATTAAAAATCAAAAAAATACATTGAAGAAATAATAAAATAGATAGTAAATGAAGATAAAAATAATTCCTAATGTATAAATAATAATAAGTTACAATAATAAAAAAAGAATTAAAAATCATAATTAATCAATATAAAGTAGTTTTTTTTTTAAAAAAATAAACTAGTAAGAATTATAATAAAAAATTGATAAAAATAATAATTCAAAAGATAAAAATAAAAATATTTTTTTTGAATTGGAAATGTCATTGTGGTATTGCATGGAATAAAATGACACACTTTTGTCAGCCTATCAAGAACTGTCAATATACTATCCTTGCCTTCTGATAGTGGGAGATCTGTTATGAGGTCACAACAGATATCCGTCCAGGGTCCTGCAGGTATTGGTAACGGCTCAAGGCTACAAAATGGGTGAATTGTCCTTGGTTGCACAGGCTGGCATGAATGACATCTGTTGACGTATATGTTGATGGAAGATTTCATCGAAGGCCAGTCGAAGGCCAGTGGTAGGATTGTCTAATTGGGCCAAGAGTTTTAGCTTGTCCAGGGTGGCCGGCTAGGACACTGTTGTGTCTTGATTGGAAAATCTTCATCTTTACGTTGTGGTTGTTTGGAACTACTAATAAGCCTCTATAATAGAGTATTCCATCCTGAGTTGAGTATTCTCCCTTATTGCCTTTGATTCCATCAATTAACGCCATCAATCTAATATCCTACTTTGTCTTCTCTCTAATCTCATCTAAAATTGTTGAATCACCATATATCTCGTTGCCTTCAACAGACATCACTTGAGCTAATCCCTCTTCTTCATTTTCAAAAAAATAATACATACATTCCTCTTCCTTGACAAACCAGTTATTAATATCCTCAAGCTCGGATATAAAGGCATCAGATGGTAGGTTTTCTGGTTTGAGAAGCATTCCAAAGGTGAGTTTGCAGCTGTCATCGGGTTTCAAGTCTGGTCTTTGTGATAGCGCATCTGGTTTAGCTGAATGTTTACCTGGTATAAACCTGATTTCAAAATCAAAACAGCTTAAGGTTTCAGCCCAGCGTGCCTGTCTTCGAGTTAACTCCTTAGTTGTCATGAGCAACTCTAAGTTCTAGTGATCCGTATAGATCATCACATTCAGACGGTAAGGGTTTCCTTCTAAAAAATGTCTCCATTCCTTGAAAGAGGCAACCTCAGATTTTACTGATGAAGGAGCATTTGTCTAATATTCAAAAATTTCCTCCTGACTTTTGCATTTCAATAGAAAAATCAAAAGAAAAATTGGAATTTGATCAATTTGGGGGTTCAAGTTCAAAATCTGCTAAAATCACCTACAATTTGCAAGGCTACCGTCCTCAATTTGACACCCTGCAGATCTGTTTCTTCTTAATGGATTCAACTTAAAGCTAAGTGACTCAAAAGTGAAATTATGGATGACAGACAAATTTCACATTCATTCACGTGAAGTTTAAAAGGGCACATCGGGTGTACGTGTGGCCGTTAAGATTGTAATCAGATTCATGAAGTCCATGCAATGATCTGTAAATCCAATTCACATTTACATTGTTTTGTTCTCATTGAAGCATTCAATGGTTCACTAAAACTGATCTTTTGCGTAATGTCTGTCCATTCACTTGTTGCCTCTTTTATGGTAACAAACAAAAAAACCAAAACACTTGTGCTCAGAATTTCTGAAAGAAAGTCATGAAGAGGAAAATAGAAAGAGAAATTTTTACCTGATAAACGTTGATCATTTTGCCAAAAATAAATCATAAAATCACTATTCATAAATAACAGATTCTAAAGGTCTTCCACATTAGAATGATCACCCATATCAAGTGCAACCTCTTTATAATGAGCATCAGACATGTCGTAGATTGAGGTAGTTTAGTTATTGTTCTTGAAGGATTAATTTGTTCATTTGAATCTGAATTGAGATTTGGATTTGGATTGCCTTGTGGATGGTCCAAGATATTTGACATGTACTTTCCTATGGCTGGGTTGCATGAGATACTTGATAAATAGTTGTGTTGGGAGCCTTGGATGTCAGATTCTCCAGATATCTGTGATTGGATTGTATATTACACCACGTGAGAGAAAAGGTGCAAATGCATGCTATGCAAATAATATAGAAAATCCTTGATCAGTTTTTGATTTCCTAAAGAACAAAGGGGAAAAAAAGAACAGAAACTGTACACAACTTTGTCATCACTTGAATTGCATTGGGAATTATTAAACACTGCCAGCATTAAAGAGGTTCCTTGATGGGAATTAGCACTAGGCTGGGAACATTTTTGAGAGTAGAATGGGTCATCAAGCCATCTTGCAGTGACCATCTGAGCAATAAAGCAAATGTTACATGTGTGCAAACATCCAAGTCAATACTTAGCTATCATCTACCTATAGGTCTGCTCAGTTACCTGCTCATCTGGATGAGATATTCACATGTGATACGTCCTGTAACTTTGTTACAGCTGAGACAAACACCCGGAAAGATTGACTACATATATCACATTGGCTACTGAGGAAATACTTATGAAGATATTTAGCAGTAACAAGAGGGGAATTTGGTTTCTAGGACCCATATTCCTGCCCGGGAACCTCTTTAATGCTGGCAGTGTAAAGCTGTCATTCTTTTTCAATTGAAACTACACCTGAGAATGGTAACACTTACTATACCAAAAGATATAAAAGGAAGGAAGAATGTTAAAAGATGAGTTTCAATAATCTTTGGGGGAAAACAAATGAACTTCAGTGGAAATACTTACAGTTGCAACCCATTGAAAGATGTTAGCATAAAAGACAATCTAAGATATAATAAGACAGAAGTGCGGCAGTCCAAGTAGGAGCTCGAGTTTGTAAAGCAATTCTTAATTGTTTCGAATAAATTGGAGCTGATGCTTCAAGATTACGTGATCTCAAGGTCTAATGGTCCATCTTCTTCCACAACAATTCTTTCTTCTTGAATAAAATTTTGTACATTCATTTGATTGTTGTTATTGTTGGGTTTATGACTTGCCAATAGCTTTAAGGTATGGACTATCATTGAATTGGAAGTTAGTGAAAATGAAGATGAAGGTTCTGACGTTTCAGGTTTTACTGGATGATCTAAACCCTCCATCTTAATTCTAACAGTTGGTAGTAAATCCAAAGCGGTCTAATTTCAAAGAAATGACATCAAGATTGGATGATGATGGTCAAATATAAGAATACATCAGAAGAAAACAGGAAGAAACCACGAGATTGCTATCAATTTTTTGAATTCTCTAAAGAAAATGAGTATTAGGCTGAATTGCATCAACTGAACTTGCAAAATTAGTAAAATAAGATAAATTGATTAAATCATTGAACATTCTGGCAGCTTGATGTGATAAAGATTTTGATCAATCAAGATCTAAATCAAAACCAAAAAGAAGAGAAAAGTCAGTTTAAGATTTCCAAGAAGATGATCCAATGGTTTCAAAAAGGAAGTGATTGAACTGGGTACCATGAGTATGAACCAGATTTCCAATCACTCTCATTAATTCTTCAATGATCTCATTACTGGGCTTGACCGTTGAGATGTTTATTAATGTTTTTAAAAGTTTTATATTTAGTTTGTGGTATGATTGAAGTTTGTCCAATCAAATCTCTTAATCTTACTATCCAACCTACTATCCAAATTCAAATTCAAGTAGCTTTGATCAATTTCTTTTGGTTGATTTGATTTGTTTGCTAAATTTGTAAGAATCAACTTACAATCTCTAAAATGATTTGCAATAGATTGAGTGCTTTGAGTCAATTTAATGATTTCTTTAATTTAGATTTCAATTTGATTTGATTGATTGGTTTCGATGTGATGGAATTTACCAAGCTTGGTTTGAAGAGTACTGAAAATTACGTAGTGAGCATGGTCTATCTCTTATCAATCTATCCTCAGAACCATGCACACCAAGATCAGAAACCTCATTGTAAAAACCAAAAGAGGAGAAACAGAAGAAAACCTTTATGAGAGGGCCCTTACAATCTTATAACCTAATCAATCAATCAGTTTGATGAAACCTTCTTGGATGTTGTGATAGAATAATTTTTTTCAATTTACGTTTCTTTGGATCTAACTCTTCTGGTATTGGTTTTGATGTATTAATTTGATTGGTTGGAATTTGGATTCTTTTCTGTTTATACCATCCTTGACTTGTTCTATATAGATTGGGTTGTCCAGGTGGATTGATTGGTGGTGATTCAGTTCTAGTTGTATTATATAAAAGTGATAGTACTAAACTATTATAGAGCCCAAATTTCCTTGAAAGACACAATCAGATTGATGAAAGATAACAGGTTAGTTTGGTGATACATGAAAGGTATCTTTCAGGAGGAGAAAGAGATGAGATGAATTACCAAGTTGATCAGTATCAAGAAGGTTGAACCCAAAGGTGGCTGATTCAAATCTGTGACTCTGATGCAGTCACCCCGTACCATGTGTGACCAAGAACCAAAAAAACAGTTTATTGGTTGGCGTGTGTTTTGAAAGCTGAGCATCTGAACAAACTCAAATTTGACAAACTCTTCTAACTTGAATTCCAAAACAAATGGCATTCAGAACACGCTATCACATAGGTGTCTGGATTAGATATTTTCAATTCTGTCGGAGCACTTGATTTGAAAATGGGTCAGAAACCAGAAGCAGCAATAGCAGATCTTCAGTACTAAGTTTTGAAAACAAAAGAGATGAACATCAAGCACAATCACAAACAAAACATACCCTTTGAAATCAAATAGTCAAATCAATGCAATTGAGAAGGTGGCCTGGAGGAGATTGATTGAGATGATTTTCCTTGTGAAGGTGAAGATTGTGTGGCTATTGATGAGTGTCTTTGCAGATATCCGGAAATTCCAGGAGACCATACTTGAGGATTGGATTGACAGCTAAGGGTGAATACATATGGGTACCACCTACAGAAGGAGAATCTGACTTCTTACCACAAATTACTAACTAGTCACGTGACCCGGTCCGTGACTGCACAAGTAGTCAATTATTTCTGCTTCAGTGTTATCATCTCCAATTTCCCCAATTTTGTCCCTGGATTGGGGGCCATGTCCAATGTGTTACATCCGTGGTATGGAATGTGTGCTCTACAGATACAATCAAGTTGTGTTTACATATACCTGAATGTACATCATTTATAGAGTTATCTTTGTCAATCAGGGCTGACATCAAAATTACCAAACATACATAGGGAGTGAGGTGTTCCATGAATGTTCAGCACAACTGTTATGACTCACAATGTAAAAGTGTAAGATCTGTGCAACCCATTGACCAGCTCAGTTTGCAAACTCTGGCACCCAAAGGGTCTGTTGTTCACCAACAAACTGATCTTTTCATTATCAATAGTGTGTCACTGTACAATGGCCAGGCCCATCATGAATGGACACATATAGAACCACAAATAGTCAAGCCCAAAGCATGGGCTCATGCAAACCTAAGTGGCTGGCAAAAGTGGAAGAATGAATCTTTGAATAAAAAAAAGGGTGTTTTTGCATTGGCTGTTGGCTTAGATTCATTCTGATGAATCAATCAATCTCCAAAATATGTATCTCATTGTCCTGATTCACAATGAGATTTAGTATGTATTCATTTGTGTATATCTTTCAATATATTGACAATGTATACATTTCCTTCTGTTAACAAACTTTCTCAGTTCTTATGGCAAAATGATCAATTGTGTAATCTTACAACTGACAAAGGAGAATTTCAATCATCATTTGAATCATTCCTTGTTATATGTCTCAACAGTTTCAAAAGTTGTCTTTCTGTAAGGGTTATTTGGAGCCTGGATACTTTTGCATTTTGTAGGTTTTTAGATCCCAAGTCAGGTGAAGCCAAAGACATCACACATGGTTGTCATCTGATATTTACATATTTTGATGGATTGTAGAGTGAAAAATGGGGTTGAGATGTAGAAAGATAGAAGAACTACTCAATAAAGGAGTGCGGAAGCAAGTTTTTGTTGTATAAGGTGTTGATACTGATTGAGATGGGGATTGTGAAAAACTTTAGGTTTTTACAACAGATGAAAGTCACTGTTGTTGATGGTAAGATTATGAGAGAAAAGCAAGACAGATTAGTCTTTTTGGAATGATGAGATATAGGTCAAGAAACAAAATTACAAACTTCAATCAATCTGAATATCTTTCAATATGTTGGTTCATCTTGGAAGTATCCACCCAAGTCACAAACTCTTCCATATGATGATTCACAAGGAAAGCTGGATTGGTTATCACATCTGGTCCAACTCTGATATGACTTTGTTTTCTATATTGAACAGCCTAAGATAAATAATCAATCAACCCCAATCAATTAGATATATGATATACATATGAATGATCATCAAAGAAAAAGGATTTTATCTAACCATCTTGACTGTTTCTGACATTTTCACAAATGAGAGTTTGAATTAACTCTGAATAATCTACTTTGATAGGAACCTAACTAAGAGAATCAAATTGTTAACTAATATTGTTCACTAAATGAGGTATAAAGGGATACTCAACTGTACTCAAGGTTGTAATCAATCTGCATACCATTCTGGAAAGCATTAACCTATGAAATTCACCTGACCAAACATTTGATTACAAACAAAAAGACACCAAAATCAGTATATCAGTTTTGTGGTTGGTTGATTGTAAGAAGAGATGACTTACCCCATCACAATCAATCAAATACTTCTACTACATCAAAATTATAAGCAGCAATTAGTTTTAATGAGCTTAATCACATTGAAAGGTTTCATCTAATCCCATTGTATGAGGAAATCTGAACCGGATCTCTGCTAATGCTAGTATCCATAAACCTGAAGTTAAGTTCCTTTGAAAACCTATCTAACACTTCCACTTCTTTTGTTTTAGGATTTTTAACACATACTAAGAGCAATGGTGTATGAGATTGAGGAGATCAGAGTGATGAGAGTGATAAGGGGAGTGGAGAGGGTCAATGAAAATCAGAACAAAGAATTTTTTGGTCAGGTGCCAGTGCAGGTGAAAAAGTTGTTTTTTTTCTCAAAGACAAAGGCAAAGGAAAGGGAAAGGAAAGGGAAAGGAAAGGCAAGTAAAGAGTGTGTGCTGCCATTACTTTCCATTCCCAGACCTGTCAGACCCATCTGACACACCAAAAGAAGTTGCTTGTTCAACTTTGGACTTCTCCAAGATTCAACCACTTCAATTGTCCTCCCTCACCTTTGTTTTGGAATTGTCAAGACAAATCAGACCAGTTATCAAAGCCCAGCCTCCATGTCCAACTATGATCACATTGCCAATCCACGTGTCCGCACATCTTCAATGGCCATTGGGATGGATAGTAACGTTTGCCACATGCCACCCAGCCTTCAATTCAAATATTTGCAGAACGGTAGCCAGAATTTCACTGGCAAAATCAATGGTTGATTGATTACAGACAATGAGCCAGAAGACTTGCCCAACAGCACTTTAGCATGGATGCCAAGTTTGAGCAAGGGTGTTGCAGAAGGGGATGTGAACACAGTATCAGTTTCATCTATAATCAATAGGATAGGAGAAGCATTTGAACTTACTCCAAGCAAACAGTTGGATATTGCAAAAGTCATCAATGTAAGTGATGATATTGAAAAGGTACCGCGGTTGTCGATTTGATTCCGATATTTCTGAAATCATTTAGCAACCCAATGGTATGGCCTGTGAGATTGCCACACCCTGTTATATTCAAAGGCAATTTTCTAACCTTAAAAAAGAAAGCAATGAAAATGGCCCAACGGACGGGGATGAATCAGAAAACGGCTGGTGGAAAAGCCTCAATCATGTGCGAGTAAGTTTTCCAAAATGTTATGAATTATATTGAACAGCAAAAGAACTTACAAGATCTTATATTGCAGCCTTTTATACAAAACCAAGTCAAGGAAGCCCTAATGTCCAGCGCAACGCAAGTGTATGCAACCAACTTCACACCTGAAGGGGATCCCATTTTTGATTCACTCAAGAATCTTATTGTGGTACGTTGTCTAAATACCATCAAGATTAATCAGAGGCACTGATAAGTTGCTCCAACAGCAACGAATCATTGCCACAAGAGACAAACTGTTGCATCAAAGATTTCCACCAGTTCGAAACAATGATATGAATGCCCAGGGACAAGTTCGTAAGGTTATCAAAGAGATAGCCAAGGTGGAAAGGTGTAAGTTTCAGAACAACGTGAGTTTGACATTTTTGAAAAACATTTCATCTCACCTTAACAAGTGACAAGTCTAAATGAATGGTCCCACAGCTACTACTCCATATCAAGGACCCAGCTTTGGGTACCAAACCGCCTACACTGATTGATCTTATATTCAACATGACCAACAATCAAGAGAGAAGCTATGAGAAAACCACACTGATGTTTGGACCCAGGCCAAGATTGGAGAAAAAGCAAGGCTTGCCCTTTTGGTGAGTGATTTGAGATGTTTCTGAAGGATTTTGGTCTGGGTTCCGACTTTGTTTGATTTACCCCCTGGTGTAGTGGGTAGTTGTTTTCAACTGACAATGAATTCAATTTCCAATAGTCAAAGCAAGGTCCCAAGTTGCTGTCCTTCTTCCCTGTAAATAGTACAGGGGCAGCCCATGGAGATGGTGTTCAATGTATGCTCCCATTACACAGGCCTTCTTTGATCATCTTCCTCAGTGTTTCATCTTTGGCCGGTGACAGCGGAATAATTCTACTTACCTGAGGTTGAGCTACTGGTAAAAGTTGTACTTGCAACAGGGAGGTAAGCTGTGAGCATCTGACTTCCTAAACATGTGAAGATGGCAGTGGTAGTATCAGGGTACTGGTTCCTCAACGGCAATGCCACCGGCGCTCAGCTCAAGAAAGCGGAAGCGTAGCAACAGCGGAGCGGCCGCCCCGCCCGCGCTCATTTTTTAGCCTTATAGCGGGTGGGGTGCCCCACTATAGCTATCTTTGAGGTCTAAACCCATATAGCGGAAAACAAAACGCCCTGTATAGCAATTTTTGCTCCACTATGAGGTGTCATAGCGCCCTCAAGCGCCAGGGCGCCTCAATTACCAATTGGATAGCTTAACAGTACTGTATAGGTACTGTTAAAATCACTCACACACCTCCCCAAATCCACCTGAACGGCCTTCACCATCTCCATATCCATTTGACATTGCACAACCACCCGGACCATCAATGATTCACAACCCCCGGACCATCATCAATTCCACCTCTGCGCCTTCAGTCGACTCCTCTAATTCCACCTCCACGGTTTGAACATGCTTCTTTTCCCAGGGCAAGTAGAGCCGGCTCTGCATTTAAAAGTCCCTCACCGTAAGTTCCTCTCGACTCTTTGGCCCTTTTTGATAGTTAGACACTAATCTGAAATCTTTTCAATCATTAATACATTCATAGCCTCTCTAGATCTTTGTTTTGATCCTTTTGTTTATTGCAGTTTCAATTGTTTCCCTTATCACATCATGTCTCCTCCTGTTGCTGATGCTAAGAACTACACTCAAACAACCTTCCATACCCTTGCAGTACCATCCACAACTCCAGCTCAATCACTTCAAGTTTGTAGCCCAGTTTGCCCTCAACCTGGCTACATAACCCAGTCACTGGACTTTCGACGTGCTCTTCAGTTACCAGAAAATGAAGAAAATCCCAAAGAATCCGGAGACAATGGCCATGATTCAGAAGCTGCCTTGATCGAACTTGTCTCGGCTTCTCCATCTGTGTCACCCAGTCATCTCAAGAAACAAGTGCCCAAAGGAATCAATTGGAATGCTGGAAAAGGCAAGAGAAAAAGTACGGCTTCTCGCATTTGTTCTGATTCATCTCAACATCGGTCCCCTGTGAAGAAAAAAAAGATATCAACAGTTCATGCGGTACGTTGATTGATCTCACCTGTTCTTAATACTCTTTTTCTCATAATCTTTTTCTCACTCTCACTGTTCTGATTGTTTTATTTGTTTTACTCACTTATAGAAATCTACAGTGCGAGAGGCAATTTTTTTATTCTTCCTTAATCTTTTTTTTAATCTGTATTTTCATTTGAAGGACTATGAGGTTCCCACTGGACTTGACATCAATCAAGAAGACACTGACATTGAGGTTCTTCAGTCACCGGGTGTCCAGCGCAAAGCTGGACGTGTAGCCAAAGTATTGTGTCACTATGAGGCACCCGAGCATGCAAAAGGCAAGGTGGGTTTTTTTATTTCTTCTAATTTCTCTTCCAAAAACCATTGTACTGACATCTTTAACTGCTTAGACTGGTGATGACCCTTGTAGGTACAAGTGTAAGTACTGTGGAGGGTACTTCAACAGAAGCAGGCATAGCTACTTCAATCTGTATTCCCACCAAGATGGCTCCAAGGATCGCCCTGCCTGCCCATATCAACACCTTGCAATTGCTGAAGGCCATGATATACCTCAAACTTGGCAACAACAGCAAGCCAATATGGTTTGAGTGGCTTCAACCAACCCAAAAGCGACTCTTGACTCTTTTCTATCTCAATCCACGTTCAGTGTTGACTTTCTCAATACTGTCATGGTGTTTTGGATCCTACGCCATGATCTGCCTTTTGCACGTTTCAATGACCCAACCCTCCGAGCTGCATTCAAGTTTTCAAATTGATCGGCCACCTTGCGAGGAACGACTTGGGCCTCTGAAAGCGCCAAGGCTATCCATAAAGAGCTCTCAGCAACAGTGATCAACCAGATTAAGGTAAGTCAACTTAGTCTCTTTTCTAGAATCTATATACTTTAGTCGCTTCATCTGCTTTATGTGAAACCTTTACTGATAAACTTTGACTTTCATTTCTGTTCAAAAATTCCAATAAGGGTAAGTTATGTCTAATATACAACGTTTGGACCACCAAGGGTTGTCGTAAGGCATTCATAGGTGTGTTGGTCACCTACATCAACAATGATTGGGAATTTCGGACCCAGCACCTCACCCACAAGCTGGTTACTTGGCATCATGCAGGCCGCCTGCTTGCTCAGCCTGTGGGCAATTTCTTGATTGCCCACGGTTTACATCACAAGATAAGTTATTCTTGAATTTTGAACTTTTTATTTAATTGTTTATCCTATTGATTGTCAAGCTAACGGATCTATCTTGTCGTCTTTAGGTTTTGGCTCAGACAACCGATTCAGCAATCCCAAACGTGACCATGGCCAATGAACTTTCTGCCATGTTCAGTGAAGCTGACGACCCGGTCTTCTGGAACTCGGATGAAAATCAAGTCAAGTGTTACACTCATAAAATCGGGCTTGTAGTCAAAGCCAGACTCAAGGCTTTAGGTATGCGTGCTGGGCATATGAAACCCACCACATCTCCCGGATTCACTTTACCAACACCTACAATGACACTGAACAAGGGCGATGAGGATGACAACTTCAATTCATCTGACAGCAAGCAAGACGATCTTGATCTGGACTCCAAAGACATGAACTCTTGTGATGATACTTCTGACCACAAGTCTGATGATGACAAAGATGAACCCATGTCTGACTCTAATTTAGCTTGTGCAGTTTGTAAAGTAAGTACTAATATGCTCATTCCTTCTCTCATATTCTTCTTTAATTTCTTTAATATCTCTTTTCTGATATTTTTCTTCAATTTTTGTCACTCAAATTCTTTTTTTCTTAGGCCAAGAAGTTTAATGGTCTCTGTACCAAGAGCTTGGCACACCATCAAGAATTCCTAGCCAAGGCAGAACAATTAGGATACAAGGGACAGTCTCCTATATCTGGGTGGGGAGTACGTTGGAATATTGACACGGATTATCTCAAGCGCTTGAGCAATGCGCGCAATGTAAGTTCACTAGATTTTATATCTTACTTTCACTCTGTTTTGTTCTCACTCATACTCACTCAACCAACTCTTTGTTGTTTGTAGGTTGTAGATGCAATCCTTCTCAGTGATTCCAAAACTCGGTATTATCAGGGAATATATATCAGGGATGATGAATGGGCCTCAATCGAGACCCTAGTCAATATCCTGCAGGTATGTTTAATTGTTTAATGTCATTTTTCTATTTTCAAATCATCTTTTTATCAATTCTGACATTGATTTATCTATCTTTGACATTCTAGGTCTTTCTGTATGCGACAAAACGAATGGAAGGCAACACCCCCACTGGCTGTGTCCTCCTTTCCAAATACTCATGGCTCATCCTTGAGGTTGATAAGATTGAGGAGGCTTGTTATGACGGAGACCTCAAGCGCATGCTTGAGGTGATCCGTACTAAGCTTCAAGGCTATCAGGAAGAGGCGGAGGCCTCTGGTGTTGTTGTCTTATCCACCATTCTTAACCCACGTTTCCAGATCAAATTTTTCAACCTCAATTACCCCAACAAGGCTACTCAAGCCAAGAAGCTATTCACATGTGCAGTTGAAGAAGCTCTTGAACATTGGCCCAAAGATCCTATCACTGTAACTTCAGACAACAACAACAAAATCAACACCCTACCCTCTTTCCCCGTGCCTCTCTTCAACTTTGCCGACTTTGATGTATTTACCACCCAAGTTGTATCTCAATCACCAGCTGATAAACGTAAAGACAAACTTGTTAATCATATTGAAGGTGCTCACTTGATGCTGGCTGGTCAAACTGAGCTAGACTGGTGGAGGGTTAGTTTGTTTTATTTTATTTGTTTTACTTTCACTTCAAGCTGATTACTAACTAATTGTTTCTTTCCACTTGCAGGAGCATGAGAAGGACTTTCCCGTCCTTGCCTCATTCGCTTGCAATTACTTGGGACTATCAGGCACATCTTCCGCTTGCAAGAGGACATTCTTGTCTGCAGCAGATATTGCAGTTCCTGGTCGTGCGTCTTTAACAGCCAAGTTGATAACCAAGCTTGTAGGTGTACGTGACTGGATAAAGGCAAAGGTGAAATTGTCCGGTAAATTCTCTGGGGCTATAGCTTATATCCAAGCCTATGAAGCCTCAATCCTATCTTTTTCTACTTTTCTATCTCTTCTAAAAAGGCCTGATAAAACTCAAAAAATCATGCGCTTTCTTTATCTGCTTACTCTCTTTATGGCATGTGTTTTCTTTTTTTTCTATTTCTATTGGTCATCTAGATCACTTCTTTTTAATGGAATTGTGTGTGTTTATTGGTTGTGCTCTCCCTATGTTCTCATCCCCTCTCTGCTACCAATGATAATGTAATTGGACTGGCCAAAAAAATGCGCTTTGAAGCACTTCCCTTGCCTAGAAAAGTTCATAGCGGAGCGGAGCGGATCTGCAAGTTGCTCCGCTCTATAAAGCCATAGTGACTCCAGAAATACAGCGGAGCGGTCGGATCGCTCATCATAGCGCCACATTGCTCCGCTCGCCAAAAATGAAGATATAGCGCAGCGGAGCGAAGTGCGGTGATGTTGTCAACGGTGTTCACAGGTTCCTTTAGTCTGATGCCAGCTGCTAATCTTGCCAAAGTCAACTACAACAAATTTGCAGATTTTATGTTGGTTACAGGGCTAATCAGAAAAGGATCCAACTGGCTAGCTGCTTCATTATCAATAGTGATGAGAGGACTACCAGACTCACCTTTCCGGGGATGTTAATGTGTCACTTAGTACACACATCCCCTTGTCACTAGTCCTAGCTTGCCCCTCTGGCATCACGTCAGGATGATTTGGGGGGGTTTTGGATTGGACAAGACTGTTGGTACCGTCGCAGGTAAATCTGGGGTCTTAGGAGTTGGTGATGGGTTTGTGCTATTGTCCAAATCCGTGAATGGTTGTGCCATCTCTGAATTTGGAGGTAATAGGTGCTCACCAGCTGTTTCTTGATTCACAATGGATGAGAAAATTTCATACTCACATTGCAAGGATGCTAATTTGGCTGCCAAGACACACATCTCCTTGCCACATTTCCTGGCTTTCCCTGTTGGCACCACGTCAGGAGCCTCTAGGGAGTCTTGCACATTGGACAAAGCTGTGAAAACAGCCGCAATGCTGGCGTTATTGTTGGTCGTTGTTGTTGTATTTGGTGTTACTAGTGTAGGCTGTGAATTAAGAAGACAAGGGTGATCACTCGTGGTTTTAAAAAACGGAAGAGATGGGCCATCATCAAACGCACATTACGGGGACGCTATTGTATCTCTTAAGGTACATGTCCCCTTGTTACTTTGCCTAGCGTCCCTTATGGTTTCCACTCGAGGGTCTTGTAAGAGTGTGATTGATCTGGACAAAGCCCGCAAGGCTGCAATGGCTATGGCGGTGTTAATGTTGGTAATTTCCTTGGTTTCCCAGTTGATAAACTTATGGTATTGTACAATCCACTGCATTCCCAAGATTCCATCATATGAATTCTTAACTTTTGCAATCATGAACCTGTGGTCAATAGGTCGTTCTTGAGGAAAAGGTTGATCTCATGAGTAGACCTGCTCGTGGAACCATTGAAGCCAGTAACTACTCTGGTGGTGTGATTGGCATAAGGGAGTAGGTATGCATTAAAAGGTAAAAGTGGTGTGGCTCAATGAGGATGGGACAGTGATAGTGAAGTACGTACAAAGAGACACAGATTTTTTGCATTGCATGATTTAACCTCACTAGCGCCTAATTCAATAACATCCAATCCCTCCTTGTGGCTCAGGATAGGCACAATCAGTCCTGAGCACCGCCATTTTTTGATAAGTTGGCTCTACCACTACAACCATCTTGTTGATCTTGTTGATTCACAATACTAGTTCCCATAGTATCTATCTTTGCTTCCAACTTGGCTATCTTGCCCCTAAACCCAGCAAAACCGCCCATACCACCCCTCTTTTGAAAATTTCCCCCTCCTTTTTGGAAAAGACACACTGATTCTATATGACCTTGGCCAGCGCAGTGAAAGCAAAAACCCGTGCGTAATTGGTGTGCACATTCTTTGTCTGATGGCTTGACATAGCCAGCCAACATATCCATTGCATTAGGATCAGCAGATGGTACATGAAAAGCGGTGGTGGTACTTGTTGCACCGTGAAGTTTACTGTTGAGCTTGATGGCCAGATTAGCAATATGTTCAATACTGGTGAATTCTTCTTGAACCATGACCATAGCAACTCTTATCTCTTTCTTCAATCCCTGCCTGAAGTGACTAAGCAGAGTGGGAACCTCCCAACCAGTAGCTGTGGCATATACATTAAAGTTGTGGGCATAGGCAGAGACAGATCCCTTTTGCGTCAAATTGCGGAGTGCACGTTCAGCTTTGGATTCCTTCTTGGTATCAAAATACACTGCTTTGAAGTTTGTAATGAAATATTCAAAGGTCACTAAGTAGAAAGTTCACTCATCAAGTAGTTGTGAGGGTGAGCGGCGGAGCCCAGCTGCTTGCAGATCCGTTACAATAGAATAGAGTGAATACCACCTTACTAAGATCATCTTGAAATTGATAAGGGTGCACCAATATATACAATTGGACTTGTGTTGCAACAATCTTGGCGGCATTCCCTTGCACTCCGTTAAATTTGTCTGGAGTGGCCATCTTAGGCCCTGGGGCATTAGGTACAGCCTCAGGCTGAGAAGACATTATAGGAGGGGCTGCTGCATGCTGTGGTTGAGCAGTGCGGTGACTTGATTAAATTGCGGCCAGTCGCACCTCAGCTTTGTTAGACTGAGCTTTGGCCCTTCCACATAGAGCACGACTGTTAGCTAATGAAACTGATAGTTTGTTGAGTTGTTGCTGCATTTCTTTCATGTCAACAGAGTCAATAGACTTATGGTCAATTATGTGGGTTTTGGAGTCTAGCAGTTGAGTGGTGTTCTCAGAGTCAGAGTCAGGGAAGTCTGTATGACGTTGACGTGGTGGCATTTGGGTTTGAATTCTAAGGTTTTGGTTTGATCACAGTTTCCAAAGTATTGTTTTGGTTCAGTTAATAAGTTCAATTCAATCTGTGATCTAATTATATTTGCTTGGTTTTTGATCTGTCAATGTCTCAGTATTCAATAAGTAAAGTTTTAACTTATGGGTTATTAATCTAATTCTATCTCATTCAATTCTGTCAAACTTTGGTCTAGTCCAATTCCCTTGATTCCTAGAGATTGTATCTGACAATATGTTAGGACCTGTCTTAGGGGAAGGTGGGTTTTTGATGGAATGAAGGGATAGGTTCTAAACCAAGCAATCAGATAAGTATATGGATGAAGAATAACATATCTACATGATACGACTGGTGAGTAGATAACTCTCAAAAACATGTCATGTACACTTCACAAGTGACACGTTTGAATTTGTAACAAAATACCTACTGACAGTTTCTTTAGATTGCTGAGACCTTCCAGTGGTGTGGAAATCAAATTAAACAACAACATCCTCTCAAGTGTAAGTCAACAAGTTCACTTTGATTATTGAGTCATTCTTAAATTCACTTTACTACATTACATTATAACAGTCATACATATTCAAACAAATACCACAAGTAGGCATCAATTAGAATAAATGAGATTGGTCCTCTAACCATGGCACATTCTGTCTCAATTCAAGTAGTATTATATTCATTTCATTCTATGATATAGTTTTATTATGATTTCAAAATGTACATTTGACAATATATATATTTAACTCTTAAAAAAAGGAAACCACTATTTACCGCCCGGAAAGAGAAAACCCAACGCCCCCTTCCGGATACCGCGTGGGCGGTAAACGTCCATGCTGCCCGGTTAACTTCTTTAGAAAAAGATTGGGGTGGGGTGGGGTGTAAACATTTGATTGAACACCAAAGAAGTTTGGATTTCAATTGAACTTGCTCTTGATAACTTTGAGCGCACAAAAACAATTGTCACAAGATAAGTTCAATTGTTAATAAAGAGAAGCACAACACAAGAAAACAATAAATATACTCTTGATTACTTTAAGCTCACAAAGAAAAATGGCTCCAAGATAAGTCGTTACAAAATAAGAGAGTAAAACTCGTTTGTTAGAAAGTGAATCAAATTTTCAATCAATCCTTTGCCCATGATTCAAGCTCAGGCTGAAAAGCCTCTATCCATTCCGGCACCTCAGTGGTGCTCAACATGGCTGAGTTTTGCACAATTCCATACACTTCGGGAAACGGTACCAAACCCCACCCCAGTCCAAGGCTGACGAAGTGATTTTCATTGACAAAAGCCAGTACTATTGGAGGTTTCTTGTTGGGAGGGGTTCAATAAGGGAAAAAGCTGTAATAACTGCTCTTCGAGGGAGTGAAGTATATAACTGGTCGGTCAAATGCACTGGCTATGATGAAACCCAGGGTTGGCATCCCCAACCAGTACTCCTGTGAGCAAGAAACCCCCTCATAATCAAGCCACCCAAGAATTTCTTGTACAAATTGGTTGTCCATCGATTGTTGAATTTTTGTGTTTCTCTGGGGTTGTTTAAATGTTGTAGATATCAACTTGATATGATCGCCAGCGTATGAAGATAATTCAGCCTGCAATTTTTTCCAAACAACAAGGTAGGCGTCTTTCGAAAATATCTTTGTTGAGGCTGCAATTGCCCAGAATCCACAATTACCAAGTGCGGGCGGATCATGAAGGGATTTGATGTATGGCGTGATGATTTCTGGAAGTTGTTTGACCATCATGTGATTCTTGGGGGTCAAAGATCCTAGAATCAATCATTGGCCTTTCCCAACCTTGGCTTGTTGACCCCGGTCTTGAACCTGGTCTTCATCCTTCTCCTTGACCTTGACTGGAAATACAATGGAACCGAATTGTCAACTGGCTTCAAGGGTGGCTTTCACCTTCAGATCATCTTGAGGCAAACCAAGGTCCTCTGCAATCAAAGATATGGTGACTTCAGGAACTAGCACGCGTTGAATGTAGCATTCGGGGGAAAATGGGGCTGTATCCTGTTTGGTGAGTGGCTGTTTTGATGAGGCTGATAAGAACATTGTATCCAGCGTTGATACAATCACTTCAAATCCTTTATATCCATAGCTGAGAAATCAAAACGTCAACCATTATAGCTGTGTGTAGAAGATGACTCAAGGGGGGACTTACTATCCAGGTTGCTCCACCTCAAACCCTGTGAATTTGGACTGGCGAAAAAAAAAGATTGAAGTGTGCACTTCTTGGATGTGACATTTCAAAAGTCCCAGTTGAGCTTGGTTCCCAAATCAAAAAGTCCCTGAATGGGAGTTCTCCCATTCAGCCAAAACTTCTTTTGACACGCCCGGGCATTGTAAATGTCCCGCACTAGAGGGTTGGATCCGCTGGGTACATCAAGGAGGGTTTGGATTTGACGCGGCAGACATCCTGCTGAGGATAGAAGGGCAACATTTCCATTGTTCCTGGGTCTGAGGCGTCAATATTGGCTTTCGTCAGAGGGTAGTTCGAAAGGAGGGTGGTTGTGGCTATTCTTTCCTGGGTTCTTGAGTCCGTCGGAAAAAACTACCCATCTTGCCTTACGCGAGTGATAATTAAGAGAAATTTCAAACTTACATCCAGTCTTCTTAGAAGAACTGGAGCGATTCTTCACCTTCTTGTCCTTATCCTTCAAGTCATTTGAAGTCCCGACTGGCGTTTTGATCTTGACATGGCTTTCTGCCTTCGAACATTCATAATAGCTCCGCAGGATTCAACCATTATCGGTCTTATGGTTCTTCACCAAGAGCACGTAGCCTTGTTGTCTTGCGACGGCGTGCAAATACATCACACCAACCTCCTTCTCGACAAACTCCTTGCCAATCCTTGGTAATTCCATCTTATTTACTGGTTCAGCCCCTAATGTTAAATTATTTGAGCAATGATAGACGTTAGCTTGATGATTTAGGTGGACAAGAAAGGAAAAATCATACCAATGGGGGGCCAATCCTCATTGCGCTCACCCTCAAACTCAACCTCATACTCATCATTTGCAAAACAAATCTCGTGGTCCACTGGGTTTGTTTCTGTTGGGTAACCAATACAAACGCCAGTCAACAAATTTATTTAAACATCAAATATGAGACAAATTGAATTGAACATCAAATATGAGACTTACCTGAGACTATGGCACAATCGGGTGTAGAAGCAATCAGAGGACCTTTTGTTTTTGCTTCTGATGGATCACAAATCGATTGTTGCATTGGTGTTGACAAAGAAGGATGCGGAGAAACCTGAAATAAGGGGTTTGGAATAAAAGCGGGCTCTGTTTGCAAGCCCGGTAGGACAGGTACGACCACGTTTCCCGCCGCGTTTACAAATAAGTAGGGGTTTGGGTATCCAACTCCTGGAGCTGGAATCCAATAGTTCAATAGATCATTGACGAATGGTTGTGATTGATATGCGCTATTTTGTGATGAAGGCAAGGTGTTGGTTTGGCTGGAGCTGGAGTCAATCGATTTTGAGGCCATTGAAGAGTTTGAAGAGCGGGTCATATTGTATGAGTCTTGCTTGGACATGACACATACAATCAGTGATAACTGGATGTTGGTGTGGAGGAGACAAAGGGTGATGGAATGGAAAAGAGTCTGGTGTTGACAATAAAGTGTGTGATGTGCCTGACAAAAGAACGGGGAGGAGAGATGACAATCTGGGTAAGCCTGAGTGTCTTTTGTTGACAATGAAGGAAGGAAAGGGGGCTCACCATGATGACAATTGGGCATCTCATCCTGCGCAGAATTGCCTTGAACGGTGGTGGGTCACCCTGCATAGAGGGCAGACGTTGGATGGTTGGATTGCGTTGGTGGTTGGTTGGTTTGGTGGTTAGTGCAATGAAGGCCAGATTAGTATAAGTGGCCAACTTTGTTATCGTGAGGCTGCCCCCCCTTGAAGTGGTTAAATCCGGGCGGAATTGCCCAGTATTGTAAATGGGGGCTATACTGCCCCCTTTCATTGCCCGGTTGACTGCCCCCCAGGGCCATTATTAGGCTAAACGTTGCGGTACTCAATGGGTACCTACCGGGTATTACCCCAAACAAAAGGGGGCGGCAGGTATTTGGGTCCGGGCAGTAAATAGTGGTTTCCTAAAAAAAAGAACAACACTACAAGATAGAATCAAATAAGAAAACAAGACCAATTTCAATACATACCAGTTGAGAACTATAATTGAAATTGAAAAAGGGAATGAGATTAATTTTGGGGTACATACTGAGAGAAAACAATTAGAAGGATACCAGTGGAATGCAATTAATAACTCAAGAGAATTTAAAACAACTTACTTAGTCAAGGTTGAAACTCAAAGATCAAAATCAAAAATGATATAAAGTGATTGGGTGCAAAAATCAAACCTAAAGGAGTACAGAAACCTAGAAGCAAAATGAAAGAAGATAGAGAAGATAACAAAACAATGATATCATCAGTTCAGATGTGAGATACAAAGAAGATAACTGAAACAATAAACTTACAAGATCAAAAATTGAATTGAATGAACGGATCAAACAAATCAATCTACAAAATGGAATCAAAGTGAATGAATCAGTAAAGAACAAACAAAAGATCAAATATTCAATAAAGAAACTAACATAAAGTACCTCAAAATATAAATCTAAACAAGTTAAGCTTAGAAGTAGTGGAGACTAAGGAGATTAGATCATGTCAGTTTAGATGATGAACAAGAAAGAGGGTCAAGGAAAGACATCCTACTTTGCATGAAAGTTCCAAATTGAAGGTCCAGATCAAAATTGAATGGGTTGATATATTGACATGAGAAAGGACAGGAATAAACAATGTGAATACTTACTTCAAGTCAAGATATGAGATAGAAGTCAAGTACAGCCAAGGACTTGGTTGGCAGAAGGAGATACCCAAGGGGATTGGTCGGAGTGAATTAAAGAAAAGAAAGGATTTAGTCAGAGATTGAGGAGTTGAAGGATATAAAAGGAGGGCTTTATTGGAGGTTTTTTGAGGAAGGTATTGGATCCGTTAGCGAGTGTCCGTGTTTGTGTGATTGTGTTATTAATCTATTGGTGTGTTTTTGTGTCTTTGCGTCTGTTAGTGTCTTTGTTATAAGCATTATTGTGAAGTTTTGAAAGTGTTAGGGTGGTTAGATACAGTAAAGAGTGTGATAGCATTTTATTTGAAACATGGTCTACAAATCAGTACCCGGGTCTTTGGTTCAATTCAGGGCCAGTACTGAACTTGGGGTCAATCTCAAATTAAGCTATTAGTTTTTTTATAGTTGATTAGTTTAGTGTTGTAACTAGGCTTACGGACAATGATGATATCACTCAGATTCTCAAACACATCATAGACCCCCAAAACAGCTCATTAGTTCCAACTTGTGCAATTTATCATTTTTGGTGTTTCACAGTCAACCTCTCTTGCAAAAGAAGAGAACCAAGGACAAATTGTGGTCCACCACCTCACTTGCTGATAAAACTAGATTTGCTCTTCTGGTGAGCTTTTCTCAACCATCTCAACACCTCAAGCAGCTGACCACACAAAACACTACATATGTGCTGCAGCGTCTTCAAGGTGCTATCTTCAATTGTCAACCAAAGGACAGCACAATTCCAAGGACCACAAGAACCAATTGTGAGCAAATGATGTGGGATTGTGTTCATGAATGACTGGATTGGGTTGCAAATCTTTCCCCAGACACTGAACAAGCGCGAGTACTTCTATCTGGCTTCCTACAGGTATCTTCCACATTCACTTGAATTGTTTGTTTCACAGGTTTTACCAGTGAATCTTGCAATATGACCGCAAAGTCTCCACAGGAAATCAAACCTTTGAATTGATCACAAGAACACACAACTTAACTATCATTACCCTAGACAAGTTGGAAAAGATCCTTGATGGTGAACCAAAGCTTGTATGATCCAAGGATGACATCATGCGTAGTGGAAAGTCCTAGATAGAAATTGATATTGCAATCAGTTTTCCCTTTCTTTTCTGATTGAATTTGATACACACCTTTTTGTTTGTTGTCTTGTTAAATCTCAATACACTCATTGTCTTTTCATCAAAGATTTTCTAGTTATTTCAGTGCATGCAACTTTTCTGTCAGCTGCCTTTGGGTTTCATTAAACCTTGCATTTTTCTTTCATTTCTCCCTTTGAACAATCTTGCAATAAAAGCCAAGTTCCCTTTACAGCAGGGGACTACTACATATACATACAAAGCCATCTCTCAAGATGGTTTGATTGATGTGAAATTCCTTTTGAAAAAAAACAAGAGTGTTATGCGGCCAAAAACGGAGGACAGTGTGATTGTTGCTCCTCTTGCCTCTCATATGGCTTTGTCCTGGTCACTGCAAGGGCACCGGAGCAGAACCGTTTTAATATGAGACCACATCAAAGACACTTTTCAAGAAACATTCATAGGAATGTTGCAGCGCCTGCCTAGATTGGCGCAAAGAATGGTTTTGGCCACATCCCACTTATCCCCTGGTGTAGTGGATAATTTATCCAGACAAATCCAGACAATGAAGATAATTACAATAACTATAACATTTGTACATATGTTCCACCTTTCAACCATCTTCTCTACTTTACAATTCTGGAAGCAGATAAATATGATGTAGAGCAAAGAGTTGATATAGGCATAGTGCACACCAAGTGGAAAAGGACCAAATCTAAATTCCAAGACAGAAAAGAAACTGTGAATACCTAGACAAAGCATACACAAAATGGTGCAAAAAGAAAGGTACTGAAGAGAAAGCCCCACTTTTGTACAATATACCACAAAGAAACTGTCCTCAAGATCCAGTCAAAACATCAAGGTGATTGGAGTCAGACACCAGAAATCCGAAGTGAAAAATTAGGCATTGTAGAAATTATACAAATTTATCCTTGAAAAAGGTCAAGTACCCAATAAGAGCTTACTGGAGATGGCTTTTAGCTTAGGATTCATTGATGAAAATATGAAATACCTCAACCTCACCAGTCAATCTTCTGTAATGGTGGACCATTTAGTGATGGACTTAGATGTTTGTCCAATGGCGGTATTCTGATTTGGTTGAATGGACGATCTCACACTGTTTATTAAAGAGAAGAAGTCAGGTTAGTATTTCATTTGAATTCCTTCAATACTTGAAACAACACCATTGATTGAACTACATACTCCTATCCTAATAGTGAACTTTGACTCATGTTCAACTGCAAAACGTGTCTCAGTGAACAAGAGCATGACCCTACTGAACTCAGTAGTTCTAGTCCTGGGAAGCTGGTCCAATTCTTGGTCAAGAGTGAAGGGTATGCCAAGGCTGGACAAGCTTGCACTGAGACTGAAGTGCTTAGTACCTTTTGAATCACTCTTTCATCCTCAAAATGATGGCTGATATGTCCCATTTTTTGTGTTGATATAATGAAAATGCATATCCTACCTACAGCTTCCAAGGATGGAGTGCTACAATCTGTCAAACAGCCTCTATTGATACTCAGACCAGGTAATATGGTCAGAGCTCCCATGTTAGATAGCCTATGTTGAGTGAAAGACACCCAGCCATTTGCTGTTCAATTTTCAGCCACAGGAATCCCCAGTATCATTGGCCCCAAACTTCATCAGAAACTCATCAGTCTCTGTAAGATCCTCTATGATGTCTCTCACAAATCACAAGGATCAAATGGGTTGGACAATAACCAGCATATTTGTTGGTATCAAAGGTTTCTGCCTGAACTCTACTAGTTTTGGACAAAATTGAAGTCCACTTTATCCTTTATAATTCCCAACTAGTGTGTATGTGTTCAATGGGATGGGGAGTATAGTGTAATTGAAATACTTTCCGTCCCATCTAGGTAGTCCCAACTGTTACGTCCCGGACTACTGACGCTTGGGTTTTACTTATAAAACTGTTGATATTTATAAACCAATTCTGATTATTGGAATATAATTATTGTATGAGCTCACTTCTACGATGATACCGAGATACTGATGTGATTCCAGTATCTCAAAGGCTTACAAGTTTTCTTAAAACTTGGTTACTTAACTTGTACCAGCAATGATGTGCTGGTGGACTTAGTGTAACTCAGATTTTGAAAAACTTCATGTCAAAGAGACTATGAAGTTTAAACTTATAATGCTTCTTTTTAGAAGTTAGCTCAATGTCTTTTAAGAACACTCTAGAGGGCCTTAAATCTCTGCTGCAGGCAAAGAATCAAGGATTCAAGATTAGTTTAATATCCCCCCACTTGGAGCTGAAAGCCTGAGCCTCAAACAAAACCCCAAATCTTTCAGAGCCAATAGTGTATTTCACCCTTTACTCTTTATCATTGTAATTTATGATTGCCTAATCCAGATAATAATTCTATAGTCTCATTGACCTCTTCTAACAAGTACGGCTTTATATGAAGCTTCCACGCGCTAGATTTCCATCTCTCAACATCACATATCTCAGGCACCGGAACTCCTAAGGCCATTTCTAGGGAGGCTCCCCCGACCCTGAATGAGTGTCCGGTGATGCCATTGAAACCTCCAATAGTCCAAACTTTTTGACACGTTGACATAATCATTTGCTTTGTCAGAGGAATCCTGACTGAGTTTTCCACCTAGCTGAAAAGGATGTCCTTCTTGTCGGAGGTACACGCAAGTCACCTTCTAAGTGCTGCTACTGGACAAAGAATATGATTCAAATTCTTCAATTTCAACATTTGAATTTCTCCCGGCCCTGCCGTCTTTGCGCCCCTTAAACCAATCAACGCCTCCTCTATTTCTCCTTCTTTTACAAACTTCACATCCACCGCTAATATCAATTCAGACATATTCTGCCTATCTTTTGCTATTTCACCCAATCGAGCTAAGCTCCAGAAGGTGCATAGGACTGGGTTGAGTATTGCTAGGTCCTTCAAATTCCCCTTTATTAAATTTTCTGCTAAACATAGTAAATGTTTTAAGTGTACTGGCCTCTTCTCTTCCAGTTTTGGGATAGCCGTGTCCATCTTCTTTGAAGCGAATAGCATTAATTTTATTGTAGCATCAGATACCTTTGGGAAGTCCTCTCTGTGGTACCAGTGCCAAACTTTCAATCCATACAGATATTTTTCCAGAGTCTGGGATAAAATGTCTTCCTTCGAAGGACCACTACTTGTCCTCCCTGCCCATACGCAAAATCCATATATGTCATCTTCCGTTGCTGGTAAATTGAATACTGACAATGACCTTTCCTTCTGGTATTTAAAGAACTTCTTTACCGCACCATTATAACTAACTACTGTATTCCACTTCCATCCGTCTAGAATATGTTGTTGTAAGCTATTGTAGTATATTTTGTTGTCTCCCCTGCTTACAAACTGCAATATAGGCTTTAGTTCTTCTTGCTACAGAGGCATGATGTTAGAATAATATTTTCTAAGCGGGGAAGATCGGAGTTGTTTCTTTACATTAATATTTTCTAAGGGGGGGGAAGTACTGAGTTGTTTCTAAGATCTAAAAACATTACTCGTCTATTCTTTAGTATGTTGCCGTGGTCAAAGAATTTTTTTTCCAATGTAAGCTTGTAACAAGGGTTTCACTGCTTTGGGCATATTGATATAAGTAAAACATGTTAGAAAGGAGTCTTCCCTATTTTGTGATCCATTTATGACCCTTTTGCAATCAGAAAGTACTATTTTACCAATTTGGAATCCTATGATCATTTCGAAGTTATCAAACCAGGGAACTGGTGTTTGAGTGCTTCACACTCACCATTCAGTACATATTTTTGCAAGAAAATTTTGATAAGATCGGGAGGAATTTATGCCCAAACCCTGTCAGATTCTTTTCTGTCATGTGATTCACCCCTGGATATCTTGTTGGCCAAGTTCATTTCTGAGCTAACCCTTTGCGCCACTAAATCCATATGGCTTGTGATTAGCATTTGCTGGATCAACCTTCACTCTTTACTTACTTCTAAATCATTAGATCTTCTATTTGATATTGCATTCTGACTTGTTGTGTTATCTGTCCACACAATCAGTGTCTTTCTGTCATAATTACCTTGTGTCAATATATACCATAGCCTTACCCTGATTGCTACAGTTTCCAGCCACGCTATCCCTCTGATAGACTTTCCCAAGTTTTGCCAGCCGTCTCTCAATCTCAACTGAAACCAGGTTTTACCAATTAATACCCCTATTCCATAGCTTGCTGATGCGTCGTCTACCCAGCCTATGTCAACTGGGTCGCTGAATCTTATCAATCTTGTGTGTTTGAATTCCGCGAGCATCAGCTTCCAATGAAGCAAATCTATTCTTACATCTTGAGGAATCAATTGTTTTGTATGTTTATACACCCAACTCCTCTTCCATCTGTACAGAGCGGTCATGTAGCATTACAACTGTGGAAGAATCAGAGTCATGTGTACCAGACGTCCAATGAGAATCTCCACTTTGTTAAAAGTAAACCTCTTGCCTGGACTGAGGGCATCTAATCCTTGCTCCTTCCTTTCGGCTAGTTTTTTGTAAAGTAGGCGGACAGTCTTTGCCACTCTATTCCAGATAAAACCACTGAACTTCTGTTCTATCTTAAAGTCGGACATTTTCTCTATATTTGTAATTACCCCTAACTCGATGCTTCTTGACACTGCCGCATCCATGCCTAGTATTGAATTGAAAGATTTTATAAATAATGCATTGTCAACCCACCTGAAGATCTCAATTACGTTGAATTCATGTTTCATGAGCTCCTTCCAAGCATCTGCTATCCTACCAAAGGATCCACAACCTGCTACTCTGACAAAACCTATCCTGGTGTCCCGCCAGATCATTCTGTTGGGGTCCATTATCATTGTGTAAGGTTGTTGTGAGGTTTTTGTGGGGATTTGGCAATACGCCTTTTCCCAATCAAAGATGGCCAAGAGTAAAGGGTCTTCTGACTCCTGGAAGAAGGAGAAGACCCTTGCAAAATCATCCCAGGTGGTTTTGAAGTCTTCCACATCTACAAATGAATTCACCAAAGGGATGTCCGGGTTGTTCCTTGGGAAGGAAAGGTTGTTAATTGGTCTTATGGACCCGGTGCTATTCACCACTGCACCTAAAGGGTTTGTTCTAAAGAACCCTACCCTTTTATAGAAATTGTCGTGCGTGAAGGGTCCAAACAGCCTTCCTGCTGCCTTCTGTTTTATCGTACTTGAGGCTATCTTTTCTCTTGCTAGCTCTGATGAAGTATGGTTTGCTGGGGTATACCATTTGCAATCTATGAGGAAATGGTGCGGGATCCCTTGGTCAAAGCCAAGCTTGAAACCTTTCAGCAAATCTTTGTACTCCTATAACAAACTTGCTGCCTTGAGGGCCAATTCCCACTCTGGAATGTTCATCTCACAGTGGATCCCTTCCAGGCATACTTGGGGGATTGCCTCTTCATTTGAACATATATTTTCTTCTGGGTTTAGAGGAGGATATGTTGCCGCACATGGAATATATCTGTAGCTCATGGACATAGAACCTGTTGAGCTACAAGTTTCAAAAAGAATTATGTATATTAATCATTGGCAAAGAAAAAGTTATTTCTACATCCAAATCCAAATGATTTGGTAGTCATCTGACTGAGTTCAAGTACAACAATGTGTTTCTTCAAAGACAAGACATTTGAGAGCACAAAAAAAAGGAGAAAGCTAAACAAGATTGTTACCTACATATCTTGTTTGTCTCTAGTCTTGCCTTTGAATTCAGGGTTCTTCTTGTAGTTTGGATTGACGTTCTTGCCTCTATAATTCCCATATGGGGCGGCAGGCTTGAAGTTTTTATCCTTCTTCTTGAATGAAGGTCTGGTGGGTCCTGAGGTAGCTCTTGAATACAAAGCAGATGCATTGTGACTTGAATACTCTGTCAGCACATCTGAGTATGGATTTCTACCATACTTCTCTCCGCCTTTCAAATAAGGGTTGTTGTAAGTATTTAAATCATCTTGCACCCTGGTGTTATATAAGATTTCGTTAACTAAACCTACTGGCTCTAAGGGAGGATTGGGTACCTGTTGGTCTGGGGTCCTGACTGCGAAGACTGCTTTCCTTATAGTTAAGTCGTACTTGAACGCAATCATGCAGGATCTTTGTGCCTTGAAAATCCTAATTACACTCCTCTTGTGTGTCTCAATTGCATTGGCAAAACCTGTAAAGTTATAGTCTTCCCTTAGCATTAAGATGAAATTATCTATGTTTTCACCCCATTCAAAACGTGATTGAGTCCATTCACCTGGGAAAGGGTGCCCCTTATACTTTTCTACTTCTCTATCCGTACTTTTATATTCCACGTGATTATCGCTTGCCGTTTGCTGCCAAGCACGGTTGAAGATTGTTAACGGTAATTGACCCTGCAAAATTTGCATGTTCTTGTGGAAGAAAAGTGTGAGGGATTGTGTCCTTGCATCTGGTCCTTTGCTGAAGGCAAATTTCACTCCACCCTCTGAGAAAGTGGACTCTTGTAATTTGAATGATTTTGTAAAACTATGGGTCTTTGTAATTAGAGGTAAGGGAAATTTCTTGGATATATCAACTATATCATTGTTTAATGGTTTCTCCTTTTTTGCCTTTATCTTATCAAATAATTTAGCTGCTTTTTTGAAGGAGGTTTCATCTAGGTCAGGTACGTCCAAAATGTCAGTACCTTTCTTCTTTGGTAATTTTGGCAGCTTTACTGAAGTACCAAACATATTGCAGAATTCTGATTCTAGCTTCGCTTGGGAATCATTGTTCCCTCTGGTAGCAGTGCCTTTATTTGTCTGTTTCTGTTTCAGAGTCGCTTCCTTATTCTGTGGAATACCATCACCTCTCAGTGGGTTCACCCATTCTGGACCTAGCCTTTCAGCATTGTTTGGATCCGCTTCCTTTCCTCTTGTATCTATAGTTGAAGGTTGGTATTTGTAGGAAGTTCATTTATTACTTAATTCATATTTTCCTTGAACTTTTATCTAACAAGATATAAGTCAATTGAAATATCTTGGTGGCAAAACATTGCGCACCTTTTCCTCTGTTGAGGTACATAGATATCAACATTTGTTTGTTATATTTTCTGACAGCAGATCTGCCTGGCTCCTTCTGAGAAGCTTGCGCTTCCTTCAAGCCTTGAATGTCTTTGATGCCAACTGCAGCTGATGGTGTGATTGCACTTAAAGCAGCTGTGCCGTTGGATATTGTATCTGTTGACATTTCTGATGGATTGGAGCTGATGAAAATGAGGATTTGAAATAAGGAATTATCTTTATAGAAACAAGAGATTTATAAAAGGAAATATAGTTGGAAAATTTTGAATTTAATTAAGCTTAAATTGTATAATTTGTTTAGATAAATTCTTTGATTGAAGATCAGGAATTTATTGATAAATTGGATAGTCGAATAAAATGGGAAACGGATGGGGGAATAGATCCTTGTTCCCTCCATCCTTTTATTATAATCCACTTGGCTCAATGTATAGATGTTTTCCTAAGTATTGGTCTTGACTGATCTAATCAGGATCCACTTGGCCTTAGGACCGTTGTCTGGGACGGGCTCAGCTAAAATTCACAATATGAAATTAATGCATTTCTCTGGACTAGGCAATTACAGTGGATTATAATGCAGTACACTCCTTTTTGCATTAATCAAATCCGTGGACATTGTCCCCTTTGTTGTGCCTCCTCCGGTAATTGCCTATGACTGAAATGATGTAATTTGCCATTGTTTTTCTTGATAACATTTTCAAGACCAAAGATAAAAATTTGGAAAAATATGCCAAATCACAGGAAAGCACAAGAAAATTCAACTAGTATGGTTCCACATTGTTCTGACCCTTTGCAGGTTCTGTATAATATTTTATATTGTCTCAGTTTTACAAACTCTGATGTAAATTAGTAATCTGGAATTATGTAAACACCATTTATCCAGATAAATCAAGTAGACTCAAAAAGATGAGTCAATAAAGAATGATTAAAAAACTCAAATCTCTTCAGTAAGACTGAAAAACTCAAATTGATCAAGTAAGATTATTGATTGAGTTAGTAAAACTGTTATTTTGAATTGATTGCCAAATAGGTGCAACATATACATGATCAAAAGGTTCAAAAATGTGACTGAGTGAACATCATAACATAAAACCAATTTGATCAATCAAAGGTAGTCAAATTGAAAGAAATCATCATCACCAAGGACATCACTTTCTTTTCTACTTGAGTTGGACATTGTGTTGATGCTGATCCATTGATTATGGGATTCAACTATAGCATATATGCTTGTGCCAGGGTCTTTTCAATATTTGGAACCCAGACCATTCTGTTTGGATTGTTTGGCGCTCCACCAAGCTTTGGTTTTGACAATTTGTAGCCCACCACTGTAGGTGCCTTGAGTTCTGCATTATCTTAGATCCAGAATCAAATCCAACAAGAATCACTACTGAAACTTTAGTCTTGAAAGACTAGTCTCTTGTCTCAATTTGTGGGCATGGTACATTTGGCACATCACAGCGTGTGAGTGCATCAATTGGCTTGTAGTGTTGTGCACCCGTAGACTAAAAAGCTGGTTTGATCAGTTCCTAGTCCTCTTTGCGTGTGATCTGAAGATGTTTTTTGAACAAGATTGTGTCCTTTGATATATTTTTTACTCAAGTCCTTTGTCTGAAACCCTACTTCTTGTGTCCCAGCATCCTTCTTTGATTTCTGTCTGCAAAACAGAAATCACCAATTTTTCTCTGATTTTTCACTCACAGTGTTTGGTTTCCAAGCTGCACCAATTGCTAACTTAACCAAGTCCAAATCTTGTTCCTCATCCATCTGAAGTTTCCAGGTCCAAGGAACATGACACTTACATTGTGTGTGACTTTCTTGGTGACATTGGGCTTTTTGTGGGAGGACCTCATGTAACTGGTATGTTTTCCTTATTGAATCATAAAATTATCTCTTGGTCAACTATGTTCAACTACAGCATATTCCACACCTTTCTTCCTTTTACCATTTTCATTTCTGTAATTGCAATCAAAAGGTTGCATCGAGTTCAAAAAGAGCAACTTTTAAATTTCAATTGCTGAAAGGTACACAAGAGAGGAGTGTATGTAATGAAAACTTGTGAAGTGATTCATTCAAAATCATAAGGCTTGTCATGTGTGAAGATTGATTGTAGTGAATTGTATTTGAGCCTTTGACTTTTTACTTATCTTTTGCTCATTTATTTCAAATGATTTCTGGATTGATAGGGAATTATCAAGTTGGTTATATACACTCCAAGGAATACTTGGGGTTATCAAGAGCAAGCCCTCCTTGATTTGGGTTTTCAAGATACATTTTTTGTGCATTTCTTAAAGTGCTTTTTAGGCTGTCAGGCTATCAAGCACTATGTATTATGTCCAGCACTGGTATAACCCCTCTGGATGTGTCAGGGGAGATGTAGCTGTTGGCTGTTTCATCTGGGATACATATAGAATAAGGAGTTACAGAGAGTCAGGCAGTGAAGTATGGATGCAAAGATTACCCCTGTGGAGGAAAATGCTCATTTGGGGTTTTCTCATGTGATATCTTAACCCGGACCCACCAATTAGCAAAATGGTTGAGTTACAGAAGGTGATAGTGGCTTTGAAGGCCAATGGGGTGAACAGAATCCTCTTGTTCATGCCAAGAGTTTACCCTTCAATGTTTTCAAGTTACATGGATATCACAGATAACAGTTGATTGGTCATCTTCAGTCACATTTTAAATTTTCAAAGTTGCTCTTTTTGAGCTCAATGCAAACTTTTGATTTCAATTACAAAGATAGTTGAACATAAGTGAACAAGAGATAATGTGATAATCAAATCAAGAAAAGTGATCAATTACATGAGATTCTCCCACCCAAATTAGCCTAATGTGCTTGTCACCAAGAAAAGTCACACACACAATATAACTTCTTACTTCCTTGGTCCCATGAACTTCAAATGAATGAAGAACAAGATTTGAACTTAGTTAAGTTAGCACCAATTGCCTGAATTCAATTCGATGTTCTTTTGATTTTTTTGATTTGTTTTGATAATTTTTAAGTATTTTTTACCCATCTCCTGATATTTGGGTGTGTCAGGAACGGAGGGTTTTGTGCCTGGACTGGCTCATTACCCAACTCTCTGCTGTATCTTTGATTGATATCACAATTAAAGTCCAATCCCCTATAAGAATGAATAAGTTCTTTGATCAAACCATTTAAACACATCTCTTCTTCAAGTCCCACAATCATGCATATCTACAATAGAATTTAGTAAAGTTAACTTTGATCATATGATCCTATATAAGTTGACTAAGAATACAATCAAATCGGACAATAGATCAAACCTTTCATTTAAAAGTTAAAAGTTTATCTCTAGATCACTCAAGATAAACAAGAAAAATTAAAGAATGTAAAAAAAAAATCCCAAACACATGATTTAGTTTAATGAGAGCCATAATGGAATCAAGGACCATTAGAATTGATTGATTTAGTTGAAATGATTGAAGCTCTGTGTTGTTTTGATCCTTCAGATGCTTGTTGATGTGATAAATCAGCAAATGCCATTTTATATTTGACTAACTAAAGAATCAATCCCAACGAAACAAAAAAACACATTCAATCCAATGAACCAATTATCAACATTCGAAGCAAAACAAAGAACCAATCTACTCACTTCTTCTTCTAATTCTTCTCTATCAAGTTTTGCCATCACGACCTGTTTGACCAAATCACAATGCTATATCCAAAAACAAAACTCGAATCAGTAACTTTCGAATTGATCAATAGCTGGAAAATAAATCAAACTTACTTCTTCATTAACTTGAGCGAGATTAGTTTCTAATCGTCTAACTTGAGCACTAAGTTGAGCATTAGCATCTCTTAACCTATCAATCTCAATCTGATGAGCATTCTTCTCTCTACAAATCGATTCCCATTCAGATGCATATTGATCTAACATCATAGGCGTAATCTTAATTTGTAATGCATCTTTAATAAACTCTTGTGCTCTATAACTATCCGTCACCGATCGTTTCCTCGTCGTCGGATTTGAATCTGAGCTTTTATCTACCACTGCAGCTCTTGGTATCGAATCAGAATCACAAGAAAAAGGTTGAGAATTTAAAGAGTCTTGTAAACTATCTTCGTTCTAAGAGTTGATCAGAATTCAAAAATAAAATTCAAACTCAAATCAGGAAATTCATATTTCAATCATCAAATCCTTCTTTTTTTTTTCGAAAAAAACAAAAAAAGTTTGATCTGAGCTTACTTTATACGGTTCAAATAAGCTTAACTTTAAAAAGTCCAATAACTTATCAAATCCCATTTCACAAATTTGTTTTTCATTCTTTTTCATCAAACTTAATCCGAATCTAAAGACTGCTTCAAGTCCTTCGGCAAAGACTAAATCCATCACTACCGAGACTAATTCCAATGGAAATCGATACCTAATTTTTTCATTCAATCAATTTCTTGAGTGTTTGGGATGATCAAAAAAAGAATCCCATTGAGGCTAAAGACTCACCCAAAGAGTGTTAAGAACCATTGACTAGCATACATACTACTCTTAATCCCTTGTCTAAGTAAATGCATATAAACATGAGGTAAAAGATCTTCTAAGATTCGATCGAATTGAAATAATCTTAATTGAAGTCCTGGCATATTTGGAATAAAATGTGATCTGAGATCATAAGAATTCATTAATCTAACTAAAACGCAGAAAGCTTCTTCATCAGGCATCTAGTCACATCATACCCCCGCCCCCCCCCGAGTCCCCCAAAAAAGAAATTAAACTAAATCTGATCAGTCAATACATTTAACAATGAAAGAATAGAAATAAAAACCAAGCTAAAGTGAATCCCTCACATTTAATAACATAGGACCAATGATAAATTGAAGTCCTTGAGTATAACCTACTTCAGGATCATATAAAGAAAAAGCTTTACAAACAGCTAATAATGAATCTTGACCAAGTCCACCACTTTCTTTGAAATATTCTAATTGAGGAAAAGTTCGATTTAAATCTCGTGTGATCGATTTTTCATGTGGACAGATTTGATTTAATAATCTTGAATATTCAATTTCTAATTCGACATCTTTAGAAGATGACATTAATCTATAAGAAGAAAAAAATGGAAATCGAGAACATTAAATCAAAAACTGAATCGATTTTTTATAGATTTGAAGAAGAAGAAGAAAAGATGAAGATGATCCAAATTCGAAAAATTGAATGATGATCATGATGATGGATTTGAAGAAAAAGAAAAAGAAAAATCCAATCCACTTAACTGCCACATCATGCCTCTCAAGGCTGGAGGAATTCCAGATTGAATGGCACGTGATAATTCTTTTGGTTTTTGTTTGGCAATCTCTTCATAATCATTCATCACTGATCCCCAAAAATCCCAATCGATCGGATTATAAACCAATGATGATGAGTTTTTTTTACATTTTAAATTTGAATCTTCTTGAGCTTTGATTTCATTCGGTTTACAATCTTCATTTTCATTTAACGATCCTTCTTCTTGAATTGAATTTGGATTTAATTTCAAAGTAGTGGAGGATGATCCGGTCATCTCTTCTTGTACTCTGGTAAAGTTTTCAATTAACTTATGACGTCCTTCAAGTAAACTTTTCCTTTTTGATTCATCTTCTTCTAGTAAGGGTGATTGACAAGTGGGATGAATGATAGATGGATCAAATGATTCACCAGTTGGAGTTCTAGGTGAAGTGGCTCCTGAACGTGAACTTGGTCCAAGTCGCGTTGTAGAAGATAGGTTTTCATCAGTTACGTCTTGTAAATGCTTCAGAGGTGATTTTGAATCAGATAGATCAACTGAAGTTGAGGTTAAATGAATGTCTAGTTTTTCAATCGACGGTACTTCATTTGAACCCTCGCGTCTCGAAGTTTGAAGATCGAGAAGAGAAACCGGCCTGGGTTCAGAGATTAGATCTGATGATGGATTGGATTGTTGAGTTGGTGTTTGATTTGATAAATCGAGAGATGATTCATTTACTGAAGCCAATGAAGATCTCCAAATAGTACTCGTATCAGAATCCTTTCTCAAAGGAAGATGGGTGGATTGAGGTTCAATAGGCGAATGAAGTTTCAACTCAATCTTTTCTGATGAAGTTGAAACAATCGAAAGTGTTGAAGTTTCAGACGTAGGAGTAGGTCCAGTTAAAAGCCTTTGACGTTGTAAATTTGAATTAGGTGGTGTTTGAGATAGATGATCATGATTTGAAGGATGATTTGATCGGATTGATGGAGGAGTAGTAGGAGGAGAGAATGAGTGGAATGAAAGCTTTTCTTGTTGATCAGAACTTAAACTATTTCTTGGAATTGAATTTAAACTGAATGGTCTTCTGTAATCATCACTCTCTTGACCAACTTCAAACTCTTGATCTTGATCTTCATCTTCATCTAGATTTAAATCTTCTGCAATCTTCTCTTTTTGATTTGATTCTTTTAATGAGATCTCTTTTTCTGACGAAGTTGGATTGGATGATGATGATTTGGTTTGATTGGTTTGATTTGAATTTAAATTTGAACTTGAGCTTGATGACATCTTTGGTTTGGGTTTGGTGGGTTGAGCTCTTTTTTGAATTTCTTGATGATTTATGTAAATAAAAAATTAAAAATTGAAGATCCAATTCACTTTTCATCATCCAATTTAGATTCACTTCTTCACATCTTAAGTTCCACGAAGCTTTCTTTAACTAAACCTCACACTTACTCTCTATTCTTCACTTTCTTCATCTCATCTCAATTCAATCTCTCCAGAAGGTGGAGTGATCTGGGATCAGTCAAAACTTGATTTGTACCTTAACAGATTATCAATTTCTTTCATCATCATAATATTCATCTCAACACCCTACATTCCTAATTAAAGTTCAAATCAATCACTTTCCATACAAACAGTCATTCATTGGCTGCTCTCTTTCTAAAACTCTATCCAAGCCAATCCAACTTCACAGAACTATACAATTTTCGAAAGAGCTTCTTTTCATCACAAGTCTTCTAGACCGTACAAATTTCTAAACCCCTTGATTCTCTCTGGTTCCATCAAACATCAAAAGGAATCCAAAAAAACAATGATATACATGTGTGAATATAAGGATGAGTAAAAGAAAAAGACAATGATTTTGATGAAAGAGATGATAATACAAATTGAACAATCATAGTAAAAAAGGTATTCTAAATCGAATTTCTGGAATTCATCAATGGATTCTTTGTAGAAAAGAAAAATCTCAAGCCAAGTAATGATATTCATCCATCGAACCAGTAACCCTTTCAATATAACTAACTCAAATCAAATCAAGTAACCAATAGCCACCAAAGATAATCAGTTCCAATAGCCCCAAGAATTAAGAGGAGATCTTCAATTCGAATCAAAAAGGGAAAAAAAAAACAATGACTAACTCTCTACCAATCAAACTTTCAATCGCGATTTTAATCTCCTTAGGTTGAACCAAAAACCTATCTTTTAATTGTTGAATGATTTCTAAAACCAATTCACCATGTTTCATTTTTTTTCTAGACTTCATGATCCTAACAATCGAAAGTTGTAATAATGTACTTCTTTCAGTCACTACTTTATCGGTGGTAGATTTACGTTCATTTAACTAAAAATTGATCAAAGAAGAAAGAAGAAGAGAAAAAATTCCGAAGTCAAACCAAACGTGTTTTTCTTTTGGAAGTCAAAGCTCAAGATATACAAAACATAGAATCGCGACTTACAGTTTCCTTGAATTGGATTTGATTAATCTTAATCTTAAAATTATCATGTTTAAAGTCAGGATTCAAACTAAACCAATCTGTTAGATTCACATCTTTCCCTTTAGGTGTCTTGACCAAAACCCTAACTTTACCACACGCTAAACTTTGTAAAGTTCGAACAGCTTCTTCAATGGCTAAACATCAAATTCAAAAACCCAAATTTAAGTTTCTCTTCTCTCTAAAACATTGAAAAAAAAAGCAAACACTTTACTCTACTCACGTAAACCCGTCAATTGAACAATCTTTTCAAATCCAATCTTTTCATTCAATTCAATCTCATTAAACAAAAGTAAAATTAAACCTTGATAAGTCGAAACGGATAATTCTTTTCTTCTAATCTTACCATCGAGTGTAGGAAAGTTTGAAGAAATGATGAATTGTCCAAGTGAATGATTCCATTTGATCTTACGTCCTAAATATTTAGATTGATAAAACTCTTCAAATTTAAAAAGTGTTCCATTTAATTCGTTTGGTAAGATGATTTGAGTTTCAGTTGTTTGATGACTTGGCCAACTACCAGTAGTCAAAACTGAAACGTTCAGTTCGATCCTCATCTGGTCTTCACTTCTTTTATTTTTCTTTAACATCGTTTGATAAGAAGTATTAAGATCTGTTGAAGTCTCAATATCTCTGAACATAGTTTCTAACTTGGCTGTAAATCCCCCTCCACACTCTATATCAGATATATTTAAATCAATGATCAGATACCAACCCTTCACAGAATCGCACAAAGAAATACTCCAAAGAGAATGAAAGACGAACCTTCTTTGAGTTTCATGACCATATTTCGTTCAGTATCAATGGAAGCGGATTTAGAAAGTAACAACCTTTTACTCAAATCCCGTTTATAAAACTCTTCAAAGATATCTTTACCTTGTGTATAACGAAACAAGATCAAAACATGATTGAAACATTGATCTAATTCTACATCAGTCATAGATCTATTTCCTTGTCTAAGTTTTTGATCCAAGTATTTGGCTACCAAAATTGAAGATAGTAAAAATCAATCATCAAAACTTTAACCTCTGAAGAACTACAATCTTTTAGTGTAAATATCAAGAAGAAAATGCTCACCTATCAATTCGGCTGGTTTGTTTTGCCTTTGATTGATAAAATTTTCAAATCCTTCTTTAATCACATAAACCATTTCTCTATCAGATTCAAAACAGTCCTTAATCAAATCATTTAATTTAAGGTTAAAATTGATTAAATTCAAAACCATCTCTTCATCTTCTTTTTCTCTTTCTTCCTTTCCAATCCCAACAATCGAGCTTCCAATCTCTTTGATCAATCTTAAAAATTCTTGCCTTAATCTTTGAATGGATTCTTTACCTAAATGTTTTAATAATTTATATAAATCTCTAATCGATTCGCTTGATTCTCTTTCTGGAAAATCAATCAACATCTTTCTAAAGCCTTTAGATAATAAATTATCAAGATGTCGATTAATAAGATTTCTTTCTACAGATTGTACAATAGCTAATTGAGTATGTTCATTGATAGTCTCATCAGACGTTTTAAATAATTTATTTAGTCGTGAAATCTCGGCTTCGATCCTAAGCAGGCTATGTCTCAGATACCCTTGAGGTCCACCTACACTGAGAGTCTCCGAGTTAACTTCTATCATTAATCTTTTTCCTTCATCTTCATAAAACAGATCAGAAGATTTAATGAGAGGCAAGAGAATAGTTTGTTCGAAGCCTTCAGCACCAACGGTTGTATGAAGCAGTTCGTTAATTGATTGGAGTGAGCTGATGGGGGTAGACCGACCCAACCGATCGAAGTCGACTTGTTGACAAACTACAGCTGAAAGTAACAAAGATAACCGATTCTCGTCAACACCCAGGACGTATTTTCTGAAAAGGTCCAAGCCTAAATCCCTTGATTAAAACACAATAATGAAGGTGAAATCTCAGTCCAGGAATGGCAATAAGTTTACAGTCCTCACAAAGGAAGAGAATCGTCAAGACTTACCAAATAGAACGTCTTTGATCAGATCGAATCCAAATAGTTCGATCTAAATGAATCAGTATCCCTCGAATCATTAATAAAAGATTAAACCATTCTTTCCAAACCATCTGAATTTTTTTCATCCAATCACAACATTTTACGTTATTAAACATATTATTCTTTTGAATCATTTGAAGTATATTATCTCCACATGAATTTTCCAAAAGTTCTTTCATCATTTCAGGTGTAGGTAATCCTTCTCCAAGTTCATCTGAAATACTTTGAGCTTTCCTTTGAAGATGGTCCTTGACCTCTTTATAGAGTGTCTCGCAGGTAGGAGGACTGTAGATCACAAGACCTGTATGAAAGACAACAAGAAAAGGTTGATGAGTCAGAGTTATGTAGATCATCAAAAGGTAGGTGAAGTGAAAAAAGACAATACGATGAGGAATTCATTAATTTTACCTTCACATGCGTTTGAGAGTAAAGTCAAACTGACAGAAGTAGGCTGGGGTGGGATGGACGTGATCGCTTTGACAGCGTCAAGAATGATACAAAGGCTATGATTGATGAATTCATCGGCTTGTGATTCGATTAAATTGATCTTCTTTTCCGTTTGTTCCAAATCTTTGACCGCTATAAACAAAATCGTGTAAGAATCACAGACTGGGAACGGATGAAAGGATCCTAAGACAAACAATACTGACACTTTTGATTACGAATTGAAAGCTTTTTGAGCTCAAGAATCGGTCTGACACTTGAGGATGGACGACTAGGTGGGACTGGATGATGGATTGAATTTTTAGGATGTTGAGTAGGATTCGATAAGCCTTCGATAAAGATAGTCTTTGATGGTTTCTTAATTGGATTAAAAACAAATCGAGGTTCTAAAGCCAAAGGTGTGATAGGATCGATAGGTGAATTCAAAATCACATCTGAATCATCATCGAGATCATCAAGAACCACATCTGAGTCATCAAATGAGTCGGAATGGCTAGGTTCAAATGTATCGGCCGTATGCTTTCGGTTACGTTTACTTGCAGTAGCATTGGACGATGAGTTGGCAGTCGAGAGAGGTTGAAGTCCAGCAAGCAAAGGCCTCTGATCTCGATTAGATTCAGAGTTGGTACGTTTCATATTGAAGATTCTTTGAAAGGCATCAATTGGGTTTATCGAGAAAAGTTTAATGTCAAGTGAAGTTGTCCAAAAGTGTAAAATGATGGAAACTCACATCAAAGATCAAAGTGATAGGCTTCAGGTATTGATCATGTTGTAAGTAGGTAGTATGTTCTAGGGGAAGTTCTATGAGCTCAACTGATGGTAATTCACATCTCTCAACTTAAGCTTCAAGACCTCCAAGTTGGAAAGCTCAAATACTTCATTCACCATCAAATAAACTTCATATTGTCATTGTGATATCAACACGCAAATTTAAAAACAAGTCATGATCAAACCATCAAAAACTTTCAACTCTAACCCAGGATCATTCAAAATTCAAATGCGAAAAAAAGAGATTGTGTATATGTATATAGTTCAACATTCAAAACATTATGATGAAAAACATCACAAAAGAAGATACCAATATGCATCAATCAGAATTAAGAAAAAAAATAGATCCTACTTCATTGAATTAATAAACGATTCCATACAAATTTCAGAAGCAGAAAAAATCAAAATCAAATCCAATTTCCCCCCCTCTGCAAAAAAAATCATTTCGTTCATATTTGAAATCACATGAAACCCAAAAGAAAAGAAGAAGAATGATGAATTCAAAAAAGAGAGTGAACCAAAGTCCCGTTGGTAAAAACATCTTCAGATTTAAAATGAAGGAGAGTGAATAGATAAAGAAAAAGAAAAGAAAAATCATCATTCTGATGATGTAAAGAAGATGATATTAAAGAAAGATATCTTGATATGATCATGACGTAGATTAGGAATCAAGCGTCCATAAAGAATGTAGTAATTAAAATGTAATGAATTTGGAAAAAGTCTTTCTGTATATGCATGTTGTACAATTTTCCAGTGAAAAAGATATCATCCAGGTTCGAGTCATATGATCGGTATCAAAACAATCGATCATGCACTTAACACCTAAAAGCTTAAATACAATTCAATTATAGGTGAGTTGTCTGATCGATATAGAAGGCGAATTTCGTGTATGAGATGTCATCTTGGGTGATCGTTCTCCATTATTGAAACTAGAATTCTTCTCATTGACAAACATGTTAGAATTAAATCCGGCTGTGAACGACATGGGACGAGTTGGACTGAATCCGTTTGAACTCCTTCTAGAGAGGTATGGTGGTAACTTTGGAGATTGATAATTAGGAGATGTTACAGAATTTGCCGAAGTCGGAGGTAGTGATGCTCTTGATCTCACCAAACGTAACGTAGGTTCACATGAAACGTCTCGATCTCCATGTAAGGGTGAAGAGCCGAGGAAAAGCGGCTTGAGCCGTAATTTTCTCTCAGCCGATGATGGCCCACTTGTCATGGTTGGTGAAGTTAATTCCTCAGGTTGACTCTCGTCCTCCGGGGCCTCAGAAATCGATTCCGACTGTAGAGTCATGTTTCGAGACCACTTGGAACTCATCCTCCGGTTCTCATCGGTCGTCATTGCAGGTGACATCGGCTGGGTCACATTTGATGTACTTGAGTGACTTGCGACAAATGATGGTTCAGCTGTACCCAAGCTTGCTCGTCTTGACAACTCTGGTTTTGATACTCGGCCAAAAGACTCAAAAATCGAGGCTGAAGCGGGCCTCGCCCCCTGAGCGTCATGAGTTTCAGAATTGATAGGTTCATCAGAGGCGCAAGGCCCGCTAGATAACCATGTCGAATATTCGAGTGAGGCAGGTTTTCCAGGTGGTGACATGACACCGGGAGGTGATAGATTGCATTCAGGCTGGGGCATAGTGGGAGTGACTGATGATGAGACGTTCGACACTGGCTTTACATCGATTTGGCAATGTAATGGTTGAGATACAGCTCGGAGCTGTCTTGATTCACGTTTGTCGAGGAGATTGTTGCGCAACGGATGGAAAGGCAATCGACTAGGAATTGAACTACCGACCGAGCTAGACAAGCTTGGTATTCTTCGTTCTGTTTCGGTAGTTGCGGATGAAATAAGATCTTGTGACATCTTCGGTTTGATCAGAGATGATGGAAGCTTGGGTGATGCCTTTGATAAATTCGCGGATGTTGCATTCGAGCTCGCGGGGTGAGAGTTGACACTCTTTGTAAAGGATGGCTTGGGAATTGACGACCTTAGATTGGGCGTCGAAAGCTGAACTCTTGGGGCCTTTATCATCGTCTTTGCGGGCGCTCCCCTGGGTGTAGCAGTCTTCGCGAAGCCGAATGCCAAAGGAGTGCCTGATTCCTGAGCGTTTGCAGCTACAGTAGACCAAGTGAATCACTTGTTGCGTTCAGCTGAAATTCCTTCAAACATGGTGAGGAAGAAAATGCTTACCGAATGAAGTTTCGTGGATTGTGCCCGATCTTGGCCGAGAGGAACCTTGGCGAGACACCAGATTGTTAGATTGCGTAGGATTAGACTGGAGTGACAAAGGTGCCGCTGGCCTCCGGAACGTAGATTGAGGTCGGGGTAGAGTAGAAGATAGCGAGATACGTGTGGCCCGAGGGACTGAAGAGACCGCAGGTTTGATTGCAGGTGTTTTAGATGCAAAGGGAAGCGAACTGGGAAGTTTTGAAGGACGTGGAGGATGATCCAGAGATAAATCGAATTCTTCCTCGTCCGAACTTGAAGGTTCTTCAATCACTTTCATGGGTTGAGGTCGATACGCGGGTTTAAATTTCGAATGAGCATTTGATTGAGTAGCCAAGGATAATGATGATCTCTTATGTTCCAGAATAGGCTGTGAGCGCGCAGAAAGAGAAATGCATCAGTGGGATGAAAACATGATCAAGTGCACAAACAAAACAGAAACAAACTGTATTAGTTTTACCCAGATCCAGCTTCGAAAGTGAAAATTGATGTCGAAGCTTAGTCTGAGGAAAGTCATGTGAATGAGAATGAAAAGGCTTATGCTCTATAGGTGTGATGGGAGTTAAAATAGAGGTAGTCGAATTGGTAGTAAAAGAACATGTGGAGGATGAAGAGCGAGTTCGACCATCAGAACGGGTATCAGATGGCTCCGGGTTAAAAGTGGGACTAAAGCCTAGCGAGAGAATAACTTTGTTTTCTCCGCCAGGTATGATGGAATCTTCCATGGTAGAGAAAAACTCGTCACGGTCATAGTCATCATCAAGTTCTGTGGCCGGTAGATTGGAAGGAGATGAGGGCGAAGATGGTTCTTGAAAGGAGATTGGACGAGATAGGTGATCTTCAGTGGATTCGCCTTGATAACCCAACCGCTTTGCGAGTCTATCGAGGGATTCTTCCAAGTCAATTTCACTCTCGTCCTCGTCGGACTGAAGTTGGCCTGATTGTGATTCTAGGCTACCATGATGTTGTCTGATCCATTCAGACAGGTCGCCGACGGAAAAAGTTGAATAATGTTTGTTGGAGGTACTCTTCAGAGAAGATCGTTTGGATGGTGAGGGTGTGTCAAGCTCAGCGGACGAGTTCGGTGTCAGTTGACTGACGTTGCTAGAGGTAGCCTCGTGAGAAGACATGTACGACGAAGTGGCCTGTGAAAATGATTGATCAAGAATACCCATTTTGGAGTCGAGGACTTGAACAGGTTGTGAAACATCAAGTCGTTCGACACTCTCGAACAAGTCGTCCTCTTCTGGTAACATTACAACGTCTTGCCAGTTGATTGAATCGTAAGAACTTGCTAACAAATCGTCATCATCCAAGTGTTGATCGGTCGGACGCGGAGTCGCTCTCAGATCGTCAGCGCCGGCCGAGTCAATGAGCAGCCGTTCAGATAGAAAAGGTTTGTCCATTGTGTCGAGTTCGCATGATCTTTTAGGTTTTTCTTGGCGGGAACTCGAGAGGGGTCCCGCGATATCTTGCTCTCCCACTTGCTGGTGTTGATCCTCGGTGGTCTGATGTCGATTACATGTTTCATATGTAGGAGTCAAAGTATCCAGATCAGGTTGATTGCTCTCGATGGGCGATTTGATCACACTGCAGTCGTCTTTATTCCTGAAGTAGTCATCTCTCGTGCGGATTGAGCAATGCATCTTGGTATAAGAAGTATCGATGGCCAACCCACCCAGTATTCCTTCTTGCTTAACACTCGATGTAGATAAGACAGGCTGCTGTTTGTGAACATTTAACATTGGAGAAGGTTTGAAATTCAATGAAGAAGATCTCAAGGGTATAGAAGGGAAGCCAAATGAAAGTGTTGAGGGTGATGAGGTAGATGGAAGGGGGGGTAAAGGAAGTTGAGGAGGTTGAGATGGATCAAAGGCTTTACTGATAGGGATAGATGGACGAGATGAGAGTTGAGATGGAGAAGGAAATCTACGAAGTCCATTAGGAGTAAAAGGAATATTATGAAGTGGAGTTGAGGGTAATGAAGTCTGACGATTAAATTCAATATTCACAGTTGATCTGGGTGGTGGAGGCATTGGGAAAGCTAAAATCGAATCAGAATCAAATTCAAATGAACCATCTGAGGAAGAAGCTGTTGAGAGTGTTGGTGAAGGTAAACTGTTATTATTATTATGATTAGTAGTAGTAGTGGTGGTGGTGGTGGTGGCGGTAGTGGTAGTAGTGGTATTTAATAATTTATTAGAACGTTCGAATGACCAAGTTGAGCTTGATAATTGTTTGAATTCATTTATGATATCCAGATCATTAATCTTTTGACTCTTCAATGAATTCACCTTCACCTTTATATTCTCAGTTGGGTTCTCAATCCCATTCGGTTTCTTCTTCTCCTCGTTTACATCAAAATTATTCAACTTCTTTTGTTTATGTGAATGACTAATGGATAATGCAGATAATTGAATGATCTTCTCTTTCTTCTTTTTCTTAAGACTCACTTGTCGATTGAAATCAAACAATGAATTGATAGTAGAACTTGCTTGAAGATCTATCATCCTGACAACTTTCTTTCTGGTGAAAAAAACAGTTCTATATAGATATAACAAAACCGTACCAATTCCCATAAATTAATTCTTGCAACTTTGACACCATCAACAGATTCAATCACTTACCAGTTTCAATCAAAACCAAAATCAAGTTTTCTACTTCAACTTGAATGTTCAAACGGAATGAATCTTGAATCGAGGGTAGGAATTGAGTCTCATATCAACAATCCGATCAAGTCAAAGGGTATAGAGAGCTTGATAAAACAACAAAGTATTGATGGGTGGGTTTGAATTTGAATATAAAGGCAAACCAGTCTTGGAATCAAAGTTTTTGTCGTGAGTTTCTATTAAGAAAAGTGATGATAAGAATTAAACTTTGATGTAGATTCTGATATGGAGAAACCGAGATAAATGTGAGTGGTAACACTTGATCATCAATAAATGAATGAGATAAATTGTGAGGGGAATTGAATTAATCCTTAAAGTTGATGAATGTGTCTCAAATCAGATATGTGATGTCCGGACCAAGGTTGATCTCAAATGAAATGCTTTGCATTGGGAAATTGATCTTTTGAATGAGTGAATTTTGAAACTAGTTGGTTTATAGAAAAATCGATAAATTCAGTCCAAATGAGCCTTTCCTTCTAAAACCTTCAAGTGAGCTCAAGCATGTCATGTCATCTTTTGATCGCAAGTCAAGCTAAATGTAAATTTTACGCCCAATGTAGATTGATTCTATTGGTTTGACTTTTTCCATCAACGCCAAGGCGTGTAAAAAGGTACAACTGAGGTAAATATCATTCATGCTCTCCATAACGCCTCTGTTCACATTCATCCAGATTCCAGCTGCACCGAGTGCCGAATGTGGCAGCTAGAAAATGGCAGCCCGTCACACTCATCGCAATTCGAAATCGACTGCGGCATCTCTCACGCAGACTCACCATGCCGCACTCCGACTTGAGTAATTTTCCTAATACGTGAGGGTACATATAAACACAACTTTCTGGGAACCGTCATCTACATCACCTCTGCCTTCTGTATATACTGCTTTCATAACAGAAGATATTCTGTAAACCTAAGCTGCTATGAGAAGGGGATCTCTGCATTTCATTTCAGTTCGCTTCCCATTACACTACACACCATTTACACACACATAGATTTCACTACCAACACAACACCAGTTGAAACTCACTAGACTCGGTACAAAGGCACCGATATGCGGTACAGGTCCCACCCCGAGTTCATGATCATTCAGCGAAACTCGGGGTGGGACCTGTACCAATTCCACAACAAGTCACCACCTCTCACCACTTAATTCTGATCGCACCATCCATATTCGAAATTTCTGTACTCTCACCCAACTCCAGCAAATCACCTGAAGTTACTCACTACGACAACATCATGGGTCGAAAAAGCAAGAAACTTTGCTCAAATCTCGACAACGCTAGTGAGGAACCTGCCCGTCGCCGACCCAAATGAGATCCAGCCGCCGAAAAACAGTACAAAAAAGAGCTTGATGAAGGGGCTCAATTCCTTTCCGGTATACTTCCTAGCGACAGAAACACCGAGAACCCTCCCCCTAATCCAAACGATATACCAGATGATATACATCGTGATCTGGACGTTAATATGGATGATATCAACCCCGAGTTCCTTCCGATTCCGAATGACGAACCCCCGATTGGTATTGTAGACGGCCAGGGCCAACAAGGAGGCCATGATGTTGTTGCTCAATTTGTTGCTCAACATCGAGAGCTCCGATACGCCGACCACCGTGAGCAACTTCGCAAGAATTGGGAAGCCATCGAAAACCACCTCACAGCGGCCTACCTCGAGTCTCAAACTAACACTCTGAATTGGACCTCCAAAGAATCCTACCTCGATAATGTAAGCGATGTTTGTCACTGTGCCGAAGGACACTTTTACTATCGAAATATCGACCTAATCGGCGTGTTAAGTAGGTATCCGATACTGTGATACTATGTCACAACCCACACTGACAACATCTTCTTACAATGCAGGTCGATTTGAGTCAAGACCGGTCCGTTTCTGTCATTGCCTCCCCGAACCTGTTCAGCTTGTGTATCAAGGATACCTTCCAGCATCACCTCAACAGCCCCGGACTGCGTTCTTCATTCCTTTGTTACAGATCTATCAAAATCTGTGGCAAACTTCTGTATCTGCTGCTACGAGTTGGATCGAAGGATACATGAACTTTCTAGATGGAAGATCGGAAAAAGAAGATACCGCTCGAGGCTCTGACGGCACTCGACGACGAGACCTGTGTGATCCTTTCTTAAGTGCTACTAACATATACAGTCGCATCATCGTCCTCAGCAAAAGTGTACTCCACCACGGACTTCAACTGACGACTACTGATTTATGGGCTAAATGTTGTAGCCGTTGCTTTGGTCCGGCCATAAATGAATTGAAGGAGTCCGATCTCGAGCCGGATATCATCGTGTGTATGGATGGAAACTTCCAACACCGACATAATGTCTTGGCAAGCAAGGACAATCCCGACGAGTCGCAATACCCATCAATATTTGTACGACCTTCGGCAATTGCAAAGCACGATGATCCCAACCAGGCACCACCTCCTCGAGACGAGGAGGACCTTAATGTAAGTTTTCTCCTTGGTTTAATTACACTAATTACAAAAGTGAAAATTGTTCATTTCAGGATCCATGTGGTGAATCGCATAAAACAGCCAACGACACCAGGAACTCATCGACTTGGGACCAATGTGATGATACCGGGTTGTTTGCCCTTGCCTGTCGACACGACGTCCCGTTGTTGCTCGCAAATATATACCAAACTGGCGAAAAGTGAGTTGATCTATTTATTTTTCCTTTTCATTGGATTATTTTACTTTCTCGCTATTGAGTAACACCCACACAGGCTGTACTATCCATTAAGTCTTATTCAATCACTGCTGGATGATTTTCCTGAACTGCGCGTTGGTATTCTTTACGACATTGGTTGCCAACTCGACAAGCACATCAAGAAGGTGAGTACTTGTCAAATTGGTGTTTGTTTTGTTTCACAAATATTGACATTTTCCTACCTTCTTATAGCAAAATAAGATACCTGAATACCAACGGCGTATCGTACTGGGAACATCGGTGTTCCATGCCTACGTACACTCGTGGGGCTGCCAGCTGCATTACAACCCGCGCTTCCTGGACTTTTGGGGTCTGTCTGACGGCGAAGGACTCAAGCGATTGTGGTCGGACCTCACACCCTTAATTGCCCGATTGCGCACCTTGACCCGACTACATCGACTCCAGTCTATTGCAGCTAGATGCGACTATTTAACGGAGCGCAACCAAAAGCACACGGCTGATTGGCTACACCGGCGATTGAAAAACACGTCCTCCACCATCAAAGCAGCGCAGGATACGCTGGACACGTGGTTGAACATCCAAAATCCGTATCAGCCGGGCAAACTTTATACAACAGCATTCTTCCGGGCTCAATGGGACTCGGAAAGGAGGTACAATATTGCAACATCTAAAGACATCCAGACGCGCCAGAAGCTTGCGCTTGGAAAACTTCTCTGCCTCGAAGATCGCATGTATCAGATTTGGTAAGTCATGTATAACTACTGTCAATGAATTCAGCATTTGACTTTACCTTTCAAACCAGGGATGAAGATACCCAACAGGAACTTCGGGCCTTCGATCGTCTACAAAGATTTCAGGATCTAGCTACTCAGATAACCGAGCAGCGTAAAAAAGTTGGTACCTCCGATATATTGAACACTCTTACACGTGAGTCATGTTCAATTAAAGTCCAATAAAAGTAAGAAGCGTCACTAAACGATGTATGAATATCTTAGTGGAAGGTCAAGATCTGTTCCTGAAGGTTTGGTTTGCCAAAACCGAGGTTCGGACTCGCTTCCTGGCTTTGAGGGCAGAGCAAAGGCCATTAGATCCGGAAAACAAGGTTGGTGGAAGCTCGAGGCTTGGTAAGTGTTTATCCTTATCTATCTGGTTTTGATACACTTGCTGACAGGCCTTCATATCACTTTCCCAGGCACGCACGAGAAAGAGCGCATCATGCTTGCTATCGAAAAACGAACACGGACAATGAAGAAAACTCTTACCAACTATAATCGCTTGGCTCGTGAGTTTCAAAATCGGCACCCGGATCAACCTGCATCTCCAGCAATCGAGTATTCAGATCTCATTCATATGGAGGCTGACAATCCGTTTTGGAACAATGGTGTGTTCACGCACTCTAGTGAGCCGTGGGCTGTTGATCACGGTACGCAGATGGGTATGCGTGCTTTGGCGCGAGTTCAAAGGGGGCATGAAGAACTTCGCCGGCTTGGATGGGAAGTTCGAAGATCAATGCGTTGGGCTGTGGCCGAACACGAGCGCCTCTGGCCCATTCTCAACCATCTCAAAAACAATGATGATCCTGGAAGTGAGTTGATTCAACATTTCATGAACAACGATACTCTTCAGTCATTATCAATATCGGGTCGCATTCAAGTCGTGAAAGGGCTGCTTCATAATTTATTTGTCAAAATGAGTCGATTGGCGCTCTATTGGGACAGCAAAGCAATGCAGGTAATGATGAAAACACCAGCTCAGCTCGGAGATCTGGCGCTCATGACGTTGTGGAAAACACAACGCAATAGAATTGTACGTCTGCGCTCGTCAGGATATGGTTCAATCAGACATGGCGACTTCGACCATCTTTTCGGACCGGTGAGGCTTGATGATATCATACATCGACCACAAGAAAGCGTCGAAGATATCGTGGATCAACATCAAGAAACTGTAGATCATCACATCGTAGATCAATCTCAAGAAAGACAGGATGATATCGTAGATCAGCATCAAGAAAGGGTTGATCAGATCGTAGATCAACATCAAGAAAGGCAGGATGTGATCTTAGATCAGCAGCAAGAAAGGGTTGACGAGTTTGTAGGTCAACAACAAGCTCATCTACCAGATGAGCTTCCAGGAAATAAGCAAGGAAATGCTGCCCTCTATATTATTGATGAAGATGAGATTGGCGAGGCAGAATGGGAGAATAGGATTGATGCAGGAATGCTAATCACCATGATGCAAAATGTAGGCCTTGAAGAAGACAAGTTTTGATTTTGTTCTTTATGTTGTTTTTCTCATGTATTGTAATATATTCTTTATCTTGTTTTTCTCATGTATTGTAATATATATTCTCAGCTTTAAATCTATGTGAGACAGATCAAAACAGTTTGCTTAATCAATTTGTGGTAGACAGAACAGAATGATGAGAGCAACTTGGACAGTTTGTATGTAAAGGTGAGCTAACTAGGAATACTACAGCTCACCTTGTGGGTATAGTACTACTTATAAAACACCACAGTGGTGTGGAAGATGTTATCAAGTGGTAATCTGGAAGCTTGAAAGATTTATGTTCACATTATACCACTACAAACTTCTTTGCACTTCATTTGTGGAAGTTATGGTAGGTTGAGTCTGGTGAATAGCCATTTTGAAAATGGTTTTTCACCACCTATAAGTGTGCCAATGCAGACCAAAATGTATCAAATTGAAGGTTGGAAATGGGTTATTCTTTTGATACCATTGCCCACTTTGGAGTCACCTTGAGGTGGAAGTCATAGTAAATTTAATATCAATTGGTCAAAAGTAGTGCGGGAGGAATGTATGGGGGTGTTTTTGCACTTGAAAGTGTGCCAACGCAGACCAAAATGTATCAAATGAAAGCCTGAAGATTGTTGATTATTTTGATACCATTACAAACTTTGGAGTAGTCTTGAGGTGGAAGTTATAGTAAATTCGATGTTTATCGGTAAAGAGCAGTGCGGGAGGGATGTATGGGGGTCAAATGTACTCTTACAAGTGGAAGTAGAGTGTGTATGATAGCATTTCTGAAAGCCCCAACTTTACTGAGAAAAATGATACCATTCCCAGGGTATTTGGATAAGAATTGTAAATGTTGATCAAAGAATGACGTTTTCGGTACACAGCAAGACGAAAGTATGTATCAAGAATGGCCATGTACTGATGGTGATATTCGTTGTTGGAAGTAGAGTGTGTATGATAGCATTTCTGAAAGCCCCAACTTTACTGAGAAAAATGATACCATTTCCAGGGTATTTGGATAAGAATTGTAAATGTTGATCAAAGAATGACGTTTTCGGTACACAGCAAGACGAAAGTATGTATCATGAATGGCCATGTACTGATGGTCATATTCGTTGTTGGAAGTAGAGTGTGTATGATAGCATTTCTGAAAGCCCCAACTTTACTGAGAAAAATGATACCATTTCCAGGGTATTTGGATAAGAATTGTAAATGTTGATCAAAGAATGACGTTTTCGGTACACAGCAAGACGAAAGTATGTATCATGAATGGCCATGTACTGATGGTCATATTCGTTGTTGGAAGTAAGTTGTGTAGGATAGCATTTCTGAAAGCCCCAACTTTACTGAGAAAGTTGATACCATTTCCAGGGTATTTGGATAAGAATTGTAAATTTTGATAAAAGAATGGTCATTTACGTGCATACATACTCACTGGAGCATAAGCGGGCAAGCCTGCCGCTCAGTTTGAACTCAGCTCAAGGTGCACTTAACAATTAAACCCCAGAGAGGGAAAACTACATGTATCAAGTACAAGATCCACACTTGATAATCATCTTTGAGGAGGCTCAAGGTAACAAGTTAACCCAGATTCCTATGATCAATATAACCAGGATATCAAAGTCTGAATTTTTTCATCAATCTCAACTTTTCTTTCTATAGGAGGATATATGGCAAATTTACGTGTAGGTATCAACACTTCCGGACAAGGCGCACCCAACAATCTATTACTGTCAATCGACTACTATCAATCGACTCGATGGCAAATAGGCACCAACACTTCCGGACAAGGCGCACCCAACAATCAACTACTGTCAATCAACTCGATGGCAAATCTACGTGTAGGTTACTATCAATCGACTTGATGGCAAATTTACGTGTAGGTACCAACACTTCCGGACAAGAATTCCGGACAAGGCACACCCAACAATCGACTCGATGGCAAATAGGCACCAACACTTCCGGACAAGGCGCACCCAACAATCAACTACTATCAATCGACTCGATGGCAAATCTACGTGTAGGTACCAACACTTCCGGACAAGGCACACCCAACAATTGACTACTATCAATCGACTCGATGGACAAGGCACACCCAACAATCGACTACTATCAATCGACTCGATGGCAAATCGACGTGTAGGTACCAACACTTCCGGACAAGGCACACCCAACAATTGACTCGATGGCAAATCTACGTGTAGGTACCAACACTTCCGGACAAGGCACACCCAACAATTGACTCGATGGCAAATCTACGTGTAGGTACCAACACTTCCGGACAAGGCACACCCAACAATCAACTACTGTCAATCGACTCGATGGCAAATCTACGTGTAGGTACCAACACTTCCGGACAAGGCACACCCAACAATCGACTACTATCAATCGACTCGATGGACAAGGCACACCCAACAATCGACTACTATCAATCGACTCGATGGCAAATCGACGTGTAGGTACCAACACTTCCGGACAAGGCACACCCAACAATTGACTCGATGGCAAATCTACGTGTAGGTACCAACACTTCCGGACAAGGCACACCCAACAATTGACTCGATGGCAAATCTACGTGTAGGTACCAACACTTCCGGACAAGGCACACCCAACAATCAACTACTGTCAATCGACTCGATGGCAAATCTACGTGTAGGTACCAACACTTCCGGACAAGGCACACCCAACAATCGACTACTATCAATCGACTCGATGGCGGCAAATCTACGTGTAGGTACCAACACTTCCGGACAAGGCACACCCAACAATCGACTCGATGGCAAATAGGCACCAACACTTCCGGACAAGGCACACCCAACAATCGACTACTATCAATCGATTTGATGGCAAATCTACGTGTAGGTACCAACACTTCCGGACAAGGCACACCCAACAATCGACTCGATGGCGGCAAATCTACGTGTAGGTACCAACACTTCCGGACAAGGCACACCCAACAATCGACTACTATCAATCGACTCGATGGCGGCAAATCTACGTGTAGGTACCAACACTTCCGGACAAGGCACACCCAACAATCGACTCGATGGCAAATAGGCACCAACACTTCCGGACAAGGCACACCCAACAATCAACTACTGTCAATCGACTCGATGGCAAATCTACGTGTAGGTACCAACACTTCCGGACAAGGCACACCCAATTAGTAAAGTTGGGGCTTTCAGAAATGCTATCATACACACTCTACTTCCACTTGTCAGAGTACATTTGACCCCCACACATCCCTCCCGAACTGCTCTTTACCGATAAACATCGAATTTACTATAACTTCCACCTCAAGACTACTCCAAAGTTGGTAATGGTATCAAAATGATAAACAATCTTCAGGCTTTCATTTGATACATTTTGGTCTGCGTTGGCACACTTTCAAGTGCAAAAACACCCCCATACATCCCTCCTGCACTACTTTTGACCAATTGATATTAAATTTACTATGACTTCCACCTCAAGGTGACTCCAAAGTGGGCAATGGTATCAAAAGAATAACCCATTTCCAACCTTCAATTTGATACATTTTGGTCTGCATTGGCACAGTTATAGGTGGTGAAAAACCATTTTCAAAATGGCTATTCACCAGACTCAACCTACCATAACTTCCACAAATGAAGTACAAAAACTGGTACAAAGTGCATTTAAACTACATAGCATAGAGAATATGAGGTGTCTATTTTTTGATGATTCATTGGAGTCTCTTAGATAGGCAAAAATGTATGTGAAAAGTCACCAAAATCATTTTAATGTATGTGAAAAGGCAACAAAATCATCTTGGTGACAACTTTCCACTGGTGTGACATTTTGAATTGATTTGAAAGTGAAATCAGAGAGTACAAAATAAGATACTAGAAAGTAAGGACTATGTGGTAGGACTCAATTGAACAACAATGATTTTGTAACAAACAGTGTGATATTGTAATTTAGAAAACTTAGACCAAGGTTGGGTCAAAAAGGTGACGCTCGATGATATTGGTATTGGCGCGATTAAAGCTGGTGGGAGTTAGAGTTTGATTAATTACATGACTCGTTAGACAGTTTTGACTTTGGTTGAGTGTATCAGTATCAACATGGGTAATTTGATCGGATCTAGTATTGATATGATATGCTTGTGCTTGTGGCCGTTCAATCCGTACAAGTTGAATCAAATTATCCTTCAAGTCCTCGTTGAGGGCGACCAGCTTAGCTTGATTTAGCTGGCTGCTGCACGTCTTGAAGGTCTCCTCGACCGATCGAGCACCCGGTAATAATTTCAATTCATATCCGGCGGCGGCAAGGGTTGCATCACACTTGCTCCAAGGCCAATGCTTCAGTTTTGTGGTCTCATCTACATCAAAATGGAAGCATGGTCATAGTGAATACAAGGAGTATCGCTATTGAGAATTTAAGAGATAAAACTTAACTTACATAGGTGTGTTGAAAGTGCGTTGACTACGCGAGATTGGAATCGTCGACCCTGATCTTCGATAAAAGAATATGAAAATATCAGCCACCAACACCTTTGAAGTACGGAAGATGGTTCGTTCTCACTTTGTAATTCACTCTCCAGCCCATGAGGTGTTTTACCAACGAGGTATGCCTGCAATTGCACAGGTAACGCATCGCCACCTTGGTTATCGTAAATGATTTGGAGGGCTTTGTCGATACCAATCGTGTTCCTGGTCAGCTGGAAGTGATTTGGGGCAATGTGGGTGGAAACTGCTATGATCACCATCTCAAAATGATTAGCTCTTGCTATGGGGGCGCACTGTGGAAAGAACGACTCATTGTCAATAAATGTGTGGTTAAGCTTGAACACGGGAAGACTAAATACTTACCTTGGCTAAAGTTTGGTCCACAAGTCGTTCAGCGGTAGCTTTGTATTGTTTAAGGCATCGAGGGTTGGTTATAACCGTGGTACGAGGCTGGAGAATGGTGCTTTGAGAGTGTGCCCCAATACCCAAGTCCGTCAGATCATGATTGGTGGTTTCGGCACTGTTGTTCTCCAAGGTCTTCCTATAGGTTTCTTTTTCGGCCTTATCCATGACAGCCCAATTAGCTCTTAACACTCGCATGGCTTCCCCGCTGGCGATTCCTCCAGCTATTGGTCATATATATGATTACTCTACTCATCACAAGATGACTTCAAAGCATAAAAAATCACTGACCTTCTTTGAAAATGGACCGAGCCAAGTCGCTTTGCAGGTAACCGTTCCAAGCTGATGGTCTGCGTACACCCATGTATTTGCCGCTGCAGAATACATTAGATGGTGTGAGGTGAGTATGTGATTAACTTTGTCGATCGTGATATTCAGATGTGAAAAACATACAATATCTCTTCAATGACCGATACAGTAGTCCCCAACTCCAGTGCTTTGATGGCAATGAGTGTTTCGATCTCCTCGTGAAATTTCAAGATAGATTGGAATACTGGTTCGCTCATACCAGTTTGGGCATGTTTTTCAGCTAGACATCGGAGCTCGAAGGGTGTCTTGCCCTGTGCTTGGATGTCAGCGATACTGACATCGGGTGGGGGGTTGGTGTTGGGGTTAGCTGTCTTTTTCTTTTTCCCATTTTTGTTCTTCGTCTTGTTGGCAGGGCGTTTGCGAGTGGTGGTGGCTGGTTGAAATGTGGTTGTGGTCTGTTGTGTGCCAGTTGGTTGACTGTCATTACCTTGACTCTGAGTGTTCGGAACAGGGCCGTCAAGAAAATTGGCCATCGATTCGAGCTGGGATACGAGTTGGCTCCCAGTCGGCAGTAGAGGGTTCGACATCGTGGGATGGAATATTCAAGGTGTAGTGGTGGTGTTATTGAGAGTCAAGGTTTGGTGAAGGTGGGGTGGTGAAGTCGGTTGTTGGTTTAACACGTGGAGAAGCCTTCCAACTTTAACTTTGATTGAGAATATGATTTGGCAAAACGGATCGGGGTGGGACCTGTACCGCATATCGGTGCCTTTGTACCGAGTCTAGTGAGTTTCAACTGGTGTTGTGTTGGTAGTGAAATCTATGTGTGTGTAAATGGTGTGTAGTGTAATGGGAAGCGAACTGAAATGAAATGCAGAGATCCCCTTCTCATAGCAGCTTAGGTTTACAGAATATCTTCTGTTATGAAAGCAGTATATACAGAAGGCAGAGGTGATCTACATAATCCAGAGCAAGAACAAATCCAGCTTATGTAGAAACGTTGATTCAAAGAAAGCCATCACCTATCGATTATGTAGCTTCACGTGATAGACGAACGATCTAGTAATATAAATCCACTCGACATATCCAAAAAACGCATCTAACCTTCAAATCTATGTAAACATGCAGATCCATTCTTTCCTCGCCCGTGTCACTTCGGGTCCACGGATGTCTGTCACTTCGCTCCACAGAATGAGCTCTGGGAGGATCGAAAACTTGATTTCAAACAAATTTCTGCTGACGTGAGGCAAGCCGTTTTGGTGTCAACTTACCGAAGTCCCCCTGGCCGGAGTCTGACAGCAGGAATTTAGGTAAGTCACATATTTCCAGTGCACAGTGGGTAAAGTCAAGAATGTGTAACAAGTCTGCCTGCAAACGGCTTTGGGTCCGAAATTTTTGAGGGTTTTTTTGAGGAAAAATCACCCTTTAGCACTTAATTTTCATTGTTTTCAACCTTGCTAGGTCCCCAGGAACACTAAATTTTGAGATCCCTGGGGCCAAAATTGAGCTTCAGGAGCAATTTAGGCATCATCCCAAGTCCTTTGCTGACCTTATGTACTCAGCTACCCACCTCATTCAGTGCTAGGAAGTGCTAGGTTGGAAAATCTGATGCCATTTTTTTTTGAAAATATATTTTTCAACATGTCCTCCACATATTTGGATCAAGCTCAATGGGCATATTTCAGCTGTCTAAGTATCATGGGCCAACATTAAAGCCTAGTTGTGCATCATCTGGCCAACAAGTGAAATTTGATTTTGCAGGTGGGGTTGTTACACATTTGGCTTTACCCATGTAGATTTTTGGCACACAACGCCGGCTGCCAAGTAGAATTATGGCTTATCCAACCTTATGTAGAATGTGAGTTCTTTCCTACTTCTCCAGATCATGAGCCATTGCCCAAGGAAAATTCTTATCTTGGTACACAAGAAATTCCCTTCACTCTGTCATTTGGCGCAGTGGGTATGCATACAAGTCACAATACAACCAGCTTCCAAAAACCACCTCAACGCCCTACAAGACTTAAAGAAACACAAGTGCTTCACAATCACCCGACTACAATCCAACCATATACATCTCAACACTTACCTCTTCAAACACAATCACCGATTCAACCCTCTATGTGACTGCGGAGAAGGGATTGAATCCATCAACCACTTCTTGTTCATTTGCCACAGATTGAAACACCATAGACAGAAGCTCGCGGAAGGAATCCTCAAGCTACAACTTCACAAATCGTCAGATATCCTTAAGAATCTCAAAGCTTTCAATTGAATTAGTTCCTTTTGTAAAAGCACCCGGCAATATTTAAATTGCTGGGTTTGGGGAAAAACCAATGGCAAACACCCCCCAAAATATGGGGCCCCTCACCCCTTTATGTAAGCGCACCCTCCTTTAGCACCATCAGCAGATTGTCACACATACTTGTAGTTACACGTTGAAACAGCCAGCCTGTTTCCTTTTCCGCACAAGGGTTTTTACTGGAGCAGAGCAAAATGAAGTAGCCGTAATGCCTGATAGCCTTTAGATGAGTGGGCACTTTAAACAATGAAATAAAAAAAGTCACAATATGCAATGATATCTCAAAGCCATTTATAAAAGAACATGAAAGATCTTCCAAATACTTCATTTCTTGGATCTTGCTATAAAAAAGTCTTCAAGTGTGAAAAAACTGATTTGGGTTTGTATAGCCCAATCTCCAAAAGCAATGTACCCTGGGAGGAGAATTCTGTCACTCAAGATGGACTGCGCCATGTGCTACATACTCAAAGTCACAGAGTGCACATGCATCCGCAGTCATGCCACAGTCACTGTGGATGCCCATATTAGGCACAAAATTGAATATCAAAATGCCTAAGAGCATCCACGCTTGTGTGGTAAGTGTATATTTACTGCAACCGCAGGGATTTCTCCACACTGGTGGAAAAGTAGACCTGTGGTACAATTTTTTTTGATTGATTTGAGGTAAGCCAGAAGTAAATACAATCATGTGCTACCTCATGCATTATCCTTGGTGGCTGCTTGGGTCCGGTAGCTTTGGGGTGTAACAAATAGCACGTGGCAGATACTGTACATGAGTGTGGAATTTGTACAAAATAAGTAACTTTTACCTTACTGTACAGGTGGGTACCACAAAAGATACCACGCCATTCCGCAAGAGAGTATGGTTGCTCTTAGTCAATTCAACTATTTTTTAAACTTGACTTCAACCAAACTCAACATCAACCAATTCAAACAATTCAGGATAAATTTATTTCATCTCATTTTTGTTTTGTATTTCCACCCACACCTTATCTATACCTACACTTGGTCACAGAGATTGTTTCAAAGAATGATGCACATTGTAATACCAACATGGCGGATAGCAGATACATTGAACAAATGTTTGTAGGGAGTCAGAAGATAACGCATTGGCATTATAGACCATTTTTGTGAATGTATGATTTTTATTTCAAGCAAGAGTTGAATAACAAAACCTGCAACTAAAAAAAATATCATTCATGTTGTGAGGAAGAGTAGCCAATAGGAATTTACTGTTGAGAAAACTTCCAATGTTGGTCTTTTCAATTTATTAGAACTCAAGAAGGATGATAACCCACAATTTAACCATTTCAAGAATGGAAGGGTCACATAGAAGTGTGGTTCAGACCCATTCAATGAGTTGTCCCACAGGGTTAGTCCAGGTTGGGAGAAAACTGAAGCAAAAACAAGTACTGGAAGCAAGAAACACTTTTGAAGGCACATCCAAAGATTGACCACAAAGTTACCAACCCAATTACCAAGTGAGTGACCAGCCAACAACCAGACATGAATGGTGTGTATGATTCTACCACCAGAGCTCCATGTGCCAAAGCTGATGATCAATTGCTAGTCCAAGACAGATTACCCAACAGCTGTAGAAAGGATATAAGTATCTGATCACAGATTCAATGAGTTTTCTATGATCTCACTTTTTTCATTGAACACAGCTAAAGAAAAAATATAGCAGACTTAGTGCCTAATGTTGTAAGAGAAAAAAGGCTTCCAGTGATAACTCATGTAGTGCTAAATCAAAGCCAACGTGGGCAACAAGGGCAGGTAAAGTGAAGAATTTCTGGGCAAACTTTACATTGAATGTATCTTGGTATGATTTGAACAGTTTGTTGAGTGAGTGTTTGGGAAAGACACAAGAACTGGAATGGTATGATGGAAACAAAATGCCTCTCTGTCCTGTCCTTATATACTTGATTTGGGTTATTATGTCTGGTGCTTGTGACAGAAAGGTTTAAGAGTCAGGCCTTGGCTTTGACTTTATGGAGTCATCTCAAGATTTGATTCACACCTCTTGGGTCCAAATCTGACCCAAAAGTTTCATCCCTACTTGTATGCATATCAGATATCCAATCTGCCAAGTAAAAGAATCTATGTGCAACACCATAAAGGTTCCCTGCTATGCGTACATTAGATGTCAATCCGCAACCAAAAACCCATGAAGTTGAACATGTCTCATCAGAGCGCAGTGAAAATTAGGATGATCCAGAGATCATATACACTTCCCTTTTGATACAAACTCTAATAGCTGAATTTTTATGACCAGTTCTTCTCAAAGGGTGCCATGCAGATACAAAAAAATGTGCTTCAGAAAAAACCATGTCACATAGGATATCACTAAGGTGAATAATTTCCCATCTTGATTTGTAAGAGATATGGCAATCACAGCACCCCCAAAGGACTTTTATCAGTGTGTGCCTCTCTCTGTGCTTGATTATTTCAGCAGGCACAGCCTTGGCAATTGTGGTTAAATATCACAGGTTCCAGACTGGAGTCATTGTCATGATGAAAAAAATAGGATCTGGCTTATTATCTTCCAGACCCTTGGTATGCTCTTGGAGTGAATTTCTTAAACCAAATCATTGTGAATGATACACAATAGAATCACACACACAAGTGAGATCCTCTCACCAATATATTCAAAGTAGTCTGCTCCAATCGCAAAGAAGCAGAGCTATTGGCCCATTCTGTAACCCTTCAAAACCCAACATTAACAAAAGAACCTTGAGTCTTGATTAACCCAACCTACCACTTCACAAAACAAAGCTCATAAACTTCACAATTTAGGAATAAAGAAATAATACAAAACAATTGAATTCAGAATATCCCATCATATCTTGAGACTCCTAGAAGATTTTTAACACGTTTAATAGAACAAATTGGAATTCAGTCAAAACTCAGTATCTCACAATGGAGCAAGTGGAGGGTACAGTTGGCTTCAGAAGTTGTGATGATCTCATCTCATCATGTTCAATTTCAACTAACATACTTGATTAAACAGTTCAAAGATCTAATATTTGCCAGATTTTCCAAGATTGTGAAAGACATATACATAATTAGCATTGCACAATTCACTTGATATACAGATGAGAAAGTTGACTTTAAAGAATCCTCAAACACAAAGTATCTTTTATTCAAAAAAGATTTAAACATGATATCTCACAAGAAAAGAGAATGAATTTTGAGGAAGAAAGGATTAAAAATGAATTAATTCTGCATTAATTCTGCATTCTAGGCCCTTTTTTGCTTCAAATGCAATATCTTTTTCTTGCAAGGAAAATATTTTTTGCTGGTAGTGTAAGCAAACAAATCAAACCATTAAGAAATATATCCTTAAATGAGTAAAGTCAACACCAATGTGGATTTGCAAAGATGAAAAATTGTACAAAACCACAATATATGGCTGACTAGCTTGCCCTCCTCAAGTCCCACACCAATCTAATTCATTAGTTTGATTATTGAAAGGTCTTAACCTCAAAGTAAGTGGACTGGTCACTGATTATTGATTGATTGATTTCTTGGTATGTTCAGTGGTCATAGTGATGAAGTCATTACCAAACTCATGACCCTGCATTCAAGATTGGGGTAATTTGAAATGGAACCCATGTGACCATCCAAACAATTTCATTGGCTCTAACTTAGGCAACATCTAGCTAGGCTTGATTAATTTAATGTACATCAAATTCAAGTGCATTTTGTTGCCACAAGATGTCATAATCAAATTCAAATCTTAAATTTCAGTTTATGTTGATAATGTACATCATAATGCAAATGATATTTGAAAGTTCATCAACATCAACTTTAATCATTGAAAACCTTGTTCTGAGTCCATTGTTTTCAAAATTTGACAGACATCATCTTCAACTCAGACTTGTCATCCAACATAGGAATGTGGACATCAGTGTTCTCATTGTCTTCTCTTTTCAATAAAGATCAAACTTCAGAAGTTTTGACATGTCAAACTCTTTGTGATCTTTCCCACACATTAATGAAGAGATGCCTAAACCTGCTTTTGATGAAGATCAAGACTGATCTTGTCTAGATGGAGGAATTCAAAAAAGGTCCAATGAGAAGAGGTTCAAGACTGGTGAATGGGTTCAACATGTACTTTTGAGTTGAATCGAGGTGGAATGGGTGCACAATGCACTGAATTTGAAGGAATAATTGACTCTGGAATCAATCATTTTCAAGTGCATTGTTGGTTGTTTAAGTCATTCAAAACAATGGATTAAAAGGCTGACAACCAGCCTTTTCTTGATGCACCTCAAATCAAACTTTTGATGCAATTTTTGGTTTATGGTGCATTCAAATGCACCAGCCAAACATACCCTTGATGATTTCATAGAGTTTAATGAAGTTCAACACCGTCACCAAAACATGCGGCTACTAAAATAATAAAATTCACAAGTTGGTGTTATGACTGAAATGGCTAAGAATCAAGCCTATGCACACCTATGTCCCACATGATTCCTTGTCTTGAGTCAAAAAGATGAGATTGACTACAACTTTCTCAGTGTCTTCAATAAGGGCTCTTTTTTCTGTCAATGTGAGGGCATTATGAATATACCATCACAGTACTTCCCTGATATTTGTGGAAATCTCCATAGCTCCATATGTCTTTCCCATACAGTACACTCACTTGCAAGTACTTGCTTGCTGATAACTGTTTTGTTTTTGGTTCAAATCACTCCAATCCAAGCTCAAATTTTTGGTCAATGTTAGAGCTTCCAGATCATAACACCAAAAATCTTCTCTGATATGTGTGTGAATCTCAATCATCACATATATATTTACTGCTCAGTACACTATGTATCCATCCCCCTAATTTGTGTATAAAATTGGACACATAATGTCATTGAACATTTCAAGTGTTTCTATCTTTCATACAACTTGTTCTTGAGACTCAAAGTATTCTATCATGTGTCCCAATGTCTACTCATGGACCACTCATTCTTTAGATATGCTCCGACGCTCTCTCCACTCAAATTCTAACAAACCCTCAAATTACACCAGTAGATGGCTGAACCTTAGACAACTTGAGCCCTTCTGCAGACAGTCTGTCTGCATATTAAACATGACTCCCATGTTAAGACTGAGACCAGGGGGGGGCTTTTTCAACAAGGGATGAGAAATCTCTCTCTCAAGAGTCTGGTCTATTAATGATAGATTGGATATTATTTACAACAGACTCTTCCACTGTGCATTCAGAGTACAAATATTCATCTATGATATCTACTTATATACATCAAATCTGCTACATGAGTGAATTGTAACATTATTCCCCCTTGAAAATCTTGCATTCTTTCCCTGGGTAGCATCAAAAAACCCAAGGGGAAAAAGCTTTAGCCACTCTCACACTTCCCTGCCTTCTCCTAAGTGTTCCTGCTGCATTTGGGAAGTTGATGTTGAATTCATCAATGCACTGCTATTCTGCAAATTTGTTAATGGCTCCCAAGAGTTGTCTTCAGTGTTGGACCCTTTCCATTTGATCAAGCACTTGCACTTCCCATTCCTAATTCTGCAATCTAGGACCTCCTCTACCTCTACCTCCTACTCTTCACTCCCTTCAATGATTTCCAGTGATGGTGGTGTTTGATGTCTTCCTTCAATTTGATCCACTTGATGCTTTGGTACCATTGTAATTGGTTTATCTTCTGAATTGAGAATTTACACAGGATTGACAAAGACTTTTAAAGTGGTGGGATGGTTTTAAGTAATAGTGGTACTCAAAGTCAAAAGGTAGATTCTGACTTGTTGTAAACCTAGAATCCTAAAAATAAAAATGGTGGGGGGAAAAATATTATGACGCCCAAAATTCTGTGGCTTTGAGGACTCTGGGCCTACTTTTCTCATTGGAATCATCATGCTGTGCATTGGCCTCCGGCAATAAATCTTTTCAGAACTTGTTCAAGCTCCAAAGCAGGTCTTAACTGGCATATTTTCACCTCCCAACCTCAATTGTATGCCGTCTTATATGCTTACCTTCACCTTGAGATAATGAACACCACCTTGCCCATACCTTAGGATGAAACCAAGAGAAGTATGAATTGCCTTGACTCACTGAGTTGATTCAAATCAATTGGATGACTCAATCAAAATTGGTTCAGTGAGTAAATTCAAATCAATCCATCCAATCAATTAGACTGGATGAATTGGTTCCAAATGTCAGAGATTAATAAATTAATTTAGAACTTTTCTCACAATTTTAATGATCATTTTAAATCATTTGATCTGGATCGGTAGATTCACTTAAACATTGGATTATCCATTAGAGAAGCACAAGAAAAAAAAGGATGAACAAGTCAAAGTTGAATACAACGTTAGAAGTAGGCAGCTGGGGCGCAGCCGGCATGGGAGGCCAAAAAATCTCACTTTTGCCGCTCTGTGCCCACTTCACAGAAACCCAAGTATGTAAGGTTTTGGAAAAGTCAGGATCTACCTTTTGACTTTGAGTACCGTAAATGTATGTAAAGGAGGTTGACCAATCATGGTACTCAAAGTCAAAAGGTAGAATCTACCTTTTTGGAAAACCTAACTTTTTTTTAAAGAAAAAATTGGCCCCAACCAGAAAAAATGAAATTTCATGTTTTCCACTGCCAATCACCTACTTTCACCTTTGTACATACATTACCACAGGACACAGGTTGTGGGGTGAAATTGAGGACCAATGAGACCTTAAGTGAGGCTTGGAACAAATCCAAGGACAGAGGTAATTGGACACTGACACATGGCATGATTGTAGGAAGTGCTGAGTGCATAAGTAGGCACGGGGTCCTCAAAGCCTAGAAGTTTTGTAGTTTTTTTTCTCCACCAAAAAAATCTAGGTTAAAAGAAAGTCAGAATCTACCTTTTGACTTTGAGTACCGCTAATAGCGGTACTCAAAGTAAGTATGTACGCATACATATGCACACATACATAGATCAAACATAGATTGAAAATGACATTTTGCCCGCCAAAACATGACATTTTGAATTAGAAAATGTCATTTTGGGTTGGAAATTGAAGTTTTGGACCTATGTAATCACATTTTGGACGTGTGCTCAATCTATGTTTTGCTACATATGTACGCATACATAGTTTTTTGGATTTTTTTTGACGGGGAGAAAGAAAGTATGCTTTGGTCCAGAACTATGTAGCTTTGAGGACCCCATGTGTACTTTCCCATCCTCAGCACCTCTCACAGCTACTTTGCTTCATTGATCATGCCTTGTGCTGGCCAAAAGCATGCAGAGAGGCTTGAGCAAGCTCAAGGACCACATCCTGCCTTATCTTGATGGTGTGGCAAGCAACTGATGTTGGTGGTGAAAGACTAAACTTGTGCCAATGCCAATGAAAGATCATACTTTTGGTCGTGCATAGCTTTGAAAAAGGGCACAAAAACTATGTACAGTTGATCCAGCCTAGTCACGACCACAGGCCGGCCCCGGGGCCGGCCCCGGGACCCAAATTTTCAAGAGCCCAGCAATACCCTAGTGGCTTTTTTGCAGAGGTTTTTTGTGCTTAGGCTGTGTACTAAGGTACTTAAGTAGGAGCTTAAGTAGGAGCTTAAGTGATCAAATACCTGGGCTAAGTACTTAAGCTCTTAAGCTAGGTACTTAAGTACTTAATACTAGGCTCCTTAGGTACTCCGACCCAAATATGGGGGTTTGAGAAAAAAAAATTTTTTGAAAAAAAAATTGGCCGATCAGATGGACTTGCCGAGTCATTTCTGAAACTCACACCCTATCCATAACCCACAAATGACTTATTACATGACAATTACTAGTAGGTGTGGTGTGTATAAAATTGTGTAAACAAATTTTGTTTTTGCGGAGCGATCGTGGTCGTGACTAGGCTGGATCAACTGTATGCGTACATATGTACGCGTACGTATTTACTTTGAGTACCGTAACTGTACCGTGGTTACAAATGGTACCGTCATGAGTTGAAGTGGGTTATATGTGCTTTGGAAATTCAAATCGATCGATTCAATTTATTATCACTCAACCCATTCTACATCCACTTCAATTCCATCAAATCAAATCAAATCAAATCAAATCAAGTCGAAATGCCATCTAATCCTCATTATGACTTCTTAGTAAGTTTCATTCATCCATCATTCCTGCAATTACTTTAATTCGATTGCAACATCCTTCACTGATTCTTAACTTTTCATATGATCTCTTTCAATAGATCAAGTTACTTCTTATTGGCGACTCTGGTCAGTATTACCCAAATTCAATAAGCCTTTCAGAATCATTGAACTTATTGTTCTCTTACCTATGATTTTTACCATTAGGTGTCGGAAAGTCTTGTTTGCTACTTAGATTTTGTGATGACGCTTATACTCCTAGTTTTATTACTACAATTGGAATTGGTAAAACCTATTCTACAAAAACCGTTTAGTTTACTCATGATTCACTTTAACAAATCTTTTGATGATTTTTTTCCTATTAGATTTCAAAATTCGAACTATCGAACTTGATGGTAAAAGGATTAAATTACAAATCGTAAGTCAAGAGTGACTCCTAAGGCATTTCGTCATCAAATTTATTCAACTTTTTTGATTTTTTTTTGACTTTGCTTGTCAAAAAGTGGGATACAGCAGGTCAAGAAAGATTCAGAACCATCACAACAGCTTATTATAGAGGAGCAATGGGAATCTTATTAGTTTATGATGTAACAGATGATAAATCATTCACTAGTTTGTTATTTATTTCAAATCTTGAATCTTGATCAATTAATCAAGTTCTCTTGACTGATAGGATCTAATTTTTTGATTTTTCTGATCAGATATTCGAACTTGGCATTCTAACATTGATCAACATGCATCAGAAGGAGTTAATAAGATTTTATTAGGTAATAAGTGTGATTCTACAGATAAAAAGGTAAACTATTCTCATTTGGTCTTGCCTTATTCAATCTCAACGTATTCCCTTTCACTTATGTTTTTCTGATATGTTTGATTTTTGATCCATTGAAAATCGTTTTAGGTGATTTCGGAAGAACAAGGACGTGAATTAGCTACTGAACTCGGAATCTCTTTTATGGAAACTTCAGCTAAGACAAATACTAATGTTGAAGAAGCTTTCTTTTCTTTAGCAAGGTAAAGAAACACAACTCTATCTCGTCATTTTCTTTATCAAACACTTTATTTGAGAACTCTACCTGAATTTTCATAATCTTATTTTATTTATTTATACAGAGATATTAAGACACGATTGATCGATACTGCTGGACCTGATCAATCTTCTGGATCTAATACTAATGCTGGATCTTCAATAACAGTTAATCAATCTGGTGTAGTAGCCAAAAGTGGATGTTGTTAGAATCATGTTTGATTGATCCTGACTTCATCATTTGATTCAATCATTTATCCTTTTACCTTAACTTATGATCGTTTCTTTAAGTATTTTTTGTTCTTTCGATCATCTTTAAACTTCTTTTGTTATCGTTCTAATTTCTCCTTTTTGTTTGTTTTATGACGCATGATTTAATGTAATTATTGTTGATTTCTTTTTGACTTTTTGACTTTTTTCTTTTTCTCACTTTTAAGTTTTTCAAGAAAACAGGATTTTATATATATATATTCAATGAGGTGAAGTTTTATGTGTTTTCTGAATAAAGCTTTTAGCTTATGCATGATTTTGAATTGTCAGATCTTTAAGTTAGAGTTGAATAAAAGATTTGATGAAATCTTTGAGAATTTTAATTTCATCTAGTGAATTATCGTATAAAGATCTTTTTTTAACATATCATTTGGTTATCTACTCAATTTTTATTAACTAGAAAGATGATCTCAAGTGGGCCCTAGAGGTGAATGGTCAAGAAAGGGAATACATATATCACTCAATGAACCAGGATGTTCCGGCAAATTCTTCAAATTTTATTATCAAGTTCCCAGTTGAGACTTACCCATTGGATTGCCTGATGGTAAAGCTGAATATTGTGTCATCTTCTTGTCATTTATGAAAGTCCTAGAGCCTTAGCACAGAGGTTTATCTAGTATGATGAGCACAACCGCAGCAGTCAAGTATGATATCAAACAGAATATCTGATGAGAGTCTTCAGACCTGAAACTAAACCATAGGAGAGAATAACGAGCAGATAAGTGTGTTAGTTTTCAATTATCTTTCTTCTGATTAATGATCTCTAATGACAAAAGAGGCAAAGGACATTTATTTGACACAACACACAAATTGAGGAATTGTATAGAAGAAAAACATGTTAATATAAAATTTTGAAATGGATGAACTTCACTTTACAAAGATGGGCAAAGGGGAGTACTCTGAATTTGATTGCACATATATATAAGTGGGTATCTTAACTTCTTTCTCTCATATATATTCATTAGCAGAGAATCCAGGAACCCATGAAATCCGTGAGCCTTGTTGTACAGAGAGGTGTGAGTAATGCACAGTACCGCAGGTAAGCTGTAATTTAGGTTGACAGTCTACTGACTGCTGATGGGCCAGACAGTCACATGGCTGGAACAATGGTTCAGTGTCACATACACCAACACATATTTAATCCTTCAGATTTGACTTCTTTGTGGCCAAACACATTGCCTTTGCCAACTCCCTTGCCTTTCCATTCTAATTTTCCTGTTATCAGTTTTTGGTGATCAACACCAGTGCTTAAAATTTTCTTTCTTGAGCAAAAGTTGTTTGCAAGTATGTTCATCTTTTGCTTGGAAAGGTTACGGGTGATCTTGTTTAAGAGGGCATGTTTCACTGGCAGACAGATGAGGATATGGCATGACAGAAGGGGTCATTGAGCTCATAACCTATAACCTTTATGCAATGCATATACCAAAGTGGGCATATTGATATATATGGTTATATATATATCACTCTGTATTGCTGCGTGACATGCGGAGAAAGCTCACTGCTCTCTGATTTGGCAAGCCTCCTGGATTTCATGAATTCCTCAATGCTCTCCTCATTGGAGTTATTCCAATGTATCTCATTGATAACTTTTTTTAGGTCATTCCCATTTCAAGTTTCATGTCTTTGATGATTTGATTCTTATCTTCTCTCTTCTGATCAATTGAAATTTAACATTAAGGGGTGTCATGTTTGTGTTTTTTATGGTTTTTACCATCAAAAATTTACATACATTTTACACAAACAGGAGAAGTTATATGTATCCCATTTGCGTCAAACGTAAACAGCTAAGGTCAAGATACGCAATCAGAGGCCCCACCTTGACCGGTTCACTCTTGGAACCAGGTGGGCTCAATAGTGGATGCAAGGACAACCTTGGATCCTCTTCCCAGATTGTTTGGCATTCTGGATGGATGATCAAGGAAAGAGTCTAAAAAAGCCTTGATCATGGTGAACAACTGTTTTTTATGAACAAGGGTTTTTTTAACGTTAAAACATAAAAACTTAGCTGATTCATCCTTTTTTTTGTTGTAAACAATAAATTTGACACCCCTTATTATTAATTAGGGGGTGTCAAGTTGAGATTCTTACAACAAAAATCCGTAAAAAAGTTTGCCACAGTAGCACAAGCTTACATCAAGTTTATGAAAACAGGATGGACATAAGGTCTTCCATTTTGATAAAACAGTAAATTAACCACAAACACTTGCTTGTAATTTAAAATCACAATCTTTCTTTTTACAATGGGAAACTTTTTTTATGTCAAAACTGTAAAAAGTTTGCCGCATAAAAAAATTTTGTTGTAAAGATCTCAACTTGACACCCCTTATCATGTGACTTTCTTAATTTGGTACAGTTGTAAAACTGTTTGCATTAGCGTGCTTCAAGTTGAAAAAATGCCTAAACTACAATTGCCCCTACAAGAAACTTTTGCATTGAATTTTCAAATTCTAAAAAGACTGTCTGGAAACCCCACCTGAGGAGACATTCATGCTGAATTTTTTTTTTGGAAAGAGAATCTTTTGAAGAACTGGGAAGGCAAAGTACGTAAAATCTTAGGCACTTTCTGTGAGTAACTTAAACCCCCCTATTGTGAGGCTACATGAATGATATTTTGGAGCACCTTTTAAAATTAAATGATGTTAAATTGACCTTTTGAAATCCAATTCTTTGTTCATCTGATGTTTTGTTTAAATCTTACTTTCATTTCATACAAAAAGTTTTAATAAACCCTCAATGAAAATCTATCTCATGCTCATTTTTTTAAAAATTTATTTAATAATCAGAAGAGAGAAAAAAATAATACTTTGCAAGACAAAAAAAACCCAAAAAAGAGAAACAAAAACAAGTAAGTCTTTAATTTGAAAAAATTGTAAGTTGTATGAAGAACCTCTTATTGAATAAGAAAAGAAAAGAAATGCTAGAAACAAAAACCAAAGAAAAAAATCAAAATCAAAACAGAACAGAACAAAAAGTCTTTGATGTTTTTTTTCTTCTTTTGATTGAAATATTCACATTAAAACTTTGACTTATAAAAAAATGTCATTGGAAATGAAAACAGGTACAAAATGAAACCAAAATGAAATAAATGAATGAACAAAACAAACCAAATATTTAATTAAAAATGAATGACAGGTTTTTTCAAAAAAAAAAAAAATTTGACACAAAAAAAACAAAACTAAGAAACAAAGGTCTACAGAGTAAATGAAACAAATGAATTTACAAAGAAAAAGAGTCTTTTTTTTCAAATCTTCTTTTTATAAATTTGTTAAATGAAAGATTTGTTCAAGACACAATAGATTAAATAAATCAATGAAAATTCAAACCCCATCCCCCCCCCCAAAAAAAAACAAAGTTCATAAGAAGTCATAAAAGAGAGAAAAAAAAGTGTGAGAGATGATAGAGGTAAGGTGTTAAGATTTTAAAAGTGAATTTGAGCGTACATTCAAGGGTTTTATAAGACAAAAAGTTTATGAACAGAAAAAAAAAACCAAGAAAGAATGAAAGAGGTGATCAGTTTGCTTGTGTTTCGATTGATGACCTTTATCGAAAGTAAAAAAAAAAGGATATAAAACATTGAATAGCAAGAAAAGTTTTGAGAAAATTTTTGCATGCGAGCGTGATGAAGGAGAAACCAAGAAAAAGATGAAACAGAAAAGATCTTCATTAACGAGCTGGTCTGGACGTGATTTTAGAAGTAGGTTTAGCCAAGACTGGGGCTGCACGTTCTCCAGCTGAAACGAGTTGATGCCAGTAAACTGGATCACCTTCTTGAATACTAGGTGAATCACGAGGAGAAGCTGGATGACGAGTTCGGATGTAACGTGAACGACGTTGGTTAGAGATCGAGATCAATTCGGAATCGTAAAAGAGCTCTTGAGCTGTTTCTGATTCGTATTGATAACTTGCTTCAGGTTTGGCTACATCTAGGTCTTGGATTTGAAAATGATCCTGTTCATCATTTACGGATAGGAATGATGTTTGACTCGAATGTCTACCTAAGCCTGGTGCGCGTGGTGGTGAGAATTGAGGTTGAATGACGCCAGGCTCATCGAGAACGTAGGTACGTTCTTTGTAAGTCACTTCACCGTAGTGAAAAACCCATCGATGTCCATTGGCTGCTCTACGGTGTTTTGATACAGAGTCTACACAACGAGAGCATGGGCAGATGATGTGATCTATGAAAGGATAAGATAGTGAGTCAGTCATTGATCAAAAAGTACGAGGAAAATGATGAATATGAAGCAGTATAAGAACCAACATCCGATTGTATTGCCACAGCCATAACAGCCTAGACTTTGAGTTAAGCAATTACAAGTTCTCTCGACCTGTTCGGAGTTATTGACATCTTCATTTGAATCAGGATATAATGGACCACAATTGTATGGCATACCATCGGTACTGAAGAGAGTAATAGATGGTCGCAAAAGTAGTACCGCCTATGAAGAATATTAAAAGAAAGTTAAATGAGATGAAATTGAACTTGAGCTAAAGAGGTGATGAAACTTCCGAGGAATATGATCTACTCACTCTCATCCCACGATCACTAACAAAGGCGTCACAATGAGCACATGATAGGACGTAAACCCTATGGAGAGATTCAACAGGTGGTTGTTCATTGGTAGGCGGAGGAGTGAGATGAGTTTGTTGACGATGTTGAGTATCCATGAGTGAGGAATTGAGGTGGGGTTGTAAGGATTGACGGATGTGAAGTTTATAAATGCGGCTGGAAGAAGAGCCGGATTACAAGGTTCAGATTCTTGAGAACGTCAATGTGCTGCCCAGTGAATGTCGCCCAGTATAGTTTATAGAGTCAATTTAATAGAATCGAGGAATGAATTGTTTAAATGAATCAAAATGCGGAGATGAGCTGATTGATGATGTAAGTGATTTGGAATCTGGACACGAGGCACTAAAAAGCTGCAGGGCTAAGGTTCAGCGGGGAAGGAAGGAGAACGGATAGATGAGAACAATAGCGAGAAGCGAGAGTTGGGAACAAAGAGGAGAAGGCTCTTTAAATGGTACAAGATGATGTGTTTGGAGTCTGGAGGGGAAAGATGAAGATCTGAAGTATGTGAAATGAAAAAATTTGGATGAAACAGTATGAACAAATTTATATTTATATATAAAGGAGACTTCAACTTCGAACGATGAAGGATATATAAGATGTTTTATAAAATCAATCTCCTTGGTCTATAATAAATGAACTTATGAGCCGAAGCAGGTAAGGTTGTCGAGGTTGTCAATCTTCAGAAAGAAAAACGTCCTTCAACCCCTTTTTGAAGAGTGTCTCAATCGAGGTAAAGTAGCAAGATATTGAGCTTCAATCAAACTCGAAGATACCAAGAAGGATGAGACTCTAGAGACTAAAAGGGGTTTCGTTGATGTTCGGTTGTTCGGTTCTATGTATGATATGTAACAAAGAAAGATTTGTTTGATATGATGTCAAGAGTCAAGACGAGCGAAGACAACATACATCCAATCCTGACCCATATTTTTAATCGATTCTTGATGTATTTGAATTCACTTGGCGACCTCATCCATCTTTCCTGATTCTATCCAGAACAGATCCGAATCGAGAACCGAAGTTGTTAATTAATAAAATACATACAAGTGAAGATCACAAGAGGAATCAGAAATTTATATATCTGCTCAGCCATTACCTATTCATCAAGTCACGAACAACAAGTGATCCAAGATTGAAAGGAAGAGCAGCGAAGGAAGCAGATCATCGATTGACCCATTTGAAATTGATCAATGATGGTGAGTTTGATGATAGATAGATTTGTACTCAGATTCTATTATTTGGTTGTGTTGATAACAATGAAGCTTTCTCGGCTGGAAGGAGATACACAGGGATTTGACAATGAAGTAGATGTGAAAAAGTTTCATTCGGTCTTACTTCATCCTTTTCGTGAGTTTTGCGATCGTAAGATGATTAAAATCAACCACACTTTATCCGTCTTGAAAATAAACATTCTCCGGAATCTCATCATGATCAAGATTATATTAGGGCAGTTCAAGTTTGGACAAAATGCTGTAAAATTTTATGCACTTTGTCCTCCCAGGACTGTAAAATTTGAGCATCATGGAAAACAGTCTGTCATGCATGTGCTTCTTGGATGAGGCTTCCTCAGACTTTTTTAAAATGAATAAATTTATGAGCTGGATTTTTTGGTAGACTCCTTTATGTTTTAGTGACGTAGGCAGCTTCCTTAATTACCTTGGTACCTATAACTAGAAATGCACTATTTCTGTCTAGGTACCTTAACTTATATTATGGTTGTATAAGTAACAGAGTAAGATATATTTTATATTGCATAATGTGGTAGTCCGCTAAGCGCGTACGCCATACTAGATCATATGGTGTGCGGGAAAGGGGCTTATCATCCTATCCATCTCCCCTCAATCTGTGCGAAAAGACACAGGTCTTCCCTGTGTGATTTTGGAGCTGATTAGGTGATGGGGAGGGGAAAGAGGATAAGCTCCGACGCGTCAAACAAACCAAGTAAAACCTAGGAGAAAACACAAGGGAGGGTTAGCAATACACCCAAAACTCCGGTTTGTCGACAAGCCTGAGCCATGCGAAACCCCCTACCTTGTGGTAAACCCTTGGCCTATTCGCGCACGCTTCTGCCATTCATGATATTCAATAGTGTCACCGTCTCGGACAGTTGTTCAGGCGTGTATTGACGCAAGTACAATGCATAGCACTTTGAAGTCCAACGCCCCAAACGCTTGATAGTGTCGTGGTCGATTCCCAGAGCTGCGCGCAAAGACGCGCCGCCCACCCGGAACGAATGGCCTGAGATGCCATGCCACCCATGTGAGTCCCATACCTTGACACAACGTGTAGCTACCGCCGAGCGTGTCAGGTTGCGACGCGTACCGTCCTCCCCTTTGTAGCCGAAGAGGGAATCCGTTCCAGTTGTCGTTGTACGCAGCCTGCGGCGTATGGCTTTTATCGGGCATAGGTAATTAGGTTGTCCGTTGAGTAATATGAGCTGAGCAACACCTGCTTTTGCGGTCTTCGCGCCGCGGACATGCAGCGTAAGTGATCATAAGTCGGCTGTGGTTGCTGTTACATCACTACACCAGAGGGAGTTGAGCCATTTCGTATCGCCCTTTTCATTGTCGTATGTGAGTTCGGCAAGTCTAGCCAATCCCCAAAAAGCACAAATTGCGCAATCCAGTATCGCTAAATCCCTTTCGTTGGATTTATCTATATCATGATACAAGGCAACCATATGCCTAATCATCACTGCCTGTTTTGGTGTTTTCGAAGGAAGCAATGCGTCCATCCTCGCAGACGCCTTTAACATCAACGACACCCTATTTGTGACGACATGTGGGTAAATTTCGTCGTGTAGTAGGTGCCAAGCTTGCAGTGCGAAGAGGTATTTCTTCAAAGTGGTGGATGAGATTTCGTCCCCGCTAGATCCTAATTCCGTACGACCTGCCCACATGCAAAAGCCGTATATGTCCTTAGGACTCGCAGGTAACTTGAATTGACTTCCTCCCGTCGATTCTATAAATTTTAAGAACTTCTTGACTGCTGCATTATAGCTAAGTAACGTGTTCATCTTCCAGCCATTGAGCAAGTGATATTTCAAGTCTGTTAGCTCTTCTTCTTTTCCGCCACACAAGAATTTGCCTAATTTCTTCAAGTCTGATGAATCCATCGCGCGGCTTCAGGCAATGAAGGGTAGGAAAAAGGGGGAAAAGGATGTTGTGAAACTGATCACAAAGGTTCATTTATCATTTAATCATACAACAAGGCACTGACGATAACTGCGAAATACAAACTGTAGTTAACCCTCAGGTACAAATATTACAAGGTATTCATGATACTATCTTCCAGTTCCTGAGGTATTTCCAGCATGATTCTGTCTTCTACCTTATGTCCAGAGTTTATCCCTCTTGATAACTCATCGGCTCTATTATCTTCTGAAGTTACTCTCAAAGGATGTATGTTAAGATCATTATAAATCAGGAGGTGCTGTATTCTCTTCCATTCATTGTTGACCTCTACGTCTCTCGATTTCCTATTTCTAATGGCAGCTTCTGATGTCGTGTTATCTGTCCACACGATCAAATTCTGACCCTTTTTCACGTTCATCTCTAGTAGCATTATGAGACCCAAGCGTATTGCTACAGTCTCCAACCAGGCAATTCCCCGTTTTAATCTTCCACGCACTTCCCATCCGTGAATTAAGGAGAATTGACTCCATCTTGATCCAATCAAGATGCCTATGCCGAAAGAAGTTGAGGCATCTCCAACCCACCCTATTTCTTTTGGAGTACCCACCGAAATTAGTCTTGTGTTCTTGAATTTGTTTAAAGTCTGCAACCAAAATTGTAGGTCTTCCACAACATCTGAAGGTATCTTTCTCTTTGCGTATCTATTTACCCACTCAGCTTTCATTCGGTGCAATCCATTTAAGTAACACCTTAATTGAGGCAGAATATACGATACGTGCACCAACCTTCCTACAAAGACTTCCAATTTATCGTAAGAGGTTTCTTCTTCCGGGTTCAGAAATACTTTAATTTGTTCTTTCCTGTCGATTAATTTATCTTCTGGCAATCTGACGGTTTTGTTGGCTCCATTCCAAATGAAACCTATGAACTTCTGTTCATGTCCAAACTTTGATAGCTTTTCTTCATTGGTTCCTACTCCCAGTTCTCGTGATCTTCTCACTATGTCTTCCATTTCCACTGTTGAACCTGTTCTCTTGACAAATAAATTATCATCAACCCATCTGAATACTGTTACTAGATCAAATTCCTTCATCATGATCTCTTTCCAGGCGTCTGCTGGTCTACCGAAAGAGCCGCAACCTGCTACTCCTCCAAAGGTAATTCTGGTATCTAACAGTAAGTTTCCATCTAAATCCTTGACCATCAAATATTTCCATTGCCGCATGAGTGTTGGTATCTGACGATACGCCTTCTCCCAATCAAATATGGCTAATAACCATGGATCTTTTGATGATTTAAAGAAAGTGGTGACCACGTTGAAATCATCCCACGTCGTTGTAAATTGCTTAGGATCTACAAATGAATTGACTGATGGGATGTCTGTATTTCTTCTTGGAAAGGATAAATCGTTGATGGGTCTCAAAGACCCATCTCCATTAATTACGGCTCCCAAAGGACTTGATCTAAAAAATTTAAATACCCTTTCCACCTGCTCATGTGTGTAAGGGCCAAACATTCGCCCGGCTCTTATCTCTTTCTCCATTGATAATTTTATCTTTTCTGCCGCTAGGATTGATGATGTATGGTTATCTGGCGTGAAGTATTTCATATTTCTTATCGTGTGTTCGGGAATTCCTTGATCAAAGCCGATTCTGAATCCTTCTATCACATCACTATATTTTTCCAACAAGCTATTTTGCTTTAGTGCATCATACCATGCCTTCTCATTCATCTCACACTTTATTTTTGTCGGCCAACCTATAGGCAGTGTTGCCATGTTGGTATGTTCTAAGCGGTCAACATAGTCATTTAGTTCAGTGACATACAAATTATTCATTTCACTTCAAAACATACGAATTTACAAAAACAAATTGGTACATCAACATTTTGCATTTAGGAACATGCTCTATTCAGGAAGGATTTCTAAAGATAGGCTCTGTGATCGCTACCTACTTATTTGCCGCTGCCTCTTTAGCTGCCGCAGCACTAGCTGCCTTTTTCTCAGCAAAATTCTCGTCAAAATTATTTCCCTGATACCCTTTCTTAAACTTCTTCTTCTCTCTCGTTTGAGTAGAAGAACTTCCTTGTGCGGGTTGATCTTCTTTCTGGTAACTGTTCCATCGCTGATAAGGCTTCATTCTGTTTTGAGTATTTCTCTCAAAGGCTTTCTTAGGCGGTTTACCTGTTGCTGGGTCCCAGGTTTCTCTCTCTCCTCCTTCAACGTACGGATTCTTTTTGAAGCTCAACTCGTCTTAGTAATAATGTCAGTTCGTTTCTGTCAGGATGGGTAGTTTTATGAATAACTCACCTCTCATCCTCGATTCGCTCCAACATTCCTCTGCTAATTGTTGATCATATTCTGATATATCTGGTGGAGCAACCTTGCCTTCAACTTCGACTCTGTTTATCAAGGCGTTCTCCCGAACTCTCATATCGTATTTCAAAGCAGTCATCCATCCCATCGATGCTAACACCTTCACTACGTTGGCTTTATGAGCTATTGCCCATTCGCTAAACTTCTTGAACTTGGTTGATAAGACTGCCACAAATGTATCGTAGTACAGACTCCAATCGCCGTAATCTAATAGCCATTCGTCGGCGTATGGCAAACCGCCGTAATCTGATTTTGACTCATTCTCGGTCGATCGTGATCTCTTCTTTGCATAGCTTGTCATCGCTCTGCTTTGCCAATCCTTGTCAAATATCGTTAGTGGGATTGGATATCTTAACTCTTGAATGTTTCTGTCGAAATAAGGGGTGTAGCTACGATTATTGTAGTTGGATACCTTCCCTGGAAAGAACCACATACCGTTCTCAAAGACTGCACCATCGGGCATACCTTCCTTAAGGGTAGTTGGTGGGTTTTCTGTGTTTGACCGTTGAGATATTGGTCTTAACTGCGAATTGTCGATCACCATTGCCGAGTTCGTTCTTTGAGTGACTGGTCTGGTTAAGTTGTCTGATAACTGCTCATATATTTTTAAATATTTTGCCGCTTGTTTTCCCTCACCAGCTACTGATAATGCCATGGCCTTCGCAAAAACAGCATTTTTATCAGTTAGGTCGGTTTGATCTAGCTCGTCATCATTGTCTGAGTGAATCGTTATTGATCCTCCTGTCAAACCAAGAGACCGTTTAGTTTACTTTCTCAATATCACATTTAAATATGTTCACCTTTATTCGCAATTGGCTTGTCTCCTAGGAGGGATAGGTAATCCGGGTTAACTAAATCTTTCCCTTGGTTCTTATTGTTGCCTGCTTTCAGTCCTCAACAGGTAAGTTAATACCTCATTTTCAAAAAGATGTTATAGGATAATCCACTCACCGGTCTTATCGAATGTTTCGATAACCTTTGGTTGTACCTCGAGCTCTTTCTCAATTTGAGAGGGCTCTTGAGGTGTGGATGAGTTGTCTTCGCCGGTGACGTTAGTCTGCGACTGAGCACCTTGGGAATGTTTATGACCGGAACTCTTGGCAGTTGCCGAGCTTCCTTGGTCTACTTGAGTCGTACCGGTAGGACCCTGGTTATGGTTTCCTCCGCTCGACACCTCTTGGCTTGTCGTTGCTGTGGTCTGAGTATTTCGACTTTCTTGGTTATCGTTGGCAGTCACGGTCTCTTGACTTTGAGTAGTCAACATGTTGATGACGGATCCTGCTTCGATGTCTTTATTACTAATGACCTTTCTCCTTCCTGACATTTCGGGATTGTAAATGTTTATATATAGATTGATAAGCGAAAAATGATATAGAAAGGAAATTAGAGGAGCAGCCTCTATAGTGAGGCAGGTGGCGAGATACTAAAGATGACGGGGGGGAAATTGGAGGATCAGGTTAGATCAAGAGCCTCCAATATATCCCAAGACATCCAGGCCTCAGCTGTGAAACCAGGACACGCGTTGCGCGTGTCCTTCCATCAGGTACCCCCGGTTATGGATGTAACCGGATGTCTGGCGTCTAAGAGAAGCTGGAGGCCTATCATCTCTAAGTCCAGCTGTCAAGGTGCGGGCATGGACTCCTGCAACCTCCCTCGTACCTCGTACGGGTACTAGATATTACAGTCGCTCCAGATTCGCTTGTCAAAGCAAATCTCAAATCTTTTGTTTTCACAGCAATAAATACAGGCTATGCTACAAGCATAGCCTTGTATCCATATTGAATTTCAATAGAGCTGTTGACCAATTCGGATCAACAGCCCTCTTGACCACTCCCTCACTCTCTCAATCGAATCGACACCATCCTTTCTTATCTTATCTTTTTTCGCCTTGTTCTCGTACAAAATGCCCTATGTTGTCTATTCCGCTGAAGTGAAAGTCATCGCATTCACCAAATTTATGGCCGGACAAACCATCAAATCGATCAACGATGACTTATTCACTTCAATTTGTCCCAGATCATTCTCTCGATGGAAATCCCTTTACAATGAGACTCAAGCGGTCGTCAGGAACCCTGGAACCTATGCAAAACAAGGACGAAAGACTCTTTACTCAGACATCGATCGACAATTTATGGTTGAACTCATCAAAGCCGATCCAACTTTATTCCTAGACAAAATTCAAGAAGCAATGTATGATCATACTGATCTACTTGCTTGTCGGCAAACCATAGCGAACGATCTCAAGCAACGCTTATTTCTCACCATTCACAAGGTCACAGCTATCGATAGCAACCAGTCACCAGCTCTTCGGGCTGCCTATTCTTCCTCAGTCTGTCATCAGCCACCCGAGTTTCTAGTTTTCTTAGGTGAGTCATTCATTAATATTTCTTTCTATGTTTTAAAAGATCTTGAACTGATATTATTTCAATATCTTGATATTCATCCAGATGAGACTGGTTTACGAATCCAAGATGTGGAACGTAATCATGTGAGGTCCCAGCGAGGTGAACGTCCACCACCTTTGAAACGAACACGGGCTGGAGTCCACTACAGCATGTTAGCTGCGATTTGCGAAATGGGTCTCTTAGCTGTTAATGCTAAAGTGAACGGTTATCGTCGCAACGAATTTGAAGCGTTCCTGAAGCATATCCTGGTAAGTTTTCTCTTTCTTCAGACTTTGACCAATATCAAGAAGCTGACATTTTTGATTGAACAGCTTCCAGTCATGCAACCATATCCTAATCGAAATTCGGTATTAGTGATGGACAACGCAACTATCCACCACCGTGGAGTGATTGAAACGCTATGTGAGGAGGCAGGGGTATTGTTACTTTATCTTTCACCTACTTCACCTGATTTCAACCCAATCGAGCGCATCTTCAAGGTGTTCAAGGATCATCTTCGTCGGAATGGACTCCTTTCTCGGGAAGTTGATAAGCTAGGATGTATGCAAAGGACTATGAGTGAAGTTTGTACAAGCTCCTTCATCATGGACTTATACACGACTTGCGGATACAGGAAAAAAGTTGTTGTTTAAATTATTGTGTACTTACAATTTTAAAAAAAGTTACTGCTGTTTTTAGACCAGAACTTTGCTATTCTCACTTTGAAGAAATAAAAACAATCTCCACTTCAGAAGATCTGAGAAAAGCAAGAACACAATCTGAGAGCAAAAGTGACTGTTGATTGCTTTTGATTACCAACAGCTTTTAATCAAAAGCAGGAGGTGCTTTCAATCAAAAACAGCTCAAAAGCAACTTGTGCTTTTGACTGGGTTAATGCACATTTGCAATTGAAAGTCCCGGCACTCCAGCCGATAGAATTGGAACTCCTCTTGTTTCATACTCAATCTGTCCCAGTGATCCTGGCGTTCATCCTTCGATGACGACGCCTACAAAACGTTTCAAGCAAAAGCCAACTTCTTTGCGTCAAAGTCGTATGAATTTGTTTGAAACTCTCCTCCAAACAAACATCTGCTTCAGCGATTGAAGCTTTGTTCAAGTTTAGAACTTTCAATCTCCTCCTCGGTGATTTGTATAGTCTTTATCAAGGGAATTCTTTTTGAATTTCTATGAATTGCTTCTTCTCTGAAGCACCAGTCTTTTTACACAAACACATATTTTTATTACACAAACAACAAATCATAAACACAAATAGAAAAGAAAAAATCAGACAAATAGAGAGAGATGATCAAAAATAAATAAAGATGATATTGACTGTAGTGTACTGTGGCTACAAAGATAATAAGATAACTATAGGATGATTACCACTATATTTTTTTCTTGAGGGGAGAGAAATGAGATTAGAAGCGGGGGCGCTTCAAGTTTTTCAGATAGTTTCGATAAAGTGGGGTACTGTCGTGAAGACGGATAGCAGCTCCGATACTAAACCCCTTGTCCTCCATCTTTTGGCAATCGAAGTAGGGGGAAAGGAAGATTTCAAACGTGGTAATCTTGAGATGGTCGAATAGATCACGAGTTTCTTGATCGTCCGCGGTAATTGAGCAGGATTTGAGATAATCTTCGAAATCGGGAAGAGGTCTTGGGGCTGGCGAGTCTGTTCTGATCTGGTGGGGTGGATTGTTGTTGAATGGAACAATCGGGGGTCCAGAAGTTGATGCAAGAGATTCGGATGTTGACGGATTTGTGTGCTTGCGATTTGGTTTTGGGTTGATGAGAACTCGGGGGAATTCAGGTGGAGGTTTCATGATTGTTACCCCCTGACGATTGTGTTTCTACAAAAAGGAAAGATTGATTATTGAAGTTAAGTACGATTAATCCAAGAAATGCGAGACTAAACTTACAAGGTCCTCTGCCCAAGATGCCATCATTGTGTGGCTAAGATAAATCACCTCGCAAGGGTTTCCTGGATTGATGCATCCCATGCACTCTCTTCCATCGATGGAGACATGGCCATACTTGGCCATAAGTGCGGTTGCATAGCTCTGAACGCTGCGTTCAACGCCAATGGTCTAGATCAGACATGATTCAGTATGTATTTGTAGCGATCAAATAGGTGAAAAAAACTTACTGCCATTTCCAGTTCAGCAAGTCGATCAGGATCAAACACGTCGGGGTTCTTGTGTGCAAGTGCTTGATCAAATTCCATGATCTACTCGGTTATCGTATCAACAAAGTGAATGAATCAAGATTGAAAGGAAAAAAAAAATTGGATTGACTTGCCTTTGACGTAGTGCGAGTTGTTGTTTTCGGGTTTTGCATCAAGAGACAAAACCCAACCTCTTTTCCTTTCTTGGAGGAAAGAGCAATCTTGAATTCGTTGAAGATTGCTTCGTCCAAAAGTGGAGGCGATGTTGTCTTGCAGAAGGGACCGGGACCATGTACGAAACACCTGATACTAAGCTGACCTTGTTCATCCGCTGACTGGAGTAAAGAACCGCATCCTTTCTTGTGCAAGCTGCATTCTTTGAACAGCGATTTCTTCAAAGCCTCGAGTGAAACTCTGTGGATTTGAATCATCGCAAGAAACGGCTCTTTGGGAGCATGGTCAGCGTAGGTTTGGGGTTTTCCAGATCTCATCTCGGCAGCTGAGAGTCCATTGGGGATATAAACATGGAAATTGATGGTGACTCGGGTTGGTTTGTGGTCGACCAATACGGGTGCCAACGGTTAACCTTGAGTCATTTGAGGTCCTAAGCTGGGTGAACGTGTAAGATCGACATCCACATGTTCTGCTGACACCGAGAAAGGATAATCAGCTTGAGTTGCTTTCAGAGAAAAGGAAACTTACCCAAACCGATGGCAGCATGAACACGGAGGTCGAAGAGATCGAACGCTGGGTCACGGTGAACTCCAGCATCTTGCGTCAATCCTGAGGTCCAGCTCGGTAGTTGGGTTGCGTTCACAGGGATTTCTGCAATCAAAGCCTCATTAGTTCCATTTATCAAAAAACTATGAAAAAAAAAGAAACAAAACACTCACCTGTGTTCATGGGAATATGAAGTCGGCATGGAAACTCCTGAGAGCCTGGATTGCGCAAAGGGTCCAGATGCACAGTTTCCGAATCGAGGTATTCACGTTGTCCTCCAAAGAGGACGTGCGCCCAGTGGTGACCGGGTCTGAAAACCGGTTCAAAGGTCATCAGCACTTAGAAGCTGATGTTGGGAATCAAAGAAGCAAATACTGACTTTTCAGGATAGAAGGGGGTGCCACCCCAGCCAGGCTCGGGGCTGAGACCATCCGGACCAGCCTGTCTGGCGCGTGTCGCGGCACTAAAGATGAACAAAGTTCAGTGATCATCAAAATGAAAGAAGAGATTCAAATGCTTACCGAGCTTCTTCAACCTGTTCTTCTCCAGCTTCACGCTGTTTTTTGGTTGTACGGGTGGGCATCTTGAAGATTTACTAGCGTAGATAGGTATTGGGGATAGAGAAAGATAAGAAAAGAAAAGAATAGAAAAGGATGGTGTCGATTCGATTGAGAGAGTGAGGGAGTGGTCAAGAGGGCTGTTGATCCAAATTGGTCAACAGCTCTATTGAAATTCAATATGGATACAAGGCTATGCTTGTAGCATAGCCTGTATTGCTGTGAAAACAAAAGATTTGAGATTTGCTTTGACAAGCGAATCTGGAGCGACTGTATCTCTCTTGATCATTAACATCTTCGGATCAACTAAATCAAATCAAAAAGTGTGAAGGTGCTAAAAGCTATGCATAGAGTTAGACCGGCGGAGTAACTATTCTATGTATTTCTGAAGATCACCCAATCTTTATCAAGATCACAAAACATGAAGACCACTATCTGGGTTGAAGCAGGATTCATACCTTTTTTTTCATTGTTTTGAGTGTTTTTGTAGCCGCTAGGCTATCAAACACTCTAGACATATGTCCACCACCTGTAAAACCCCTCTGGCTGTGTCAGGGGAAAGGTATGCTGTTGGCTGTTTCATCTATTGTACACATGTAGTAATGGTATGTATGGGATTAGGGCGGTGAAGTAGGGAGAGAGCAGTAGGTGGCTACGGGGGTTGTTGTCTATTCAACGGGGGAATTTGGTCAGTGGCTTTCGCCCAGGTCCATTGGTTTGCAAACCTCCAGGTAGAGTTGCAGTATTTTGTAATTAGTTTGAAGCTCTTGGTGTTGGAGAAAATTCGCTTGTCCATCTTGGTTGTGAATTCTTGAAGGTTGTGTTCCAAAGTTGTACGATGTTGCTCGTGAGTCCTACAAACAAACATGAAGTGATCAACAGTTTCTGTGCCCTCTTGGCATTTGCACTGTGGGTCTGAATCATGTGTGAAGCGGCTTAGGTATGAGTTGAGTGGAGCATGTCCTGATCTCAGTTGTGTGAGAGTTGCGATTTCGTGTTTGAGGAGAGGCGTGAGGCCCTCTAGGTGTTTCTTTGGTTGGGGTTCATGTCCTAAGCGTTTCTTCTCGTCGTTGTTGAAGAGTTCTGTTTGTTCTGTTTTCCACTCTTTGATGGCAGCGAGGAAGGCCACTGTGTTGGGCGTATTAGTGAAAGTGCTCGGGAGGGGTTTTTTGGCCAGTGAGTTTGCTATCTTGTCCACGGCTTTGTTCCCGGGGATTCCTTTGTGGCCAGGACACCAGCGAATCGTGACTCGCATGTTTGGGTAGCTTTGAAGCAAGCATTGGAGGAGCTTGAAGGTGCGGTGGCGGTTGTCCAGAGAAGAGACGGAGGAGGAATTTGATTGAAGATCCTTAACCACTCCTTGATTATCTAGGACAATGGTGGTTCGTCAAGTATACGGTGTCGCTCGCTCAAGCGCAATGGCGAGGCCTAGCTGGACCCCACAATATTCTGCCTGATAGATGCCGTGTGATCTCGCTGGGCCTAGCTGCTCAGATTTGGAAAGGTAGTGTTAGCACACCATGCAGCCGCAGCCGTGGTTTTGTTGGGAATTCTTGAGCCGTCTGAGAAGATTAGCAGGTGTTGGGGGGACGGTTTCAGTTGAATGGCGTTCCTCTTTGCCATATCTTCATTGTCCTGGACAATTGTTGCGTAGTTTGAGGGTTTGATGAGGGTGGAAGCTGGGTCCACAGGTAATTGAGTGATGAATTCCTCGAACTTTTCGCCAAGCGGGTGCTGGAAAAAGGAGTGAAAGGGATTCCTATGGCTTCTTGGGTTTGAGATTTGAGCCTGCTGTATAATTTTGAAGAAGGGATGGGTTTTGGACTTAGCTAGTGACCGTGCCATGAAGCTCAGCATTTTGCTCTGAAGGCGGGCCTTTGGAGGTGTGGTGTTGAGGTCGTGCCGGAGGAAAACTGCAGGGGTTGTCTTGAAGGCGCCAAGAGCTGCTCTTGCGCAGGAATTGTCGATGATAGTGAGTTGGTCAATGAAGTATTTGGGGGGTTCAGTGGACAGCCCGGCCATCGCACCGTAGTCGGTGGCCGCGTGGATGGTTGTCGTTATAAGAGTCTTGAAGAGTTTCAGCGGGATTCCCCCCCCGTTTTTGACAGTCCAGCGAGGAATCCTGCGCGTTGTCGTCCTTTGGCTAGGATGTCCAGGCGTTGTTGCTTGAACGTGAGTTTATCGTCGATTCTGACGCCCAACCATTTGGCGGAGGGGGAGGGCGGGATGTGTTTCCTATCGGCGAAGTCGATAGTGGGTGTCGCCTTGTGGAGTTGGAGGCTAAAAAGGACCCAGAAGGTCTTCTTCACATCCAAGATGGCCCCGTGGTCCTTTGCCCACTGTTGCTGGCGATAAGAAAGAGTTCTCATCTGGGATCCGAGCTGATGTGTGTCGTTCGCGGATGACAGCAGTACCACGTTGTCAATGAAACCTAGAGCTGACGCTGTGGTTATGTTGTCAGTGATTTCTAGTAAAGAGGAGTTGTATAATAGGTAGAGAAGTGGAGAAAGCGGGGAGCCCTGTGGCAGGTCGTGGCTAAGGAGGAAGGGTTGGGATTCAAATCCGTTGAAGGTGAGGACCGTCGAGCGTGCCGTCAGGAAATCGTGGATGATGTTGAGGGTTTGAGTGTTGATTCCTTTCTTTTCAAGGGTATCAAGGAGCCTTGGGTGGTGTACGGATGGAAAAGCTGACTTGACGTCTGCAAACAGGGCTCCTACAACTTTTCCTCTCGAACATTCCCTCTTGATCCATGACACCAGGTGAACTAGAGCCTCCTGGCTGGATCTGTCGGGGCGGCCTCCGTAGTGGCCGTCGTGGATCATCTTGTGTTTCTCCGCATACCCAGATAGGTGGATGGTGAGGAGCTTCTTGTATATCTTACTGATGGTAGCCAGGAGCGCAATTGGTCGATAGGCTGATGCTTGTGTGTAGTCTGGTTTTCCGGGCTTTGGGATCATCACTGTGACTGCCTTCTTCCATTCTCGGGGAAACATGCCAGTCATCATAATGCACTGGAAGAGAAAGGTGACGTGGAACTTCACCTTGTCCCATATTAATTTCCAGACCCAGTTTTGGATTCCATTGCTACCAGGAGCCTTTTTGGGGGGGCTGTCGTTGATTACTGAGGCTATGTTTTCGTGTGTGATGACTGATAGGAGTGACGGTGTTTTGGTCTTGGATGGGCGGTGGGCGTTGTCGAGCGGGAAGATTAAGTTGCTAGTGTTGTCTAACCTACATGGTGCGGTTGCAACACAGGTGGCAGCAAATAGGGCTTTCGCCTTTTCCTTGTTGGTAGAGCAGGTGCTGCCCTCATCAGTTATGATGGTACTCACCAATGACGATGCTTTTCTTCCGGATGCAATGCGTCTTGCCTGGAATAGATTTGTGTGATCGACGCCTGATAGGAATTTACGCCAGGAATTTTGTTTAGCCGTATCTATGGCGCGATTGTAAGCGTTTCTGGCCGATTTGTAGGCCTGATATGACTCGTCGGAGCGACCTCTCTTTGATAGTCGCCGTAGCCTTGATGCCTCTTTCCTGAGAGGGTCTAGAATGTCCGGGCGCCACCAAGCTTTGTGCTTGCCAGGCGGCGCTTTCTTCGGGGAATTGTCGTTCAGGGCTTTGACAATTGATGTCCGTAGGGAATCATTGAATGCTTCAATGTCGTCTCGCGTTACCAGCGGTCTGAGTTCCGGGAGGGAGGCGGTGATGTCTCTCTTCAAGAGAGCACTATTAACCTTGTTCCAATTTCTCTTCCCTCGGGGTTGGGGGTTGGGTAAGGTGTTGTTTGCTAGGCCTGTTGAGAAGATTGTGACCAATGCCTGATGGTCGGAGTTGTGATTAAGGATGTCCTCTTCGTTGATGAAGCAAGTGATCATGGTCATCAAAGCTTTCGTCGACCCATACCTGGTCGATAGAGGTGCCCTTGGTGTTTGCTGTTCGGACTCCAAAGGTCGGAATGCCTTTCGGGGAGCGTAGACTAAGGCCCCATTCTGTGAGCATCACGATCAAGGTATCAGCGTCCTTATCATTTTGTTTGCTGTGGCATGGGTTCCACACCGGTGAATGGAGGTTGGCGTCTGTAGTACAGATCGTTGGGAGGAGTTGAGTGGTGAGTGGGGCTTTTCGAAGCATTTCAACAAATGCTTCAAATCCCTCTAAGGTTCTCTGGGGGTTGTACACGCTGGCCACCAGTGTGGTGTAGCCGCGTATGGTGATGGTGCTCGCCGCTAGGTTCCTAGAAGGTGAGAAGATGGGGTTGATGACGGGATCCAGGTCTTGTCTGATGTACAGACAGGCCTGGGGTCTGTCCTCCTCCATGAGTGACTGTGGAGTCGGGCAGACTAGAGTCCAGTTCCGCATGTTGAGCGGTAAGTTGCCAAAAGGATTGACGTATGGTTCTTGGATCGAGATTATAGAAAAAAGGGAGGATAAATCTGAATTAAAAAGGGAGTGGGTGACGTGTTTGGAGTGCTTGCAATTCAATTGTAGAATGCCGGCTGAGTTGTCTATATTGAGTTTTTCTTCTATTTGGTGCTCTAACATTGATTATGATGAGAGCTTGTTTCGGCCATCACATGGATGTATGGCGATGAGCTAGGGTTGTGCGGTGGGAACTGACTAGCAATCCTCAACGGGCACGTTGGGGCGAAGGGGTGGTGTAGGAAATCAGCATGATTTTCTTTGAACAGGCGTGGCAAGTTAGCATTGGGGTCTGCTTTCAGCTTGCCCCGCGCGCATGTTATGCACTTCATTGCGGTGGTGCCTTTTATCGGGCAGTTGTGGGTGTGGTGGTTTCCTGAGCAGTACGGGCACATGGGAGCTACTTTACATGCTGCCGCTGTGTGTCCGACGCCTAGGCAGTTAAAGCACCGTGTGGGGGGGGGGTCCGCTGACTTCTGTTTGATGTCGGCTTCTTCCTTGCCACACCTTCATGTGTGCCGCCAAAGTGGCTTCTTTAAGGGTCTTGAAGCCTATTAAGAGGGATGAGTGGCGTTTTGCTGAGTCGTCAGCCGTATCCTTTTTGAGCCATCTTACAAAGAGGGCATCATCGAGGAGTTCCCCATTGCAGGTTTTCAGGAGTTCTATGTCCTCCGGACGAGTTGGATTGAAGGTAGTTGGTATACTGTGGACTATTACGGAGTGGACTTCTTGCTTCAGGGCAAGAGTCGGTGAGACTTTTGGGAGCCAGCAGTGCTCCTGATCTTTCAGAGCCTGGACCTGTTTCTGCGACTCTAGGTAAATCACTAGGTCGTTGGACGGATGGCGATGGACGTTCCGTACCACGATTGTGGACGCGTCATCCATCGTTACCTTGATGTTATTTTCTTTTAGGACCATGTTGAGGCCTTTGATGAGATCTGGGATTGTCTTGTCAGCACCCAAGATATTTTTCGGGTCCTGCTGGACAAGGGTGAGGGACGCTTCCGTCCTCGGTTGGGCGCCCTGCTTTGGCTGAGCGGGCCGACCCTTCTGGCTTTGATTAGGGGCTTGAGCTCCCTTCGGCGCGTGTTTTGAGGCAGCTAGGGCATACGATCCCGTCCTCTGGCCTGACTGCTGAGGTTGTGGGCCTTGATTTTGGCTCGGGTTAATGGTGGAAACCAGTTTCGCCACCTGATCAGCGAGCGACTCAACTTTCGCCGAAAGTGTCTCGCTTCGGAACTCGAATTGAGTTTCCGGTGCGAGGTTTGATGGTGTAGGTGTAGGGGCCGTCTGGCGATTTGGGTCAAATACCACACGCCTTGCTTCCATGATGCTGGCCTGCTCTTGGATCAAACCAGCGATCACCAGGATATTGGCCGCAGATTCGATGTCTACATTAACCGTCTTGGATTGTTTGGACTTGGGGACCAGGGCTGCTTTGAATATGTCAAGGAGCCTCTGGACCAAGATTCCTAGCGGTTTGGGTGAATTGGATGAGCTGTTTGGGAACAAGCGTCCGATTCAAATCGAGCGGGGGGTCCCCGTGATATCTTCAGACTCGTCTAGGGGGCTCGGAGAGGGCGCTCGAGCGCGGTGCCTCTTCCTGGAGCCCTCCAGGAGGGCTGGGGTGCCTGACGATGGTCCAGTGAGAGCCTGGGTGGGGAGGAAGACCTTTTCGAGGGTCTTTGAGGGAGTTGGGCGCGTTTTAGGCGTAGTCGTCGTCGTTTGACCCGTCAGGTCTGACGTGACTAACGCGTCCATTGCGTTGTCATAAGTTGATGCGTCGTCCCGAACTGCCGAAGAGTCCCGAATATCAGGGTCGGGGGGTCCTTCGTCCATTGGAGCACGCGACAGAAAGGGAAAGATGAGAGGAAGTGAGAGAAAAGTGAAGATGAGAGTGATGGGATTGAGTGTTGTTAGGATAATGAGGTGGATGACTGCTTGCGCAGTCACGGAGGTGGTCACGTGACAAATTTGAAAAAATTAGTTCGGGACAGAATCCTCAGGATTCATACCATCTAGAAGTTTGTCGAGGATCAATCGATACATACCTTTCAAGATGACCAGATTGTAGGATGCTTGTTGTGGCAAGTTCCCAAACATACAAAGTCCTGGCTCATCGGGATGTTTTGTGCCGGAGTGCCCTTGAAATCCATCTACAGAGCTCCCTACCGAAGATTATGCAATGGTCCAAAGAGGAAATATGTGCGCAAGAGGAATGCGCACAAGTACATGATTTTTTCCCAAGGAAAGCACTCCCCTCAGACTTCAGTTTCACTCTAAAGATCTTTCACACGCTGTCGTACTGTGTAAATTGGTTGTATCATTTCTGTGAAGTTAAGTCAATAAGGTCATATCATTTTGTCCTGTGTTCTTTTGTTAGTTTGACATGGCCCCTACGGAAAAATACCATGCACATAACATATAATGAGGGTTACTCCTGCATTATCTATCACTATCACCTTTGTTCAGTAACAGGGTGTTCCCTGGCCCAAGGCGTGACAACAAGACTTAGCATATACCAGCCAGAACTAATCACAATATTCATATTTACAAGATTAGGGATGTGATCTTTGTTTTTGATTCGCGTGGCCGCATCCATAATGAAGTGAAGAACTGAAGGAATCGCAGATAGTGTGAGTATAAGGTGCTAGAGACCTAGATCATGTGTCAGTGATCAAGGAAAACAGATGCACATGTTGGAAGGTGACAGAATAAAGATGATAGAATGTTTGAGTGAGAAAACTATTACAAGCACAAAGTTTATAGTTTTATATAGGAAAGATCTCTATAGATATGGGTTTCCTATACTTCTAACAATCATGAGACTCTCATTGTTAATGATAAGTTATTCTGCAGAGAGTGTAAAGTGTGTTACAAGGAGTTTAGATAAGAAGAAATCTGAGAACACAAAAAGATGAAATTAGAATATATGCTGATCAAGAAGTGTGCTGAAGGCAAAAGGTTTTAGGATGGAGACTCATGTGTGATGGGGATCCTTATAGTGAAAGTCTGGTCTGGTCTCACACGTAGATACGTGGCTTGTCTGGTCTTTATAGAAGTCTGAACTTTTAAGAAAGCTGAGAAATGATAATAATGATTTCTATGAAGAAAAAGAGAGAAATCTAAACAGATACAAATCTAAGAATATAAATAAAAGAGAGAATAATTCAGGAACAGAATTCAATATGAGACATAAGTCCGTTCACAAATTTGAGACATAAAAAGAGATAATGAAAACATATAGGAAAACTACTAAAGATAAGACAAATTCAATTCAAAATATAAAGAAGACTATTAATGATAAAAGTGTTGTAACTAGGAGTCCCAGAGCGTCCAACATCTTTCATGACATCATGTGTATAAGGGACCCTGTTCTCAGATAGTCCATGCCCTCACAAGGGGGTTATGACTAATTGTTCATTCCTGGCATGGACACTCCAAGAATTAAGTATCATTGAGTGGTTTTTCACATTTGGGTGCTTTCCTGTTGAAGTGTGCAATCAACGAAAAGAAGAAGATAGAGGACTTACGGTTATAAAGAAGGATTAACCATAAGACATCATTAAATGAAGTCAGACTTATGACGTCATTAAATCAAATCACATTACTTATAAAACATTGCTCAAATTTGATTCACTTCTCTTTCCTCATCTTTGGAAAGAGAAGTGAGTACATTTTTGTCTTTATTCTAATTATTAGCGTGATATATATTGATACTGTTATGATTCCTATTTGTTATATTTGTTCATATCTTTCTATTAAATTAGATCTTTTGTTCCAAGATCAGTTATCTATCAGAGATAACTCATAACTAATACATCTAACTTGTTACTCAGGTATTAATTACTTTATCAACATTAGATTTCATCTACGTATTTCTGATTAGACTATTACTGTTTTAGGTCAGATATTTCTATCTTTAAGATTGTTGTTCAAGTGGTTCTCATATGTGCTTTAGCGCATGCTATTAGGTGAATACAATTCAATCTTTGGAAAGAGAAATCTTTTGTTCCAAGATCAGTTATCTATCAGAGATAACTCATAACCAATACATCTAACTTGTTACTCAGGTCAGATATTTCTATCTTTAAGATTTTTGTTCAAGTGGTTCTCATATGTGCTTTAGCGCATGCTATTAGGTCAGATATTTCTATCTTTAAGATTGTTGTTCAAGTGGTTCTCATATGTGCTTTAGCACATGCTATTAGATCCGTGTTCCAAGACTTCAAGAAATTCATATTTCCTTACAAACAAAACTCACTCTGTCCCATAGGGAAAGTTGTTCAGAATTGCTTTCTACATGAACTTGTAGCCTAATATCACAGGCAATGCAAATGAGGCAGTCAATAAAGTGGTTCACAGCTAGTTATCACACTTGCCTGTATGGTAGTCTTTTTGGTTAACTTTTTGCTCTCCAATCTCTGTCTTTGACAGAGACCCTCAAATTAGCTTTTCTAAATTTACGGTACTTACTCAAAGTCAAAAGGTAGAATCTACCTTTTTGGAAAACCTAACTTTTTTTCAAAAAAAAAAACTTGGCCCCGACCGGAAAAAATGAGATTTCCTGTTTTCCACTGCCAATCACCTACTTTCACATTTGTACATACATCACCACAAGACAAAGGTTGTGGGGTGAAATTAAGGACCAATGAGACCTTAACTGAGGCTTGAAACAAATCCAAGGACAGAGGTAATTGGACACTGACACACAGCATGATCATAGGAAGTGCTGAGTGCATAAGTAGGCATGGGGTCCTCAAAGCCTAGAAATTTTGTAGTTTTTTTTCTCCACCAAAAAAATCTAGGTTAAAAAAAAGTCAGAATCTACCTTTTGAATTTGAGTACCGCTATTGAATACAGTGTGAATACAACCTGTACAGTGTGTGACTAGTGAGACATAAGGGCTCAACAAACCAAGCTAGAAATCAGCATGATGAAGAAGGCTTTCTTGGTTGATAGACAGGTAAACACATGTAAAAACCCATTCTGAACAACTTTAATTGTGGGGTGAAGTGAGGTTTGTTTGGGAGGGAATCAGCAAAATGCAAAAAACTACATAAGGACACTTAATCCTTGGAGTCTTCATGCCAGACATTGATGATTAGTCATAAGGCCCTCTGTGAGGGTGTGGACTTAGTCATACAGATAGGGCTTTGTTAAGCTAAGGTGCCACATGAATTGTGTACAAATAAGCCATTGGATTTGGTGGGGTCATGTACACCATCCCTATACCACCACAAACCAAAAATTAAAAAAAGCAAGCTTTTTCAAGAACAGCTTCAGTACCAGGATAATTTGACTTGAATTGAAAAATCCAAAGTATTCTTGACTCTCAAACCCTGAACAGAATGTTTTCCAAAAGGTTTAATCCAAGGTATTCTTTAATAAATCATGATGTCTTGAATAGAAACCTTAAACAACCTCTGCTAAAAAAAAGGATTTCACATTCAATAATACCTTAAATTCAACAAACCAAAAAAAACATCTATCTATCTTTACAATACAGTACAGTAGAGTTTGGATTCTTCATCATTTTTTTCTTGTTTAACTCATTCCTAAAACTAATCTTTCTTTTTTTTATTCCTCTCTTTACAAATTCAATCAAAATCAAAAAATCAAAAAAAAAGAAAAGAAAAGAAAACTTGATATATATATATATATATATATATATAAGTGAATCAAAAAAAATGAAATCAATCCAACTCTCTCTCTCTCTCTCTCTCTTTCTCTCTCTTTCACACACAAACAAACAAACCATAAAAGAAAAAGACAACAACAACAACAAGAAAAGAAAAGAATCCAAAGAAAATCAAAAACCGAATTCACATAAAAAGAAAACCCCCAAAATTTATATAATGATATATATATATATATATATATAATTTCTTCCTTTTTCTTGTAATTCCAAATTGATTTTGATATAATTGAAAAGAAAAAAACCAAGTTGATATTTGATATTTGATTTTTTTTTCTTGTTCGTGATTTTGAAAAAACTTAATAAGTTTAAGATTCATTTGAAGAGTTAGCTGCCCGATTACAAAGTTTCCTACAAAGAAAAAAAACCTTCAATTCAATCCAATCCAAACAAAAAAAAACAGATAACAAAGGATATTTTGTTTGGGTAGGGGTGATGAGGAAAAACCAAAAGTGATGAAAACGAACCGATTTCCATTTCCAGGACAATTCATTAATGAACAAACCGCACATCTTCTGGGTCCTCTTTTTCTAATCGGTTCATTCCCATTAGAAGAAGAAGTAGATCGATTCAATCCAGATGAGTTTCGTCTTGGATCATGATCTTGATGAGGATGATGAGAATGATGATTTAAAACGTCTTCGATCATGCCTTCTTTGATTTCATTTGAATGATTTTCTTCAAGTTGATGATTCAAATCTAATTTTTCTGAACTCATAAATGACCATCCTGGTGTGCCAGATGGATTGGTGTTGGGGTTAGAGCTTCCAATGACTCCTACTCCTTCTATCAGATGAGGTGTAGTTAATTCATTATTTAGATTCTCATTCACTCGGATATCATTATATCGATCTCCTAATAGATGTGATGAATGATGATTCCCATTAGGTTCAGTTACATTCACTGCCATCGGAATAGCCGGAAGACGAGGTGAAGATTCATTTTCATCGGGTCGATCGTATCGAGGAGGTTGTGTAGGCGAATCGTCTCTTCCTCGAATATAAGAAGGACACAGAGTTCGATTACCTCTTCCTGAGATTCATTCAATTAAATTAGGAATTGGAAAAGAAGACCTCGGGTACGGATCAAGATTAAGTGAGACACTATACCTTTACAATAGTATTGTCCACAAACTCCACATTTCCTAGGTGCACGCTTTCGTGCAGACATATCCACCTCTGGAACCTTGAAAGGATCTACACCTGAGGCAGCTTCTTCAATGATTTGTTCACGACTCATGGATGGTACACTATTCCGTTTATGGGTATGAGGATTTTTAGTTTTAACGGGTGAGGTCGATTCATGCATACTTGTAGGAGCAGAATTCGAGGGTGGAACAAGTGGTGTACCTCCCAAAACTGGATCAAGGACTTCTAAATCAAATTTAAAATCTGATGAAGAACTTGAATCACCTGCATAACATGCATAATATACAGCTATCACAGTTTGTGGATCAAGCAAGCTCGGATCAACCGGTCCATAGATCAGTGGAACTTGTTTAGATTTGATTGGGTCTTCTGTATTTTGAGGAATGCAAAGAAATGGTCCTTCAAGCTTCGTAGGTCTTTCCTTAGCCCAAGAAGGCGTTTCATTTGATTGTGATTGAGCTAAGCCACATAGGACAGCTTGTCGAACGTTTTCATGAGATCCAAAGGCAGCCACTTGAGCAAGAGGAGCGATTCGACTTAAATGAGTATTCTGACCGATCACTGGATTCACTGGATTGTTCAGATAAGCTGTTAGGAGTGAAGCCACTGCATCTGAGCTCTGAGGAGGATGTGATGAAGTCTCAGATAGATGATGTTGAGGAGCGGAAGTGGGTTCAGTAGAAGATCGTAATGCGTTCACTGAAGTTGAATGAGCGCTTAAATTGTGAGGGTCAAAAGTGGATTCTGAGTTGTGCTCTGTGAATTGATTTGACTGTGTATATATTCAGGTCAGATCGAGTACAGGAGGTTAGGAAGATTGAAGAGGTTGTAAGACTAAAACTCGATTAAGCCAACGTACCTCTGTTGGATTACAAGTTGGATTAGAAAAGCCACGATCGGAATTTTGTTGAGTAGGGGACATACCTACGAGAAAGAAAGTCATATAGATTAGTTTGAGATGATTAGCGTTATGGAGATGTTCTTACGTTTGGCATTGAAATGATTCAAGTCCCAATCGCTGAGTGAAGCAAGTTTTCGTTTACGAGATAGATCATCTAGATTGGAGGTCGACTAGATAGTAAACCGAAAAAGCAAGTTAGTAACCAATCAGAAGGATGAAAGATCCAAAATCAAAAACTCATACAGAGACTAAGAAATCAGGTAAACTGTTTGCTAGATGAGCTTCGACTTCTTTATAATCCTGAGTGAGTGGATCGGTGGTTAAGATGAGAGATGGATTTGATGGTTGTGATTGTGATGGTTGAGGTTTAGGTTGAGGTGATGAATTGATGGATGTGGTGGTGGTTAATGTTCTGATGGATGGTAATTCTTGATTAGCAGTGGTGGTGGTGGTGGTGGTGGTTCTAAGTTGATTCTGTCTTGACATGACTAAGTAAGTAAGTAAGTCGAATTGATATCCTTGAAGGTTAAGTAAGGATAAGTGGTAATTTAAAGTATTCTAAGGATAAGTAAGTCCAAAGTAAGTCTAGAGTTGTAAGTCTTGGATGGTGAGCAAAATTTGATCTGAGTACTTAAATACAATTTCTTAAGTAAAGAACATAATCTGATCCAGTTTAACTAGAAAATTAATTGCCTGTTTCGAATCACAAACTGTACTACAGATTACAATCATGCGGTTAGGTTCAAACCCCCTGTTTCAAAATTAAAACCCTACTATTTATGTACATTTCAACTTTTCACCGCCTGCCCCCCCTCCCCTAAATCTTACGAGCCGGAATATTCCACTGACTCCGCATCGCATAATCCGTTCAAAAGGGGCTTACCATGAAAACTATCAAATTGGTCACCAAAGGCACTCTTAAAAAAAGATCAGCACCTTAGCAATAGTTATTTAACCAAGTAATACTCTAAAATTGGCAAGCAAGACGATTGACATCGCTCTAGAAGGGTCATCATCAGTCCTTCAAATCAAACCAAACCAAACCACTTACCCAATAAACTTAATGGTGAATCTATCCCAATCAATCTTCAAAATCAAAGCTATGTATGTATGTAATTGTAGTCTTCATTTTTGATTTGTTTAAACCTTTGATCTGTTCTTTTCTCTACCAAAATCAGTCATGTTTTTTTCCACATTTGTTTGTATCTATGTAGATTCAATCATTTGATTCTGATGGAAAAATACGAATTGATTACATAAAACTATTTCAAGAAAAAAAATTAATCAATTCATCTTTAGTGTATAATCAATCACCCATTTCAAAAAAAAAACACAAAAAACCCCAAAAGAAAGGACAATTCTATCATTCAAATTCATTCGAAAATCTATAATTATATATTTATTGGAATTTATATAAAATCTCCTATATATTGATACCCAAATCTCATAGATATATATATAAAATCTCAATTTTTGTTTGGAAAAAAAGAAAAAATCAATTAATATCACAAAAAAAAAGAAAAATCCAAAAAGAAAAGGAAAAAAATAGAAAACACACACACAGAGAGAGAGAGAGAAAATTGGAAGGAAAAAAACACACACACTGATAAATAAACATACAAAAAAAAGATATTTTAAGTTATTTTTTTTTCTTCTTGAAATAAAAAACAAACACTTCATTAAAATAAAGAAATCCCTCAAAATTAAAGAAAAAGAAAAGGAAAAAAAGGAAAAAGAGAGATCAGGATTAATGAAATTTATATAAAGAAGTTGATGAAAAAAAAGGTTATAAATCATTTTGTTATATATATATATATATATATAGATATAGATATGTAAAAAAGGAAAAAAAAGATATATATATATATATTAAAAAATTCAACTTTCTTTCAAATGTTCTTTTTTTTGTCAAGTTCAGGTTTTTTGGAACCGAAAAAGAATTCTTTAAAAACTATCCAATGACATCACATCCGTTAACCATTCATCTCCACCTACACTATTTCTCATCGCTCTTAAGAATAACGCTTCTTTTTCTTTTCCTTCAACTTCCCATTGATTCAATTCTCGAAACTCTTCATTTCCGTTCTCATTCCGATTCCGATTCTGATTCCGAGCATCGTTCGAATGAGATGTTAGATTGAATCCTCCGATCCCATCTGTCGCTCCCCATACCGCTGCCCAATTAGCTGCTTCAATCAATCTGACTTGTTGATCTTCTTCTGTTAAATCATTCAACATTATCGATTCATGATGATCATCATTACTAACACTGTTCACTTCTAATCCTTCTTGATTCTTTTCTTTCTGGATAGGTGATGGTAACCTCTCGTGATTAGGTAAACAAGCCGAAATCAATTCAGGTGAGATGCCGATCAATCGATTATACTCATCAGTTCCTCTTCCATTTCTAACTTGATGATGTGAATTAGATTGTGAATTGTTCAAGGTAGGTGTAGGTGGTAAAAAACCTTGTTTGGCCATCTCATAATTACCTTGTTTCAATACATGGGTTAATTCTTCATTGGTTAGACTAGCTAGATAAGCTTGATGATCAAGTGTGATAGTATCAGATTCAAAACTATGTAATCCGTTTGGAAGTGTTGGTGTAGTTTTAAGTGGACTTGATGAAGTGGTGGTATGTGATTGTTGATGAAGTTGTGAATCAGGAAGATGTGAGGTTGAGGATCCAACTACCAGTTTATCAGTCCCTTTGTTAATCTCAGTGGTTGAATTGGTTGTGGTTTGTGATCTGAATGGATTACATGAATCATTGAGATTGACTGGAGCAGGTAAAACCGGTGTATCTTGCATGGTAGCCTCAGGAGTCAGTGATCCATATAACTCGCCAGCGGGTTCGAATGAAGGTAACCACTCCACTTTGGACGGATCTCCAGTGAATGTCAATGGACTCTGTATCTGTTCATCTGACAGCGGTTTCTCAATCCCTCCAAAGAGAACAGGTAGACTGTTTCAAAAGAAAATCAAACCAAGAAGAAAATCTGAGTAAGACAAACACCATAAAATGCTTGAAAGAAATGAAAATATCTGACCTAGTAGCTGGTAATTCTACATCTCCAAGAGTTAAATTACCAATAGCAGTCTCAGTCGAAAGTTCAATCTCTTGTTGATGACGGGTATCATTCAAACTTTGTAATTCATCCTCTTCATCCATCACAGTCGAACCACGAGAAGATCTACATTTTTGTTCTTCTGCTAACTTATCCATAAACTCTTTGGTAGGTGGTTTTCTAGCTTGTACAATCGCTCCACCTTTGATCCAAACGATAGGTGCTCGATTTTTGTTTTTCCTCTTCACTGATCTATAAACATGTTCAGAAGAAAGATCTGATCGATGATTTTTATTGGATCGCCATCGATTTGAGATTGATAATGTTCTTGGTGGATGTGATGAGAGTGATAATTTGAAAGTAGCTGGATCCAGTACAGGATTGTTGCCAGGATGAAAATCACGAGAAAGTTCGGATGAGATAGAGATCGTATCGGTTTCACTCTCTTCATTCGTATCTGTATCAGTACCACTACTTTCACTAACTGAATCACCCGTTTTACAATCGATTTGACTAGCATCCACTCGTTTCCTTTTCTTCTTTCGAGCGGGTGGTAAGGGAGGAAAGACAGGTAAAGGTGCCCAATGTTGTAATCTTTCTTGTTCGATATCATCATCAAATCCACTATGTCGTATAGCTGCAGCTTCTCTTCGACAAACCACCGGCGTTTTCCTTTCAACAGGTGGTTTGGATTCCTTCTTTTGTTTGATTAATTCTTGCTTTTCCTTCTTTTTCAATAAAGCTTGTTCTCTTTCTTCCGGTGTAAGTCCATAGAATCCTTTAGTCGATCCACCTAATCCTCTACGACATTGTTCTTTCTCACCACGTCTTCTTCTACATGAAGCACATGGACAAAGATTACGACACTTTACACATAACATCGTTCCACCTGGCACAAACTTGAATATCGGCGGTCGAAGCTCCGGATGATCATCATAAACTTCTCTTGTCATCAAACACGTGATACAAACTCGAACCACACAATTAGGATCTTGTGATTGATCACAGATCATCTTCGGTCGCGTAGTTTTGACTCGACATTGATGACAGGTAGAAGATTCGTATTGACCAAAATCGTCCGGTTCACAAGCAGGTATGATATTAGGTATCCTATAAACTGGCTTTGAAGGTCCAGCCATAGGATCATTTGTCTCATTTCCTAATTTAGGTGATTTCTCGGTGATTGGTTTCGGTCGTTTCGGTTTAGGTTGTTTTTTAGGTGGTTCATCTTCAGATTCGTCTTTATCAAGATGATGTGTTGGATTTGTTTTCTCATTAGGTTTAGAATGAGAACTCAGAAAAGTAACGTCTTCATCACTCGTTTCAGAAAGTGTCCGTCTTCTTGTTGAGATAGTTGAAGCTGTGGTTGGATCACCAGACGGATGATGTTCAGGCGAGTCTTGTCGATTTGTTGAATCATCCTGATGGACTTCGACAATCTCATCATCCATCTCTTGGTCTTGGATTCCGTTGGCCTAAGTCATGAGAATTGGCTTCAGATAAAGATCATGTAAATCTAAGTGAATGGTCATCACTTACCATGTTTGTAGAGATAGCTTGGCGTGAGTTTCTACTTCGATCTGGTCGTGATGATCGTGGTTGAGTCTAAAGTTGGAAGATATGGGGTGAAGAGATAAGTGATTCAATCTATCTGAGTTCTCAACTTGAACACGTACTTTGTCATCAGCTCTTTTGGGATTGAAATCAGATCCATCTGATTCTTGTGAATGTCGTCTTCGTTTCTCTTGAATGGGACGTTTCTGAGAAGGACGATCAGATTGAATGATTGATTCAAGTGTGTTTGTAGATTGATTTTTCGAAAATTTAGGTTTAGATTCAAGAGGTTGAGATTTGAGTTTTTTGATTTTCTTTTGATTGATTTCTTGTTTTGATGATTTGATTTGATCTTCTGACCAATCATAAAGATCATTAGGAATCGCCGGTTCTTCATCTGATCCGATGATATAAGTTGATAATTGAGGAGGTTGATAAACCTTTTGATTTCGACGAGGTCTAGGTTGATCTTCATCATTTTGAGGATACGTTGAATTCTCAAAGGAATGATGTACACGAGCCTTTCCATCTGAATTTCTTTTTGAAATAGGTTCATGATGATTAGATGAGAGATGATGATGAGAAAGACGTTTAGATGAAGATGAGATAGGTGAGAGATTGGTTGAAGGCATGTGATGATCAGGTTTTGGAAAATGGAGTGACATTGTAGGTTTGCTTGATGATGATGATGATGATTGATGAGGATCAGATTCAAGGGCCTCAGTAGAACCAAATGGTTTGAACGGTGGAGAGAAACGTCTGATCAGGTTTCTAATCACAAGAGGGTTTTCAAGATCGTAGGTTGATGAAGAGGATGAAGAGGGATGAAGATGATTTGAATGAAGATCTGAACGTAAATCTGATGGCTGAGATGCCTTAAATCTAGTTGGTAAGAACTGATTGAGCATTGAGCTATTTTTAGATGAATGGTTTGAACCTGAATGAGGTTTAGATGATAATCTTAATTTTTCAGAGGTTATGATATCAGCTTTGAAGATAAGAGATGAATGAATCCAAAATCACAAAGAACATCATCAATTTTTCTGATCAGATAGGATTGAGAAGGATGAAGTTGAATGAGATTGACTTACGAGATGGATGAGTATGAGAGCATTGAAGGTTTGAATGAGATGATGATGTTTGATTGGAATTGATGGGTTGATTTGAGATTGAAGGTTTTGGTATGTAAACTCCAAGAAATCTAGAAGGATGAGTGATGAGGAGTGAATTGCTAGAATCAGATGAAGAAGAAGGTAAGATGATTGAGTTTGAAGTAGAGATGAGAGTTGATTGATCTGTAGACATTCCAAAGGTTAAAGATCTTAATAGTCCATTTAGATTGATTGATTGATTGATTGATTGATATGAAGGATGAATGGATGGGTTTCTAGAATCAAAGAAAGAGAAAGAGATGATTTACCAGTGAGAGAAGTTTAAGATTAGATAGGTGAATGAGTTTTTCTGAGTTTTTCTGAGTTTGATGTTGATGTTGATGTGGATGTTGATGTTGATGTGGATGTGGATGTGGATGTGGATGTGGATGAGGTTGATTTGATGGATGAGGATAATCCACTTCAATAAGGTAAAGTAAGAGTAAAAGGAAAAGTAAAGGTAAAGGTAAAGTGAAAGTAAGAGTCAGAGTCAAAGAAAAGTTGGTCTTAATCAAATCTAATCTAAGTATCTTCAAAACATTAAACTCAACCACACATCAGGATTAAACCACTTTACACTCAAATCAAGTGTACATAGACCATCACGATTGACTTAAGCTTAAGTAACTCACCTTTCACATCACTATCATCTACATCTTGTAACTGTGAATCTGTCTTGACCACTCAACTTAACCAGTAACCTAACCTACCTGCTAAATCGTAGACAATCTCAACCAGACTTCATCTACTCACTCACTCACTCACTCACTCAGTTCACAAACTTCTACAATCTGTTCGGGTGATTAGATTCAATCCATCAAATTCAAATTATCATCTCAACCTGATGGCTTCGTAAATTGAAGATTTGCTTTGGATATATAACCACTCAACATTCAATCAAACACACATATCTTCTCCAAAACACCAAATCAATCAATATCAACTCCATTCATCAAGTCAACTCCAAAACGGTCTTCACTCTTCTTCTTCTCCAAACCGTTTCCCATCTGTCCATTCTTTCATATATTTATTAACTTTAAGATAAACTTCATCCTTACTAAAGATCTTTCCAAACGCATCAACAAAATTCCCATTAGGAGCCATCAAATAAAAAAATCTAAACCAAAGCGCATCACATCAGCTCAGCTCAGCAAAGGTCAAACATCCAAAAGAAAATCGAAAAAAAGATGGATGATGCTTACATTGAATGATCTACTAGATAATCATCTGTTGGTTTTAGATTAGGTGGAGTTGAAAAATAAACTCGATATACCTTACACATCTTCTTAATCGATTCATATGAACCAGTTAAACCAATCATAGATGAATGAAAATCTTTTAAATAATTTAAGATCACTTCTGATGTGTCTCGATTCGGATCAACTGATACAAAGATCGGTTGAATCGGTATCCCAAATTTATCTTGATCTATCCATCCATCCATCCATCCATCAATCAATCAAACAAAAAATTCATTAAACTTCATCTGGACTTGGGTGGTGGTGGTTGTGTTTGTGGGAAATTTCTGGAATTTGATTTCTTGGACTTACTTATTCTATTGACTACATCACACATCTTATCTAATTCTTCTGGACAAATATCAGGACAATTTGTAAACCCAAACTAAATCAAAATTCAAAAGAAAAAAAAAGAAAAAAAACAGACACTCATCAGTATTAGAAAAAAGACAGATATAGAAAACGAAGAGAGAGTAAGAGAAGATGAATTCAGATCAAACCCCCCCCCAAAAAAAACTTAAAACTTTGAACACACTTACATAAATCAAACTGAACCGTCCTAATAAATCATCTTGAGTAAACTGTTTTTGATCGATCACATTGATCAAATTAAATTCACCACCCACTTTGACTTTCCCAATCGATTTGTTTTTCATCTCTTCTCTCTTTCGTTCTTCTACGTTAGACTTTTCATTTTTAAAATAAATCAATAAACCGATCCCGGTGAAGATAAATAAACTTAAGGAGATCAGATTCTTATCTAATCTTTGATGAGGATTTGATTTTTGAGGGATTGATGATGAACTACTGTTTAGGTTTCGTTTGAATTGGTTTAGTGAATTGGATTGGATCAGATTAGATTTTAGATTGGTGGGTTGGTAAGTTAAAGTTGAAGTTTTAAGGAATCTGAAAACCTAAGTTTGAGAGCTTCAATTGATTTACTTTTCAAAGAAAATTTAAATGATTTTTAAACAAATCCACGTACGATTCGATTCGAATGAGAACGAGGTATAGAAGAAGATCGAATGGTTTGAAATTGAATTCTTGAGGATAAATTGAAGGGAAGAGTTGAATGATTGACTTTCTTCAAACCAACCGGTTTAAGAATCCGTTGTAAACTCATTCTTCAAGTCTTTCGCTTTGATTAAGTTGATTGATTTGATTGCTTTGGAATGAGGTTTTGCTGTTTTGATTTAGTTTTTGATTTCCGATGCTTCTCGCTCTAATTTTGTTTGAATTTCAGATTGTCTTACTGCAATCTATGTGGTTTTCAAGTAGATTCTGATATAACAGGAATTCTGTCAAACCTCTAGAAAAGCCGATACTTTTTTTGGTGAACTAATCTTTCTTGGTGGTGAATTCAGTTGAAAACCCGATCAACCTGTCATACACAATACCCGATACTTTTTTTCTTGAAAGCCCAAGTTCAAACCCAATGGTTTTGTCGGGCCATTTGTCTACCGTATTGGTCCTCTTTGGTCTTTTTTCTTGTTCAAACATAACAAAACTTTGGTGTCACCAGTTCACTCACCATCCAAAGTTTTCAATGTCAATCTCAGAGCTCCTCAATCTGATTGGAGAAAATTTGAGTGGCACAGAGGAACAGACACCCAAAGTAATTCTTGAAAGTATTCAAGAAGAACTCAAAGAGAAGGAACAAGCTCAAAACACACCTCCTCCTCCGTGACCAACTCATCAAAGGTTCATCAAGTATTAGGACTTTACAATGAGATATTGGGCGCATGATGTTGGTGATGAAGTGAGAGATTATGAAAGGGTCATCAAGGCCTTGGTAAGAAGTTGCTGCTTGGTCTGTGTCAAGTCTGCAAAGCAGCAAACCCTTACCAATCTCATTTCCAAGAGTGCTTTGATCATAACTTACATTGTGTACACATCCTTTTCAAAACCAATATTCCTCTGGTATTCAAATTCTATTGATTTTCCTAGAGGACTGACCAAGAAATTCACTTGGTCAAAACCAATACCTTTGAGGCCAATTTTTTGAGCATTGGTTATATCTGAGTCACGCTCACACCCGGGGCCCTGGTGCCATGTGGTGCCACAGCTTTGGGTATGGCGGAGCCTAGGGCTTAGGCCATGCCCTGGCCCATGCCCTGTGTGCCATAGGGCGCCTCATGGCTATTGCTCAAAAATGAGGAAAGCTAACGAGGGGAACAATAGTTTTGTAATTGCAGGAGAAGTGAGAAATGACAAAAACACAAGAATCATATTGATTCAAGGACGGGTTGAAAGGATCGATTTGAGAACAAGATTAACAGGCCAATTGAAAAACAAGATGAACAGATTGTTTTAAAAACAAAATCCTTGGATCAATTCAAGAACAAGAGTAACGGACCAATTCAGAATCATACAGCAACTTGTTTCAGGATTGTATGTATGTAGACATCAGAGTGATTGATGCTTTGATCTGCAAGTGGTGAAAGAAAAAATGTTGAAAGAAGATACGTTAAGAATGAAGATGAAGAGAACTAACAAAAGGGAATTTGTAGAAGATGTAAACAGAAGTGTTTGGTTCAGCAATGTATCAAGCTCATGATGTGGATGTGTGTATTGCAGATGAATTTGTTGATGTTCTACGTGTAGGTGTGGGTGGCATCTTCAAAAATTGATGGCGTGTATTGATGCAGCTCAATGCGACATCCTCTATTGAGGTCAGGGCGCCCTGGTCAAGCCCCTGTTCACAAGGGCTTTACTAGGGCAGGGCACACCGGGTGTAAGGCCATGGCCCCAGCCATGCCCCAGGCCCCAAAAAACACGCCGGGTGTGAGCATGATATCTGAGTCTACTGTGCCACCCACACTTTTCTACACATATTCAAATTAGGATTGTGACCAGCCCCTGAGTGTGACAGGGATTCCCTGGGACCTTGCCTGGCCTTGTTTAGAATCAAGGACCTCTCAAAAACAGGCAGGGCCAACCAGGGCACGCTTGAACCTTTGGCCTTGAGTGTCCAGGTAGGACCAGGCTAAAGTACCCCCTGGAAAGGGGATATTTTTGGATTATGTCTGGTGAAGAAAGGGTTGGCCACATGGCCAGGCTGGGCCCCCAGGGTGCCTGCAAGGCTTCACACCCTCATAAGGTTAGGTTTAGATACCCTAGGGCCAGTACTGTCATCTTTTAGAATATTGTTAGGCATGGTTGGCCAGGCAAATCTGAGTCTAGGTCATAGCCTGAATTGCCATCTACATGCATCTGCCTTTTGACAAACTTATTCAACTTTGATCAGTAGTTGGTGACTTGCCATTAACCAATGAGAATGTTGAATTGTATTCAGACTCCAGTTTACTGTAATCTGTGGCTGGGGTTGGTTATTTGGTTTATATCACTTCAATTTTAAATTATGATGTCATCATCTGTTTACCATTTTCATAATTTCATTCCCATTGAGTTTCACAGTTGACCTTTCTGATTTTACCTGATTGATCACTGTTCTTTGTATATCCTCTACTATCTTAAAACAAATTTTAGTTATTTTACATTCAATTTTTATGAAAATGTCAGATGAGCAATCATGAAAGCTTTGATTTTAAAGATGCAAGGGTGGTCACTGAGAAGTTGTCTACCCTTAAAACCAAAGCTGAGTTGGTTGGCGGTTCCAACAGTAAATTCATATCCCAGGTTTGATCATCATATTCCAAGATTGTTCTTTATTTGCACAGAACTGGTATAAGGAATGGTCAAAATGTACTTCAGCATTCATCAATTTGGATAAAGCAGATCAAACCTGTCCTGTTTACCAAAACAAAGGGCCAATCCGCACCAGGAGGATTGTATCAGATGAGGATCCGGTCTTTGTGTTTGATCTTTCTTCCAACCCAACCTTTCCGCCAGATGTTGCTAGTAGTCACTTGCCTTCAACTTTGCATCTGTAATGATGCTCAAGTTTTTACTCTTACACAGGGAGAGGTTAATAACCCTCGGGAGGCTAGGGATATGTTGGATGCACAGAATCAAGCTCATTCTCCAAAGCTGTTGGTTGCTATAAGTGAATGATCAATTATTCAAGATTAGGTGAGCTTCCAGTCAATTCTAGCTGAGAATCCATTCAATCTTGGGTGTGCATTCATTCAATCTTGGCTGAGTATCCAGTTGATCTTGGCCAAGCATTCAATCAATCTTGGGTGAGCAGCCATTTAAACTTTGGGGGAAATTTTATTGAATCTTTGCTGATCATTCATTCAATATTTGCTGTGTATCTATTCAATCTTGGCTGAGCATCCATTTGATCTTGGCTAGGTAGTCATTCAATGCTGGCTGAGGAACCATTCCATCTTGGCTCAGCATTCATTGGATTTTGGCTGAGCATCCATTCCGTCTTGGCTGAGCATCCCTTCAATATTGGCTGAGCATTCTTTGAGCCTGAAGATCACTCAGGAAGGTAGATCATCAGGCTCCAAGGAATTCAACTTAGGGTTAGCTGAGAGGCTCAGATGAATTGAGAAGATGAGCCAGCTCTCCCTTGGGAGTCTTTTCTGAGGCATGAAGCCCCAGGAAGGCCTACTTTATCTGCTCACTTCCTGTTGGTCATGAAATCAGCTGACAAGCAGGGGAAAACCAGGAAAGAAGAGGGAAGGAAATTGGTGCAAAAATTGGAGAAACCTTCAAGAGCCCTATTCTCACCCCTATGTGAGCATTGAGGTTTGCCTCTGTGTTGTTAGGTGTCCCAATTCAAAAATATGACCATTTCACAAGGAAGAACTTTTTGCAATCTTTTTGAAAAACTTGTCCAAATATTTGAAAATCACATAAAAAAATAAGACAACTTGAAACCCCTGATTATTGTGAGCCCCTCAGGTAAACTTGATATTGGAGTGTTTTGTGACAGTGGCAATGCATCAAGCCTCCACACCATTTGACAAATGACTTTCTTTTGGCATATACATAAGACAATACCTCACACAATATCCTTTTTCTTTTGATCACAATTGAATGATGTGTATTTTGTATTATTGGTGGGTGGCCATGTTGTCAAGACTCCCAAAGGACCCCCTAAATATAGAGAGTCTCAATGAAAATCTGGAGACTCTTTATGTCCCACCCTACATTTTGCAAGGGCATTTGCAGTTTTTTTTTGGTGTTTTGACCCCCTGAATTGGTGAGAGCCCCCAAAATAACAGCTCTGCTCTGGATTCTCTCAATTTTTCACATGTTTTACTTGTCCAGACGGTGGTTGTGAAAGGGAATCTATGTACTTAAAAACACAATCAATTGGTATCTCAGTGTTTTCTGAATTTGTTCTGTTAGATTCTTACCTGCTCACAATCCATCTCATTACACTTAATTTGATTCTAGACTTTCTCATTGTCACAATCTGGGGAACAGTTGAGAATCCAACCTGCACCCCGGTGGTGAGAACGAGACACAAATGAGACACCAGCTTCAGTACTTAAACGAGACTGTATTTCAATTCAAAAGACAGTATCATATAGTACCTCCCATTCTTTGCTGAGTGCCACCCCCATTGGCTGGACAATTCCATTTTCAATGTCCCACTTTTTTTTGCCAAGAAGGACTTGTCCGGATTTCAAAAATTACAACACTTGCAAGCAAAACTCACAAAACTCACCAGATATGGTATTTGACTTCAAGATTTGTGCCCTTCCACCTACCTTGAATTCCTTTTGAACTCAGCTTTTGAACTTGTGAGTACCTGTTCACCTGCTTGATCCTGAGTATCATCAACAGATCATCCTAATTTTTTTCTTTACATTGAACCCAATTTTAGTCTCTAATCTCTGGTATCTTTAATTTGATCTGACTCAGGGGTCCTTTCAAATCTCACTCAATTGGCATCTGTTTAATTTAATTTGTTTCTTGACTCTATTTTACCTTGTTCACTATTCTTGTTTGATTTTGAATTCTCGTATGTATCTTGTGTTTGTTATCTTCAGTTCAATTCTGGATTTTCAATTGGCTCATAATCTTTTCCTCCACCTCCACTCACTGGGTTAATGAACTGCTACCCAGTCCCTTTTGCTAGTGAGTCAAGACTTGTTTGTACAGAAGTGTAGTGATTGAATCAAGATTAACTACAGATATCTAGCAAACTTTCTTCCATTGGTCCTCAATACAGGACTGTGCATGAGTACTGTATGGAGACAGAAAGACACCAGATGGCACCTTGCAGCTATTCCTCCCTCAACCTGAGCTCTGACAAGTATCTGGCTACTTCCGGTCCCTTCCAAAACCGGATCAATGGCTATTTTTGACATCTGGGGCTGTTGGAGAATGTCCGGCTAGTTTTTTCTTTGGGACCTCCTGCATTCACCACTGAAACTGGCTATCTGCCAGATATTCAGTGGTATGCCCAAAAAAAATCTCTGCACACTTTTTTTCAAACCTCAATTTTGTCCCCCAAATCAGTCTCAACACCCTTATACCCACTGATTTGAAGTTAATAAATCCTGCCAATATTGACAACCCACTTGATCACTCTTGTATCAAACTCTAATCAACATGTTCAAAGCCTCATCTGTTGTTTCTCCAACCATAACTGATGTGGCTGATGCAGGAACTACAAACAGACATCTCAAGCCAACCAATCTGATGTTCTTTCACTTCCCACTATTTAACCAACAAGCCATGTCTGGAAATATTTTGAGAAAGGGAAGGAATACAATAAGTGTTGATCACAATTGTTTTGGCTTTCAAAGTTGACTACTATTACTGATAGTGATGATGAGGTTGATGACTAGTTTTCTCATAACTTCTCCTTCTCTTGTATTTCTCCTTTTTTAATGTTTTTCCCAATGATTTGTCTTTAAATGCACACCAACACACCCTTGAAGAAATGTCAAATATCTGTTGAATATCCAGCAGAAATCAATTTTTTTGACCTCCATGTTTGACTACCAAACCGGCCGGAGTGTCTGCATACCAGATGGCTTGGCTCCATGTCCCCATCCAACATCCAGATCCAAAAGATGCTCCAAAAAATACCTGATGGAGCTCCAGGCCTGTGTCTCACCTTGATGTCTCCCTGATGTCTCATGGGGAATTGGGTGCTCCAACTTACCAACAACCTGTTCAGTTTTATTTGATTCAAGATTCTATAGTCCATACTCTTTCTTTCTTGCTTGTTGTCATCTCATCTTGGTATCTGCTTGATTTGATTCTAGATTGAAACTATCATATTATGACAATCACATTCTTTCACATTGGGATAAGAACACTTTGGTATTATTTCAATCTCAGAATTTACAATAATGATATGACCACTGTTCTTAATTTGATGTCAGACTGTAAGCTTAAGCAAGCCCCTCACAAGCATGTTTGCCTTGCCTCTATTCATACTGTGTGCTTGTGATCTGGAATTTTCAAACACTACATCTAGTTGTGACATACTCTTTGCATTCTGACTTATTGATAACAATATTGATCAGAATTTGATGACTTCCAGTACTACTTTAAAAGCATTACTCAAAGAAAAGTTGTTGTATTAACAACTGAGTAGTTGATTCAGAGCATTCGCACTTGTGTGGTAAATTGGGTGTGGTAAGTGTAAATTTACTGCAACTGCAGGGCTTTTTCCACACCAGTGGAAAAGTAGCCCTGCAGTACAAAATGTTTTGATTGAGTTGAGGTAAGCCAAGAGTAAATATAATCATACGCTACCTCATGCATTATCCTTGGTGGCTTCTTGGGCCCAATGGCTTTGGGGTGTAACAATTACCATGTGGCAGATACTGTACACAAGTGTGGAATTTGTACAAAATAAGTAACTTTTACCTTACAGTACAGGTAGGTACCACATAAGATACCAAAACATGCCACAGATGAGTGTGAATGCTCTTAGTCTATCTATGGAGTCAATTTATGCAACAATTAATACAATGGTTAGGGAGCAAATAGGTTCTAGGAATGAAATTTATCTGCCTTTTATCTATGCACTTTTTAAATTTATTCTAGCTATCAACCTTGTAGGGAATATTCCTTATACATTTACAGTAGCAACAAGTGCAGTAGTATCACTAGGGATATCAGTTATAATTTGACTAGAGGTACCAGTGCTAAGTATGGGTAGACATAGACTTCATTTTCTGAGCTACTTCATTCCAGTAGGAACACAGCTAATACTGGTTCCAGTACTAGTGCTAAGAGCATCCACTATTGTCTCTGTGAAGGGCCTCGGTACAGCAAATTTTACAGTACCAAAGCCCAATTTCCCCAATCATGTCAAAAACACGCTTTGGTACCAACAGATTTGGTAGAAATTCAGCAGAGGTCCTGCAAATTTGCAGGACCTCTGCAGAATCGGTATCTACCGAATTTGGGTGGGCTACCGAGCAAACGGTACACCACCACAAGTCATCATCGTTCAACTTCCAATTGCATTTGACCAAAAGAGAGAATTCAAAGGGGGGAATATTCAAACCAATGCATGCATCAAATCAATCAAAATCAAGATTCATTCGTACTTTCTGTCTCGTCATGATGTTTTGAATTACTTACACTCTTTTGATTTCTTTATCACTCAATCCTGCACAAGAAAGCTGATCAATTGATCTTGTTGAGTTATAAATCTTGAATGCAACCTCCATGATATCTAGAACGTAATCCTTAGATCAATATCATGCTGATTGAATCTTATTGCAAGTGATGATGAGATGTCTGAGTTGATCCGCTTCCAATACTCGGTTTCCTTGATGTTACTCGCTCGAAGACCTTTCTAGAATGAAAGGCTACATGATCTAATCATCACCATCATTTCTTCAAACCAAGTCTCACTTTCACAATTTATCATCATCATCATTCACACCCACAATTTACAATTATTTCAGTTCAGAATTATACATATTTCATCCATCCTCATCATCATCTTGCTATTTTCCTTTCTTATTATTCATTCATCCGTCTGATTTGGACTCATCATCAACTCAGTCCAAATTGTCCATAGTTGACAAATTGAGTTTAATTTGAGTTGAAACCTTGATGATTGAGAAAATGAGGTAGAGCGGAGAAAATTGGTAGATCTTTGAACTTTACAGATTTTTTACAGATGGCACAATTGTGGGACAGACTCTATTCTGTACAGTACATACCGTACAGAAGAGATTTTACCTTGACAATAGTGAATTTTGAGAGTTTGGTACGTACCGCCTCTGTACTTTACAGACCGTTACAGTAAATTTGCAGAAAATTTACTGTAACGATAGTGGATGCTCTCATAGGGCAGTTCAAGTTTGCCCAAAATGCTGTAAAAATTTATGCACTTTGGCCCCCCAGTGCTGTAAAATTTGAGTGAGTTGGAAAAGGATGTGCTGTACATGTGCTCCTTGGGTGGGGCCTTCTCAAACTTTTTCACAAAGAATATTTGTAAGTTGCATTTCTTGGTACACCCATTTATGTTTTAAAGCTTTTTCAAACTTGAACAGAGTACTTCAGGATTGCAGGAGACTGGGATCAGTTGGGAATGGGAATGGTAGTGTACATACTGTACAGAGATTGGTCGTCTGTACAGAGCTCAGACGCACAAGGCTGTACAGTGTTGGGCTTCCCCTGGCCTCCTAATGCCACTCAAGGTGTTCGAAAACCTTTGTAGACGCTCGGAGCAGTTCAAGAGCGAACTACATACACTCTTACCAACTATGGACATCCGACCTCTTGACTAAAAGGTGTGAGCAATGAGATTAGTGAGCAAAAGTTTGAATGAAAGAAAGAAACAACCCAGCGAGTGAGTTGGACAAAGTTGATTGAAAAAGTATCCAATCATGAAATAACGGGTGAAGCAAGTATGAAAGAGGAGACTGTCAGTGAGTGTCACCGCAAGCTTCATATGTTGTTTCCACTATAACAGTTGTAACACTTGTTTGTGGGGCTCAATCTTGGTATCAAATGTATAGGGATCTAATGTATGTTTGAATCAAAGTGTGTACCCTCTCCTGAAGCTCCCAAGAGCTTTGTGCTTCATAAAAAACAACCAAAACTCAGCAGAGCTTGGCTCATCAAAAGATTGCATGAAACTGAGTGATGTAAGACTTTTGGGGGGCTGAGGGAGCATGTTTGTCCACTTGACAAAGATTTGATTCTCACATGGATGGAGGCCATAGTACCTTGATTCGAAGGAAAGCTTCTCAAGGCAAGGTAGAGGGACAGTAGGGACATCTCAGCAAGGAGGTCACAATCTGATCAATGAAATCTGATTTGTCTCTTTATGCTTCTGTACGACTGTCGGGTTGTACACGGTTGGGCCATACAGGGCAAGAAGACCATTCCCATTCCCATCCCATTCCCAATCTCCTGCAATCCTCAGATGCTCTCAACTTGAACTGCCCTAATTGTGTAAAAATTGCAGAACATCTCTTAGAGCATCTCCTATCGTTCAGTAAATTTATGAGTAAATTTTCTTTATGTAGCGAATTGGTACAGTATCAATTGATACAGAATAGTGGAAATCCACTATTGTTGGAAATAAATCGACTCGGTACGTATCAAATGTACAGAAACCTAATTTTCCCACTATCGTGGAAATTTTGCGCCTATGTAAACTTGAGATTTGGTAGCTTCGGTATATCATGTATGATACAGGGAGATACCGACTCGGTAGAGGTCCAGTAAATTTAGGCCGCTGCTATTTGCCGCCCACCCCGGGCCCATATGGGCGCTATAATCTAGCGCCCATATTGGGGCATAGGCGCTATAATCTAGCGCCCATATGGGGCATAGGCGCTGTAATTCAGCGCCCATATAGCATCTACCCATATGGGCGCTGAATTGCGGCGCCTACCTGCACATGGGCGTTGAATTACAGCGCCTATGCCCCATATGGGCGCTAAATTATAGCGCCCATATGGGGAAATGTACATATGGGCGCTATAATTTAGCGCCTACATTATGGGCGCTAAAAAGTAGCGCCCATATGTACATTCCTCCATATGGGCGCTATAATTTAGCGCCCATAATGTAGGCGCTGGAATATACTACATTATGGGCGCTAAAAAGTAGCGCCCATATGTACATTCCTCCATATGGGCGCTATAATTTAGCGCCCATAATGTAGGCGCTGGAATATAACAAGGCAAAGGGATCCAATCCAAAAAAACTTATAAAATTGAACCAAGTGAAAATCAAATCCAACACTTTGCAAAGATAAAGAAAATACAAAATCAACACAAATCAATACAAACAGGCATTCTTTTTTTTGAACTCCTGGTAGTAACTCTTTCCGTAACTACTTTCTTATCCTGAGATGCTTCCCATTCCACCATCTTTTCATCCCAAAGATCAAAACAACTGTTCATAAAATCGTCCTTTTTCCAACTAGCAGCATTTCTTCCCGCCACTTTCTCCCATCTCTGATGTGTGGTATACTGAGAAGTATTTGGAAAAGGTGAAGGAGAATGAGAAGAAAAAGAGAGAGAAACCCAATGATTTGAGTTCACAAATCCCAGAACAATTGGAGGAGAGTTGGCCAAGGTTCTTCTGCAAGAAAATGGAAAGAAAGTCATACATCCCATTGGATAGGTACCAATAATCACCAAAGGTCTACCAAAAGTATTGGATACAATCTGGCCCATACTGACTGACTCAAACCAAAAGAAAGACATGACCGGTTCAGTTGAGGTTGTATCGAGTTTCTGTGTCAATAGAGTAAGGTATGATTCTGTCGCAAGGGCTTGTTTTTCTTTGAGTTCTTTCTTGGTGAGTGATTTCTTTGCTTTTGAATTTAAACCTGCACCCTGCCAATAATATTCTGTGTATTCTGAATTATATTTATCTAAATCTGCAACCATTGCTTGTCTAATTGAAATCATTGCATTTTCCTCAAATATTCCAAGTGAATGAGCTATAGCATGAAAACCACAATGACCATCTCCACAAGGATCATAGATATCAGTAATGTAAGGTCTAACAAATATTATTAACTGATCCTTGTATTGTTGAATTAAATGTGGATCTTGATAATGATTGAGACGATCAATTGTTTCATGTAATTCATCATCATTTAATTTTAAATCATTCACATAATCTGAAACTTGAAAATCAACTAAATCTTCTGAATCTGAATCTTGGAAATCATTTCGATCATTAACATTTGAATCAATAAATTCATTTTCTCCATTTTCATCTTCATCTTCATGTTCATCTTCATCAGCATCATCATCATCATCATCAGCATCATCATCATCATCTTCTTCTTCTTCTTCTTCTTCTTCTTCATCTGATTTAATTATTTTGACATTACACTTTCTTCTATCATGACCTGATTGACCACAATTACCACATTTCATTTTCATTTTCTTTTCTGATTTTGCAACATGTTCAAAGTGAGAAGGATCCCGCTTAAGTTTTGATTTATTTTTGGCTCCTTGAGGTCTTCCTTTATTCTGAGTTTTCTTTGATGGAGGTAAAATAGGAACTAATGCATAATTACCAGTAATTAATTTTTCTAAATCAGATTCAAATTTGAATAAATTAGAGTTATTTTCAGCTAATATACTTTGAATATGTGAATTAATCCTTGCTTTAACATCAGCTAAATCCTTAGGAGGCCTTTGATAATTTAAACGCCACTGTGGATGAAAGTCATCCACTGAAAGCTTCATTTCCAATAAAATATAGCTTTCAAGTTGATGAGCGCATGGAATTCCCCACATAGAATTGAAAGTGTTGGTGCAATCAGGAAGTGGTGGACCGTTCTGCTTAGATTCTAGTAATAAAGTACATTGAGCCTTGGCTTTCCTAACAGCAAAATGAGAAATCTTATGGTGAATATCATCAAATGATTTGTCGCACTGGCGAACTGAGTTGGATGTTTCTTGACGGACACGACCCATAACTTCATTATATTGAATTTCAAGTGCGTTTTGAAAATGCTTGATAGTTGAATATAAGTCAAGTCTTGAAGTTTCTAAATCTTTCTTGATTGTACCATGAGTACCTTCAGTTTTACTAGTGGTAGCTGAACCAAAATGAGAGATTTGACTTGTATAAAGATAAACAAATTTGTGATCAAGAGGATACCACTTCTTTTCAATATATTTGAGTAGATCTTGAGCTGAATTTTCTAATAGATAATTCTTCAGGATATCTTTGGAGTTTTGATAATCTAATATTGTTTGAGATGAACATAAAAAATTCCATAATTTGAGAACTTCTCCTTCTTTGACTTTGGATGGTTTTGATTTGATATGAGTTTGAATGTTTTTATTGATATGCCATAGACAAAGGAGATGATGAGAATGAGGAAAAACGGTTTCAATACTTGAAATTAAAGCTTTCTCATTGTCAGTTGCAAAAACTGATGGAGAATCTTCAGGTGAACAACCTTCAAATAGGAGTTTGAATTCGTATAAAGCCCAGGTGTAATTCGATTCAGTTTCGTTGGCCATAAAACAGAAAGCTGCTGAGAAAGGTTTATTGACTGAACTAGTTCCCACAAAATGAAGACAGGGAAGATTTGAATCATTAGTTTTATAAGTGCAATCTAAACCATAAACATGAGGGAATTTTAAAGCTAGTTCAACTGATTTAGGATGAGCGCAAAAAAGAGATAATAAAGTGCCATTTTCGTCGTATTGAACTTGATGAACCCATTTCATTGATTTGAAAAAATCCATTAAAGCAATAATAGGAGTTCTTCCATTCAATTCTTCATCACGGAGCTTCTGTCTAACATTATAAATATCTTTCATTAAAGGCATGAAACCCGGTTGCTTGTCGATTGCAGTCATAATGTGTCGAGGTTTGATTGATGTTCTAGATAAATTAATAGTCATCATTTCATTGATTGAGCTTAATCTTCTATAAATTGCAAATTCATCAGGTGATCGAAAAGCGGAATGATTGTGACAAGTATGATCTAAATATCTCTTGACTTCAGCATTTGAATCTTTGACTTGTTCAATCCTCCAGAAACCGTCATTGTAGTTGAGCTTCAGGACCGCTTTCCATCGACAGCCAGTCTTCTTCGACGTGCTACATCGTTGAGATGAGTTGCTTGATCTCGGACACCCTCGATGACAATGAAGGTAAGTATTTTGAGAAGTTGCAATTTTCTTGCTGGAAGTGACTGATATTCCATATCCTCCATTGAGACCTACACAATACAAGTACTGTCGAGCAACCTGTTCAGAGACAAACCGTTTACCCCATCTTGGGTCTTTGAGATCTAAAGCCAATGATTCAACTGTTGCAGGAAAAGATCATATTAGCAAAATCTGAATTAAGAATACGTATAATTACTCACCATTAGCAATGATGGGCCAGTCTGCATCAAAACCTGAACAAATTACTGTGATATCCGGTTTATCTGTTAAAAACAACACAAGTCAATAAATGCAATCTCTCAACGTAAATAATAGAAAAAATTATGAATAAATGAATAGTACCAGTTAGATTAATTTCTCCTTCGCCACGCGGAAGTTCTTGAACCATCTTGACATTTCTTTCAAAATCTAATAGCAAGCGGAAGAAAGAAGAGTAAGCGGAAAGATAAAGAATATAAAGCGGAAGAAGGAATAGAAAGCGGAAAGAAAACGATTATAAAGCGGAAGAAAGATTAGAAAGCGGAAAGATAAAGTAGAGTAAGCGGAAAGAGAAAGAATATAAAGCGGAAGAAGGAATAGAAAGGGGAAAGATAAAGATTATAAAGCGGAAGAAAGATTAGAAAGCGGAAAGATAAAGTAGAGTAAGCGGAAAGAGAAAGATGAGAAAGCGGAAAGAGAAAGAATATAAAGCGGAAGAAGGAATAGAAAGCGGAAAGATAAAGATTATAAAGCGGAAGAAAGATTAGAAAGCGGAAAGATAAAGTAGAGTAAGCGGAAAGAGAAAGATGAGAAAGCGGAAAGAGAAAGAATATAAAGCGGAAAGAGAAAGAATATAAAGCGGAAGAAGGAATAGAAAGTGGAAAGATAAAGAATATAAAGCGGAAAGAGAAAAAGAATAGAAAGCGGAAAGAGAAAGATGAGAAAGCGGAAAGAGAAAGATGAGAAAGTGGAAAGAGAAAGAAGAGAAAGTGGAAATAGAAAGAGAAAGAATGAGAAAGAAGGACTCACTTTGAATGAATTGTTCATCATCTTCAAGATCTAAAACATTCTCCTTATCATTGTATGGATCTTGTATCATATATTTTTTTTCAAGATATGTATTTTCAACTGAATCTAAATCAGGGTCTGTTGAACCATCTGCATCTAAAAGAGAATCTACATCCATTTCTTCATTCTGATCTTCATTATTATCAATCTGATTTATTTGATGGTTTGAGTTGGAAGTATTCTGATTTGAATTTTTAATGATTGATTTGTTGTTTTGTTGATTTGATATTAAAGTAGATTGATTGAGATCATTGACATAATTATATTGATTTGGATTGAAGGTATCTTGATTGTAATTATTGAATTGATTTTGATTTTGATTTTGATTTTGTTGTGGATTATAAGAACTATTATTCATAGGATTACTGAAGTGGTTTGAATGACTGAATGAATTTTGATGTTGATATGATTCATTCATATGATTTGAATTATTACTTTGATTGTTTGAATTTGTTTGATTGAGCAAGTTTAAGATAAGTCTAATATTGTTGTTATCTAATTGATTAATGTTGGTTTGATTAGACAACAGACTATTTATGTGATTTGGTATGTGATTTTGATTTAATAAGTTGGTATTATCATTCATTTGCAATTGATTATTGTAATGGTTCATTTGATTATTATTATGATAGTTCATCTGATTGTTATGATAGTTCATTTGATTTTGGTGATTGTTCATTTGATTTTGGTGATTAAGCAATGTATTATTATGATTCTTTCTTTGATCATTGTTGTTAGAATTGATCATTTGATTGTTAAGATCATCAGTCATTTGGCTGTGGTTCAAGTGATTGGTGTTCATGTTGAAAGTGTTGAGGAGGATGAGTTGTTGTTAAATGAGGTGTTCAAAAGGTTGAGTTGAGTTGAGGAAATATTTAAAATCTGTGAGGAATCTGATTTAAGGGGGGGAAATGGAGAGAGATGTGTCTATATAAGTTGAATAAGGGCAAAATTTGGGCCAGAAATGCCCTTACACGCGCCAAGCTACTGTTGTACAGGTGGGAATTACAGGATTTGGCCCAGATTTGGCCCACCCACGCCTCTGTATCCATATGGGCGCTAGAATGTATCCATATGGGCGCTACATTCTAGCGCCCATATGGATATAGGCGCTAGAAAACAGCGCCTACAATCTATGTAGGCGCTGTAAGCTACATATGGGCGCTACATTGTAGCGCCCATATGGATTAATGTCCATGTGGGCGCTACAATATAGCGCCCATATGGATATAGGCGCTGAATTCCAGCGCCCATGTTGAGATAGGCGCTGGATTCTAGCGCCTAGGAATATGGGCGCTATATTATAGCGCCCATATTCTCCAAAGGAGATGTAGGCGCCAAAATATAGCGCCTACATCCAAGTGGGCGCTATATTATAGCGCCTACATCTCCTTTGGAGAATATGGGCGCTATTGCATGATTTATAGCGCCCATATTGCCATATGGGCGCTAGATGACGGCGCCCATATGGGCCCCAGGTGGGCGGCAAATAGCAGGATCCTAAATTTACTGGACCTCTACAGAATTTTGACCGATTCGGTACGTACCGATCGGTATATTTGCCACGATTGAGGATTTTGACCCTCGGTACGGTAAAATATACCGTACCGAGGCCGTTTACCAAGACGATAGGAGATGCTCTTAGCACTGTGCATCAGGGATGCAGGTATGAGTATGAGTGTACTCAGCTCATACTCACTTTCCCGCGTTTTTGGCCCCGGACCGGAGTATAGTACTCCCGATGTGGACCGGTGGAGTTGTACTCCACATCGGAAACTCACATCAATGCTGTACAGTGAGTACAGCATACTCACGTGCGCCCCCCTTCCGCGCCATGTACTCATATATACTGCTTTCCAGCCACACTTTGTTTGGATGAGTATACTCACCCAAACAAGGCGGATAGGAATCCTTTTAGGATATCATTTCGATACTTGACCCAAACAACCTTCGATATCAATCCGATTCGGCCTCATCAAGATATTCACTAACGAGATCCCTCCACCTCCACCATATTTCATCAATCTCAATCCCACGCAATCTTGTTGCTCACCCCATCTACTCGCCTCCAAACAAGCCGCTCTTTTGGACCTTGGATCAGCCTTGATCGAATTGTGTGGCTCCCTGTTCCCATTATCGGATTGAATCATGGCTCTGGATTTGTCAGGCCACATCGAATTATGGCTTCCAGCGCTGGTGTGGGTCAATTCCGACGTGAAGGCCTTTGGAGATGGCAATTGGACCTTCGACAACAGGTGAGCGCATATATTCTACGACCCTTATGAGGCTCTGTATCTCTCTTTGTTCTTGTTTTTCAGTTTTTATTGACATTGCTTCCCTTCAATTCTCTTTTGATAATTTGATTAGACCTCTTCGTTACCTTGAAAACCACATCATGCCTTGATTCCCTGCAAAACCGCCTGCCAAAGAAACCCCTTACTCCCGTTGTTCTACCCCAAACCCCACACCTCGTGCCACGCCTTTGTCGCGTGGCACTTTGACTTCCACTCGTCCACTTGTGAATACGACGCCTCGCGTATGGTATTCCACTCGTCCGGCAAGCACCCCTGGACCGACTTTGATAGCCCCCTATCCTTTGACAAATGATCCTCTTGGAGAGGAACAAGTGTCAAGACCGCGATCGGATGTCTACCTGTATTACGATGTGAGTTTCCGCTTACTTCTTTTTGTTTCTTATTTGAATCAAATGTTACCGCAAAACTAATCTTGAAATCTTGTTCCATAGGAACCAAAGGCCGATCCTGAGGCGGCCCGCAGTGAACACTCCAGGTGGTACTCTTGTCTTCATTGCCCGTAAGTTCAAAATTTCCTCTTTTTTTTCATGAAGTGTCTAGAGCAACGACTAATACCTCTTGTCAAGTGCTGAGATTCAGATCAAAGGACGTCCAAACTCAAATCTACATAAGCATTGCCGTGTCTGCCCGGGCTTGCCGGAAGCCTGGATGAATCGGGCTCCGGGAAGCATCCCACCTGACGAGGACCCCAACGTGGCGGCTCTTTGCAAGAAGGAGCTTCGAACTCTGCTGGTTGGGGCCATTATTAGTAAGAACCTCCCTTTCTCAATATTCGAGGGGACCTTGATGCAGGAGGCTCTTTGAGCGATCTGCCCCTCCTTCTTTTGGCCTGGTCGAATGGCGATCAAGGCGGACAGCGAGTCGCTGTTCATGGATTTGGAACAGAAACTGATTGACGAGATCGCCCGAGTCCCTGGTTCAATCTCGACGGCAACTGATTGCTGGACTAGTGCGGATTTTTCTCACACATACATGGCAATCAACGGCTTTTTCTTCAACTCTCAGGGAATGTTTTGCCGTCAGCTTCTGGCTTTCAAGGTATGTTTTTTTTGCTTTTGTCTAATCTTAATTTTTTATTGATTTAATGCAATTCAATTTCAGAAACTTGAAGGCAGCCACACTGGCGACAATCTGGCAAAAGTGTACTGGGATGCACTTGAGCATGTCGGTGCTGTTCGGAAACATTTTTCGGTCACCGGTGACAACACGTCTTCGAATCGGTGTATGGTACGGCTTTTGGGGGATCGATACGCTCAATTGGGCATCCATTGGCCTTTCAATTCGAGATTTCATGGCTGCTTGTGCCACATTATCAACTTAGTCGCCAAGGATTTCCTCGAAGGCATGGGTGAGCTAACTGATGTTGATGTGGCCGCTTTTGAAACCTCTGGCTTGGCTGAACCCCGAGAGAGTTTCGAACCGGACAAACTCCCTTGGACCAATGACCCAAATCATACATTTGCTCACCCTGATACTCCACTCACTGAGACCAACTTAGAACAGGCATCTTTGGAAGTCAGTGGTGCCACTCAAGAACCCGAAGACATTGATTATATGTCATCGAGTCTGGAAGATACTCAAGATATCAATCAAACTCAAGATAATTCCCCCTCTGTCAGTGCAGCTGCTCACAAGAAAAAAACAACCGTCGTCAGTCGATTTCGAGCTCTTGATACAAGCATCAGAAAGAGCCCTCAAGAGCTTGAGGCCTTCATCAAGATCCGGGATAGTGTCAAAGACCCTCAACTTCTTCCTCTCAGTTGCCCCACCACTCGGTGGAACTATTTTTATTATGTGGTCAGTTTTTTTCTATTCACTCAATTCAATCACCTCCTTATAATGATTCAACCTTCATATGTAGGTGAAACGATCTCTTGCCCTTCGAAAGTCCCTGGAAGCTTATACAGCCAACCCGAAACGTTTGAACCTTGCAATATCATCTTCGGACTGGGCAACCATCAAGTATATGAAGCCTATACTCGAAATGTTTGAATCGGCCACCAACATCTTTCAAGCGAACAATGCAACCAAGCAATGCGTCCTCCCAGTCCTCTGGGCTCTTCAAAAGGTCCTGAAGAAGCATCAGAACGTGCCTGGCGTTTGGGGGCAAGCTTGTAAACGGGCCAAAGAGAAACTGGTAAAGTATCTCACTTGTGAAGAGTCTAACCACCAGACTCTTCTGGCCACCTTACTCGACCCAGTCTATCGCGACACCATCTTCCGAAGCAATATAAATCACATCGCTGTTGAAGTGGCTGCCAAACGCTTGCTTCACGAAGAATACAATCTTTGGAAGCCGAGCCCCACTGAATCGAACCTTGACAACCCAACTCCTCAAGTTCCTGAAGATTCAGGCCCTGCAGTCAAGAACCTGCAGGACATCTATTCACTTCTAGGTCCCTGCTCAGTTCCTCCAACAAGCAACTCCGGCAAGTTGGACGAAATCGAGAGATATCTCTCTCGTCAGGATCATGTACTCCCCAATGAGAGCATTGGGGAGTTTTGGGTTGTGAGTGCCTTTTTGTTTTTTTTCATCGACTCATATTGACTTGTTTTTTCAGCGTATGTCCAAGAGCAGATCGCTTCCAGTTCTATCTCAGATTGCCCTCCAACACCTCACCATCGCAGCTGCCTCTGCCTCGGTCGAGCGAACGTTTTCCATCTCGGGAAACATTGCAATCCCATCCCGAGGCCGCGTTCTCCCGGATGCCATCTGTCACCTTGTGCTAGTTCGACACTGGCTCACCAACAACGAAGCGACTGTGGATGCAGAGCATGTTTCATACGATATTCAATTTTTTATTATCCTTTTGTTTGAAAACTTCCCCAAAGAACGTGAAATCCCTACATATAAAAAATTGCATTTTTTTCAATTATGTTACTTTTATTTTCATTATTATGAGATTATTCTGATTGGTTGTCTAGAAATACATGAGATGCACACTGGCTATTGAATTTATGGCTAAAAATCAATATATACAACCTCTTCATTTCCTCCTTTCCCTCATTTGCGTCTCACAGTGGAGAGCCAAACACAGTGGAAGTACTCAAGATTTATGAGTACTCAGAGCGTGCGGCAAGGTGAGAGTACTCACAACTGAGTACACTCACTACTGGGTACTCGGTCTCGTGAGTTGTTCAAGAGTCCTGATACTCGTAGACGGGGCCCTAGTGAGTCCCGGCTGCAAGATGGACTTGCTGGCCAAATTCAGTGAGAGTCTTGTACTCTCCCTGTTACGGGTCGCTCGGTACTCAGGGGTGAGTATCCCGGGCTTTGCGCGGGCTGGTATGAGTAGAGTATACTCATACACCACTAAAGGGTTTTTGGGGAATTTTACGTGGATCGAGGGATCTTTCCAGGCCCGGCCCCTGGCCAAGATTTTTCCTTGGTCTGCCACGAGGAACAGAGCGCCGTGCGAATCCCGTGGGCTTCACGAAGGGCACACAGCACGCGGTGACCATCCGTGGTCACCACGTGCCAGGTTGATATACCGCTCACGTCCAGACTATTCTGGCAATGAGACGGTGGTTTTCAATCGCGCGACCAAATGTGAGAGGAGTGCTGGCCAAAGCCATTTTAATTCCACCAGCCCTGCCCCTATCATCACATGGTGGTTTGAGTTTGCGTCAAACAAAACACATCATGTTGAAACATGTCCGAGCTTCGATCTCCGATCGTACTGATGTCCACCTCCTATTCAGACATCAGCGATCCAAAATTTGTCCACCTCCTATTGAGACATCAGCGAGCCAAAATTTGTCCACCTCCTATTCAGACATCAGCGAGCCAAAATTTCTCCGCCTCCTATTCAGACATCATCAATCCAAAATTCCTCCACTTCCTATTCAGACATCATCAATCCAAAATTCCCTGTTCGCATTTCAATCGAAAAGCTTCATTGACAATTCTTTGAGTGTTCCTTTTCGCATTTCAATCAAAAAGCTTCATTGACAATCCTTTGAGTGTTCCTTAAAAAAACCTTTACTTGCTTCATAACCAACAAATGAATTCCATCTCCGTATCTTCAACCCAAGCATGCAGTGATGAATGTGAGTTCCTTTCAAGGTCATACTCACAAATGTATATTTTATCTTACTACGTTTGTTTTCAGACTTTATACAGTACCCATCTGGTCAGTGGCTCTGTAAGCTCTGCTCCGGTCACACTTTCAAAGACAAGAGCAGGCACAGTAAGTTAAAGACACATATTGACCGAGTTCGAGTGGCACTTGAACAAGTCAATGCGTTCCGGTCAACTCTGGGTGCACCTGGACTAGGCTCTCGATCAATTCCAAACGAGGCAGCGGCGCTTGAGCCCATCTTTCCCAACAATAGCAACCATCCCATTGACCATGGGATGGTAGCTGATCAACACAATGACACCTCGATGACCGATGTCTTTGACAACGAACCCGATGAGCTAGAATCCCTCTATGATTCCTCCCATCCGATTGAGCTTGATTTCTCCAAGTCTGGACAGTCTAGTATTGACCTGGACCAGTTCCTTGATGACAACTCTGATCACAATCATCAAGAAAGCGGGACAGGATCTACTGCTGAAAGGGATTCAATAGGAATGATTGACTCGTGGCTTCCATGGTATCCATTACGAAAGAAAGAGGTTTGTGCTCTCAATTGGTAGCATTCCAAAGCCCTCTGTTGAATCTGTTTTTGACATAAAACTTCTCACATCATTCATTTGCTCTGCAGCATGCGGCCGCGTTGTTGATAATGGGCACTGGCCGCAATCTGATGTCAACTGCAGAATATGATAGGTTACGGCGCATTCTCAAAATGGTCATCAATTTCCATTTACCTGAAATCAGTCAGTACAATTTGTGTTCTCAGGTTGTCAAGCCCCCAAAATTAATTTTTTTGAGTATGTCTGATGGCCAATTCACATATGGAACTTTCTAGGACATGTCAAGGACCTTCGTAGGGAGCTCAAGGACCGCCTAGGACTGAGGGTCTTAGAAAAGACAAGTCCTCTTGGAAATCCATGTTTTACCCTCTCAGTCGCAGATATTATATCGCAAGTGAGTCCTGCCTTGCTTTTGATTCCAAGGTATGTAAACTGAAAAGCTGCTGGTATCAGGAGCTGTCCAACCCTGAGGTAGCTAGCCACATCGAGTTTTTGCCTGAATCCGACAAAGGTGTCACTGTGGACCGCTATTCCCAATCGAAGAAGTGGCGTGAAGACCTACCACCCAGCCTTCGAGTACCAATGGTGGATGTTGAGGGAGAACATTTCTACATATATGAACCAGCCCAGTTGGAAAATTCACGTGTGGTGGTCCCAATTTTTTTTTATAAGAACGAATTGGGAATTGTGCGGGCAAAGTGTTTGGAGATAGATTCAATCGGCCCTCATGATTATCTGATGGCTGCAGAGTCAAAGTTTAATTCCCCAGTATTTTTAGATGTGGATGTGCAAACCTTTGCCACTTCATACCCTCGAATTGTATTGCGGAACAGTCAGAAGTGGTGTGAATCTCGAGCTCGATTATTGCGTAAGCCAAATTTGCAATGTTTCTGGCATGGGATGTTTGCTGACCCATGGTTTCTTAGGTAGAATCTACTGCACAGGGTTCAAAGATCATTAAACTACCTAATGCTTGGCGTTTGAAGGCTGATGGCTTACCAATCCGGAGTGTGTAAGGGAGGAGTTAGGTGTCACAACATTACAGATGTATAGTTCACACACGTGTTAGTTTAGTGTGCTTATAGTTAGATGTAGAGTTTCCTTCTGTTGTCTCTTTTTCTTCGAGGTTCCCATTTCCTCCTTTCTCTCGATTAGTAGTCTTTTATATTGATTCTGTGTTGTTTAGGCCTAAATCAGGAATATATACGTGGTGATAGTTCAGTCTTGGCTTCGGCCTTTGAGAACTTGTCTTAGTGAAGGCTGCGATAACTCGTACCTTACACTTTTTTGAACTACACCCATCGAATACGATCACTCGGATTCGATACATCGATCACTATTCGACGCCACTCGGCGAAATCAATTCAAACATTTTTTCACAAGTTTTTTTTCGTACTTTCCTGTTTTATCCGGTATTCCTGTTCCTGTCAACCTGTCCGAATCTTCCTGCGACTACTGCGTTCTGCGAGACTTCCATGTCTAGTAGTGACAATCCTGCTTTCCCGCGATCCACCCGACAAAATCCTGGAGAAACTTTAAATCGAGTCGACAATCCGGAACGTATTATCTTTCCCGGTCGTCATCAGCAACCAGCTTCTTATCAGTTACCGCCTGGGACTGCTCTACACAGTCCCATACGTGCGGCTTCAGCGCCTCCGGCTACCGATCTCACTTCAACCGGACTTCCTCTCATACAATCTCAGTGGGATTTGATCGTCAACCCACCGAATCCGCACGGGTATCCGGTTGTGACGGCTACTTGGCCACTACCGGGCACTCTTACACTCGATCAGATCTCTGACGATTCAGCCCCAGCAACTACACGTCCCCCGCTAACGCGACCTAAACCACGTCGTAGTGTTCCAGGGTCCTTCGATCCTCAACAGTCCATACTTGCTTCTGAACCCAGCTTAACGGGTCAAACCATGGAACAACAATCTACTTCGTCATTACCTGAGAATGATGACGTTACGCGCACGAAGGCTGAAAATGATCAACTTCGTCAGGATAATGCGAGCCTGCGAGGTGAAATGTCTGAAATTCGAAAATTATTGGCTAACCTATTAGCTCAACAGAAGCCATCGGTGGGGGATACGACCAATGTATCATCTGAGGATGCGACTTCAACGCAACGACCGCCTCATGTCGATCCATCCTTAGAGAATGATGATCGAACTGCTCACATTTTCACCTCGACACCTGCAGCCCACACCCGTGGGAATCCCTTCCATGTACCAGCTTCGCTTCCTTCCGTTCCTGAGACGGCTCAAGTTCCTGTGGCTCCAACTGTCGATTTGTCTAAGTTTCGAACGAGCGATTGGCCTCAGTATAAGGGGGCCTTTGGCGACATACCAGCCTTCAGATTATGGCAGTATCAGATGGAATCCATATTCAGAGTTAAACAAATTGATCGACCGGAAGATCGATTTCGCATACTACCTTTGGTTTTGGCGAACGACCCAGCTTCATCATGGTGTCGACGATCTGAGAAGAATTTTAGTGGTAAGACGTGGGATCAAGTGATGTTAGAAATGCAGAATGTGGTATTGCCGGTAGGGTGGGATGATGCGGCTAAAGAACGATTAAGACAACTTACAATGAAATCAAATGAATCATGCACTGCTTATTGTGGACGAGCACGTTTAATACAAGAAGAAATTGGGGCAGAGGAGTGTTCAGATGAGACGTTGGCGTATGCAGTAGTAGGTGGCATGCACGGTACTTTTAAAGCTTGGGTGCAAATGGAGAAGGTTGTGAAGAATAGTGTGGATGGGTCAGGACGGTTTTCTTTTCCCATTTTTGAGGATCGTATAGGAGCAATTTGGTTGTTAACTCAGTCTATGGATGCTTCAACTGTGTCGCGATCGCGTGGGGTGGAAGGTCGGGGTGCATCAACCCCTACGCCAGTAATCAATCCTCCGAGCCAACGTCATCAAGGTAACGGTAATCAACCACTCACGCGAGCGGCGTTGTCCTCTGAGGAAGTTTTGGCTCGTAATGTTCGATTTGGGGCGTATATGCGGTCAATTGGATTATGTCCTAGATGCAAAACTCCGTGTGATAAGTGGCTGGGTGGTTGTGTCGCAAGGCCGAACCCGGCGTTTTTTTCGGTTCCAATGGATTTCCCCCGTGCTCCGCCTTATCCCACTCCAAAAGTTGTGTCTGGCAACACTCCCAGTCGAATGACTCCCTCGGTAGGGGCACCTAAACCAACGGCTCGCAGAATGGATGTGGCGGCGATAGAAGGTGGTAGTGTGGATGTTGCGGCGGTGGATGATTTTCCCGATCTTGGAAAAACTGACTTGGCGGCGTACGACGCGTTGGTGACCAAATTGAATAACCCGGGTGATGATGGCAATATGGTGGGGTCTGACGAGTATGCACATTCTCCCAATTTTGTCGAACAACCTGACGATGGGAGAACGCTGATTGTTCATTGGCTGGTTAATGGAATCATTCTCCGTGTTTTAATCGACACGGGTGCGGGGACTTGCCTGATGTCGGAACGTACAGCTGAGAAACTTCGAGTAATTCGACGACCTCTTCCGGTGCCTCTTGCTGTGCGTCCCGCTATTCAAACTGAACCCGAATCTTTTGTTTTGAGGGAATATGCGTTTGCTAATCTCAAGGCTCCGCATCCGGCTTTTACTTTTGGGGCTACAGCTTTTAAAATTGCACCTTTGGGAGGGAATTATGATTTAATTTTAGGCGCTCCGTTTTTGTCCAAACACAAATTAGATGTTTCCATTTCTCAACGACTTCTTCGTAATGAAAAAAATGGTTATTGTTTTAGAGAACAGGTTAAAATTGATGAAATGAATGCTGAGAAAGAATTAAAGATGAAAAGAGAAGCTTTGGTAAAGACTGTGCTGGAGAGTGTTGAGAAAGTTGGTGAGGTGAATGAACTGTTGATGAAAGAGGTTGCAATGTTAAATGAGTTTGCCGATTTATTCCCTGAGGATTTACCGGCGGTGGAACTAGGTGTTGATGATGAGGGTCCTGAAGTATTTCCTCACAAGATGCAGAGTGAGGCCTCGAAAATTCGTCATCGAATTGTTCTCACGAACCCGGATGTTGTTATAAATGAGAAACAGTATGGGTATCCGAGGAAACACTTGAATGCATGGGCTAAATTGATCAATCAGCATGTGGCAGCGGGGAGGTTAAGACGATCGACGAGTCAATATGCGTCACCGTCCATGATTATACCGAAAAAGGATCCAACGGCCTTACCGCGTTTGATATGTGATTATCGTACGTTGAACAAACATACTGTCAAGGACCGTGGGCCGCTCCCTAATCCGGATGAAGTTGTGCGGTTGGTCGGTACGGGAAAAATTTACTCTTCTCTCGATCAGATCAACGCTTTTTTCCAGACACGCATGGAAGAGAAGGACATCCCCTTGACGGCAATTAAAACACCTTGGGGGTTGTACGAGTGGGTCGTGATGCCCATGGGGCTCACTAATGCTCCGGCGACTCAACAGCGGCGTTGTGAAGAAGCGTTGGGTGACTTGGTTAATCGAGTGTGTGTGGTATATATAGATGACATAGTAATATTTTCTCAGACAACTGAAGAGCATGAACAACATTTGAGGGAGGTTTTATCGCGTTTACGGGCAGCTAACCTTTATTGTGGTATCAAGAAGACTCAATTATTTCGAAAGCGCATTAAATTTCTGGGTCATATCATTAGTGAGGAGGGCATTAGTGCGGATGATGAAAAAGTGGAGAAAGTGGCTAGTTGGAAATCCCCGAAGTCGCCCAAACATCTCAAAGAATTCCTTGGCACCGTCCAATGGATGAAAAAATTTATTGACGGTTTAGCTCACCATGTTTGTAAACTGACACCCTTAACCAGCACGAAGCGAAAGGCAGAGGAATTCAAGTGGGGTGAGACCGAAGAAGCAGCATTTCAGAATATTAAGAGGATGATTACTACATTGCCTGTATTAAGGAATCTTGATTATGAATCTGACGAACCAGTCTGGCTGTTTACTGACGCCAGTGCACAAGGATTGGGCGCTGCACTCTTTCAAGGCGCCGACTGGGAGACAGCTTCGCCAATCGCTTATGATGGACGGACTATGACGAGTGCTGAACGCAATTACCCCGTTCATGAACAAGAACTCCTGGCGGTAGTACATGCTTTAAATAAGTGGCGCTTGCTATTGTTGGGATTGAAGGTCAACGTGATGACAGACCATCACTCATTGACTTATTTATTATCTCAACGTAATCTTAGTCGTAGGCAAGCTCGCTGGTTGGAGGCCTTATCTCAATTCGACCTCAACTTTCGGTATCTGCAGGGCGCCGATAATTCTGTCGCGGACGCTTTGTCGAGAGTAGATATGGCGGGAGTCAACGAGTCTCGTCCTGATTTTGATGAGGGTGTTCGGCAGAAGATTAAGGATGGTTATGCAGAAGATGTATTTTGTCAGAAGCTTACGAAAGTTTTACCTCTGCGGGAGAATTGCACAGTGCGCGATGGCTTTATGCTGATTGATAACCGGATTGTGATACCTAATGTCTCAACCTTACGAGAGGATCTCATCGAATCGGCACACCAGGCGGTAGGTCACTTGGGAAGTCTGAAGACCGCTGATCGTCTACGGTCCGAATTCTTTTGGCCTGGCCTGACGGACGATGTTGATAAATGGACATCGACGTGTGATGCATGTCAACGACATAAGGCTCGTACTACCTTGTTGCCGGGTCGAGCGCAGAGTACGGACTTACCTAGGAGACCAATGAGCAGCATAGCGTTGGATTTTGTAGGGCCGTTTCCCAAGATCTCCAACTATGATATGATTCTCTCGTGCACGTGTCGCTTGACGGGGTTCGTTCGCTTGATCCCAACTAACCAGAAGGATTCGGCTGAACGAACTGCTCGACGATTATACTCCTCGTGGCTTTCAATTTTTGGTGCTCCAGACGACATGATTGGCGATCGTGACAAGCTATGGACCTCTCGATTCTGGCAAGAGCTCCACAAACTGTTGGGAATCAAAATTAATTTAACTACGGCGTATCATCCGCAGGCTGACGGCCGCTCTGAAAGGACTAACAAAACCATGGGTCAGGTGCTACGATTCTCAACACGGGGTCGACAAGGAAAGTGGTTAGAAGCTTTACCGTCGGTGGAGTATGCTATGAACTCTGCTGTGAACGTCGCTACTGGGGTATCACCTATGCGTTTCGTTCTGGGTCATCAGCCGAGGCTGTTTCCTATAGCATCTGACGTCGAGATGGTGGGGCGCGATGTGGAGAAGTGGGTGTCGTCGCGGCAAAATGACTGGGAACGGTGGAGGGACAAGTTGTGGGTTTCGAGAGTTGAACAGGCGGTGCAATATAACAAACGCAGGGGTGGTGATCTCAACCTTGAAGTGGGAGATTTGGTGTTGGTGGAGAGTAGTAATAGAGCGGCAGTGGTAGGTGGCAAGGTGGCAAAATTGAGAGCGAGGTATGATGGACCATACAAAATTCTTCGACTTTTGAATGACGGCCGGGATGTTCAACTCCAATTGGCCGAGAACGACAAATCACACGACGTCTTTCATATTTCGAAGCTCAAGATTTATCGGACGGACGCGTCAATGGATCCTCCTGAGGGGCGAGAGACTACTGGGTGCAAGTAAGTTCTCTCCTTAGTATGCACCGCCGCGGGTTTCTACCCCTTTGTCGTTTTTCGCAACAACTCCATGGCCACGTCTGTGAGCACGAAATCTTCTCCGGTTTTTCTTATAGAGACTGGCGCGGCGACTGTGGCTTTACGGAGGATCGACGGGTTTCAATTATGGAGGTGGTAGTGCTTAGATTTTGTTATTTTTTGGTTCTATTTCATTATTTCGTTTTTTTTCTCTTTACTTTTCTTTTTTCTAGTTTTTAGGTTTCTTGTTGAATTATTTTAGGTTTAATGAGGAGGATTTCTATCTTATTTTTAGTTATTTTCTTGTTTCTGTTATTTTTTCCTTTTTTTTTTCTCTTTTTATGAGGGGTGGTAATATTTTTGGAGGGTAGCTTCATTATTAGGAGGGGGGGGTGTAAGGGAGGAGTTAGGTGTCACAACATTACAGATGTATAGTTCACACACGTGTTAGTTTAGTGTGCTTATAGTTAGATGTAGAGTTTCCTTCTGTTGTCTCTTTTTCTTCGAGGTTCCCATTTCCTCCTTTCTCTCGATTAGTAGTCTTTTATATTGATTCTGTGTTGTTTAGGCCTAAATCAGGAATATATACGTGGTGATAGTTCAGTCTTGGCTTCGGCCTTTGAGAACTTGTCTTAGTGAAGGCTGCGATAACTCGTACCTTACAGAGTGTACCCATAGCTTTGTACTCTGATGACACTTCTGGTAATGTGTCAAAGAAATGGAACAAACATATGTCCTATTACTTCACTTTGGCTGGTTTGAAACCCAAACTCACTAATCAGGAGTACCACATTCACCCGCTGTGTACTTCAAACGTTGCAAGTGCTTTGGAGCAAGGAGACCAGATTGTTGATGAATTAAAGTGAGTTTTTCTGTGTGCCTCTTGCTTCCATCTGGGCCACACCAATGTTGACCGGTTCCTTTGGTGGTAACCAATCAATAGTCAAGCGGCCACAAATGGGTTTTGTGCTTATGACTGCAGCATCGAGCAAAATGTGCTTGTAATTCCCTTCATCCTATGCCACATGGGCGACTCTCCGATGCACTCAGAAATCTCAAATACCACCAATCCCTCTGGCACTTTGTCTCCCTGTCGAATTTGTGATTTAACAGTGGAGTCGCGTGCCGAGAAACAAACACCAACTTACATTCAGCAGTTTGTTGGCATTGATGAAGATTGGCTGCCGGTACGCTTTGGTTGTAGAATCCCCACACTCTAACTTATTTTCCTGAATATCTATTGATCCTGATCTCTATGTAGGCCACTCTCCCCTTTCGAAACTGGAAGCGTACACAAGAGCAAACTAAGGAATTGTGGGAGTTGACGCGTAACCCAAAAAGTATCAAGCAATTCGATGTCCTTTCAAAGCAATATGGTATCCGTGACTCGTTGAATCTCCAGTTTGCAAAGCAAATTCAGGAAATATATTGTGCAAACAAGACCAAAACAAAAGAACTGCAGACGACTCAACAGGAGATACTGGCGCGTTGTGAGAGCCTTGAAGAACAGTTTGGTGATCATATGTTCAACCCCTTCCTACGTTTGGAAGGTCTGTTTCCCCTTTTCAATACAAAATTTGGTTTTGTCATCTGAAACTGAGTATAACTTATTTCCATAACTATCCAGCTTTTGACGGTCATCTGGATACCCCAGTGGAATCACTCCATGTGGTCCTTTTGGGTGTTACTAAGTATCTATACCGTGAAATGATTTCCAACTTGTCTCCTGCAGAACTCATGACCGTTCAAGGCCGTTGGCAAGGTTTTCAAATTGATGGCTTGAATGTTGCACCAATTCAACCCCGTAATATGGTTCAGTACGCAAACAGCCTCCCTGGAAAAGACTTCCGAGTGGTTTTGCAAGCGGCACCGTTTGTATTTTTCGAACTTATACCCAACAACTATCGACACTGCTGGATAGCATTGGTACATTTGGCATCCCTCATATTACAGACTCGTATATTCAACAAGGACTCTTACATGCATGATCTCAAGATTGTCATTCATCGCTTTTTGAACCGCCTTGTGGGAATCAATGCTCAATGGACCAACAAGCCAAAATTTCACATTCTCACCCATCTAGCCCTTTCTGTCGAGCGGTTTGGACCACCTTGTCTCTTTGCAACCAAAAAAATGGAAGCTCAAAACGGTGTCACTCGAGCAGCCTCAATCCATTCAAATCGCCATGCCCCAGGAAAAGACATTGCCAACCGGTTCAATGACGAGCGACTTATGCGGATGCTTCTTTCAGGTGGTTCTTTTTTTGATAAGAAACTGCAAACTCGCGCTGTTGCATCGGCCCAGTTCCGTAACTTATTCAAGGAAGGTGAAATTCGACGTGGTTTAGGGCTTCATTTGACTTCAGAAAACACTGCTACACTTAAAGTCACTTGTGAGTATTTGTTCATCGTCAACGTGTCTGTTAAGATCAACTCACCATCTGACTCGGACCACTTCAGTTCCAAAAGGAAACCTTGGTGCTTTGGGAGATGAGGAAGTGCCTCATGAACTTTCCAACCAGTGGCCAAACTCACAATGGAAACAATGTCTGCAGGTGGTGCTTGAAGATGGCCGCAAAGTGACGAGTGGGACCTTTGTGTTGGTATGTATAGTTTAATCTACATCAACAAAAGACATTGTTATCATGTGATCTGACACCATGACGGTGTTGCAGGTCAATTATCGAAGAGAACCAAACTGCCCCATGAATGTGGGACGTGTTGCTGGCTTGTGGGCCCGTGTTGGAAGCAAGATGGTTGTACTCCGCCTGAAGAAGTGCAAATTAGTGGATGGCCTACACCCTTTTTATGGTATGAGAGAGATCAAGGAGACCTCCTTTCAAGCTTTTATCCCCTCAGAAGTAAGCCAGCTACATTGTCACAGTGTTTCAATGAGGACCAACAATTTATTTCTGACCACACTGCTCCCTCACAGAAGGTCACATGTGTTCTGAATGTGCAGCACAACTGCCATGACGCCCGCTGTGATGTCACCCTTACAAAGACTTACTGCATTGAGCGCACTCAAGCCACCAAAAAAAGGCCGGAAGTGACTCACGCAGATTCACGCTCATTTATCTTGAATGCAGGTGCCCACTATTCTTCTGAATACCACAGGGTGCTCACAGGTCATATCTGGTCGCCTGTGACCGCCAATGAATGGGAAGAGTCCATCACTGATGGTCTTTCAGTATGGTTCACAAAATGCCCACCTAAAACTCTAGCTATTGAAATTGATGACGATTTGTCTGAAGATGGTTTTGGGGACAGTCCACAACATTAACTACTTAGGCTGGGAAGCTGAATACTTGCTCATCTCTGAGACACCTTTCACATATTTTTTTTTGGCAAACACGTATTTTTTTTAGCAAATATTTTTTTTTGGCAAACACATATTTTCATTGGAATCTTGATTTTATTTGAAAAAGTTTTGTGTTTTTTTAGCAATGATGGAGTCGTTGTAAATCAATACCTTTTTTTGATTTGAAAAGAAAAAAATGATGAGAGCAAGTTTGTATCTAAACTTTGGATTCTCAATTTAATGAAAAGAAAAAAAATGTATTACGATTTAGTTTATTTAACAAGTGAATAAGAAGAATGTGTAGAAAGAAATGAGTAGAATATCAAAGTCAAGTAGAGATGAAAGTTGATGAACTTTGAAAATTTTGGATCTGATCATTTTGTTTCAACTTTTAGACTTCACTTTAACTAATTAAGTTTCACTGAATGTCTTGAATAATTCATAATAGAAATAAGCTTCGATCAATTTATTTGGTGTTAAAGTACTATCTACTTTGGTTAGGTATGACTTTATTAGGTTATCAAGGGCTTCACTAGATTTGATTCAGGTAAATAAGTCAGACACCAGAATTCGAATCATCTACACAATAAAAGATACGGAAAAGCATAAAGGAAAGAAGAGTTTGGACTCACATGGTTTGTTGGTAATCGAGTGTTCCTTCAGCTTTGTCAAGCAATGTTTCAAAACTGGAATTGAAGTTGAATATAAAATTTGAAATGTTTAAATGAGTTAAAAGAAGACAGGCAAGGAGACATAAAGATAAGTTACACACCTTAGCTCGTTGCTCATCTCTCAAGTCAGTCAAAGCCAATATTTCTAATGATTCCCTTTGAATGGTTTATTTCATCCTTGATGAAGGTTTCAATTTGGTTTTGACACGTGGTTTTGTAGGTAATGGAGTTGATCGTGGTAGCTGTACGGATATGAACATCATAGTTATTTTGAAGATTTGAATTTTTAGTTTGAAAGAAGATGAGTTTGAATCGAACGAAGATTTAAGAAGATGAGTTTGAATCGAACGAAGATTTCAAATTGTTTTAAAAGAAATGATCTGTGATCAATTGAAGCATTGGAATGGTGGAAAGAAGTCAATGAAGTTTGAGTCGAATTTCAGAATTGAAATGGTTGACAGTAAATGAAGTTTGAATCCAATTTCGGAATAGGAATGGTTGAAAGTCAATGAAAGTGGAATGAAGCTGAGAATGATTTTTGTTGAAATGAAGTGACTTGGAATCGATTTCAGAATTGAGTTTTGTTGAAATTCAATGAAAGTTGAATCCATTTGGAAGATTGGAAATGTTGATTTCAAAAACCCTAAGAATCCAAAACCCAAACCGTTTGGGCTACATCATCAAAGATAATCCAAAGACCAAGGCTCGGTTTTGAAACACCCGATATTAGATATGATTGCTAAGTGTAATTCAAAAGGATCGAATGAAAGCGAGGTCAGTTAGTTGAAACGTTTGAGAAATTCATGACCCATTTTTCAAAAGATCTCACCTATGGTTCAACTAACTTGAATATGATCTGAGGCATGATTAACTTGCTTTTTGATTCCAGGGTGAGATGATCACAAGCGGTTATCGAATCGGTTAGTCATTTTGAATATGAATTTGAAAATGATCTGAGGCATGATTAACTTGCTTTTTGATTCCAGGGTGAGATGATTGCGAGCGGTTATCGAATCGGTTGGCATTTCGAGGATGAATTTGAAAATGATCGATCGGTTGGCATTTCGAGGATGAATGGGATGGTTTGATGCTGGGTTCTGGTCTCACCATCATGACCAAAACCAGTAAGACGCACACTTCACAGGGGGGAGATGTCACACCCTGTGAAGTGTGCGTCGGGTGGTTCTCGCCACTGCAGGTCCCCCACCACATGATCGCGTCGACTTCAACTTTCTCGCCACACGAAAACCACGCCACTCAATGAATCCAACCATTCCTCAATCCAAACAGGCCAGCCAGCGTGGACCGATGTCTCCTTCCCTCCATTCGCTTGATCTCGCTACCTGGTAAGTTTGCCGGCCGTAATTTTCATTGACGGGTGATTAGACCGGGAATTAGATGAAGCACTGACAGATGAATCGACCGTGCCATCCTGAACTTGAAGGTGTGCCTTCTTGAAGGTGATCGACGTCATCGTGGCCGTACCACAGTACACTTTTCTCCATTGTTTTTTTGGCGTCCTCTCCCCTATATTAACTTTGGTTCAATCACGAAGGAAGTAAGTTTCTTGATTTTTTTTGTCATCACTCTTTGTTTATCAACTTCCAATTCATCACGAAGTAAGTAAGTTTCTTGAGTTTTGTTGTCATTGTTCTTTGTATATGACTTTCATCTCATCACTGTGGTGGCTGTATAATAGTGAAACTGTTGTATTGACTCGCTTGTTTTTTTATCCAGTTTACACACGACTTTTCCTCTCGCTCAGCACAATGGATTTGGACGATCTCTTTGCAGAAGAGATGGATGTTGAACCCAAAGGTCCTTCAGCCAATGATTTATCTTTACGGCGTGAGTGAACCGTTTCCTTTCTTTCTTGTATGCTTGAAATTTTCGTTCTTTATTTTTGATAATTTGTTTTTTGATTTCACCGACCGATAGCCTCGACTGCAACCGTGTTTGCTGGTTCGCCCCAAAACAACCCTAGCACCCTCTTTCGTCCACCTGTATCTCGCGGTACACCTGCCACCGCGTCATCACGTCCATCAGCTCCCCGCGCCTGCGTTAAGAAGTTTGCCGACCTTCTTAAGCTGACAAAGGACAATCAAGAGACCTTGCAGCAATTGCACGGTGTAAGTTTTTTTTCTTCCAGGTGCATCTACCTAATAATCTCACATTTTACTCGTGGGGCAGCATACACTGCCCGGGGAAGAGTATATAGGTACCCTTGCAGCCCTGATTCACGCTTTTCAAGAATCAAACGGCGCATCTGCGGCAAAGTGGGTTCCTGGCCGTGTGATCCGAGTATGTTGCAATCATTCACTCTCTTAGAATTGCCCCCCTCTTTTCAGATTCCTTTTGTTCTTTACTAACCCACTTAATCATTGAAAGGACACTTTCAAGGAGCAAGTTGCCAAATTCTTATTGCGTCCTGACCTCGAGGCTTTCAGCAAGACGGTTGCTGATGATCACACCACAATGTTACAGAGCTTAGAAATTTTGACATTTGTAAGTGAATGATTCTGTGTCTTGATTTGTTGGACTGCTTCTCTGGACGCTGACTAAAAACACTGGCAGAATCATCTTCAAAGCCTTTCGGAGTCGTTTGTCAGTGACTACTGCCCAGGTGATTACATTGCCAACAAACCATGTATTCCTGGAACTGCGATGTTCCTGTTTATCAAGGAGACCTTGAAGAATCAGCGCAGTAAGGTGCGCGGTGTTGTAAGTCTTGTATTTGTCAATTTGGTTTAATGTGACATACTGAAATATTTCTGCCCCAAGCTTCTCACCAACATCCTCGGTGTCCCTGAAGACAGTGTTGCTCTTGTACCGGCAGCAAAATCGATGGTACTTTCAGTAAGTTGTTTATTTGTTTGTGAAAGAGGATGGTCAGAAATGGTTTAATTGACAATTGAGCAACGGTTAGGTTGCCCGCGTGATGCTTCCGTATGCTCGGGCTTTGGGCGACGAGAATTTATTGAAGAAGTTGGGACGCGAGAAGATCAAGTGGATAATATTCATGGTAAGTGTTCATAAGGACAAGGCTGGATCGAAGGAGATGAACTGACCACGTGTTTGCTAGCGATATGTCACGGTTTGGTATCACCTCAACCACACGGTGAACAAAAAGCGATGTCAATGGACCATCATGGACGAAGTCCTGGCTGATCTTCGCGCAAGACCTGACACCGATTGTACTATGTAAGTCTTTGTTTGGAAGGTCGTGTTTCCGTGATTGAAAACTGACCAATGTTTCTCTCTTATGGCAGATACTTCGATAGGGTTGTGCGATACGATCGAGACGCTTTCAACGGGAGACAATCTTGGCCAACCATCAAAGCGGAACAATCACTCCCAACACCCGTAGTCGAGTGTGTTCTGACGCCGGTAAGCGCACTGGGGGGTTCCAGCTTGGGTGATCCGGGTACGGAGGAGGGTGGGGAGGAGGAGGACTAATGGATCTTTAAATTGAAAATCAGATTCCTGCGAACACCTTTCTATTGGTACTTGTATATACAATAAAAGGGGTTTTGTAATGAATAGTGCGAGTTTGTGCTCAACAATGACGAGCAGCCAGGATCAGGAGCAGAATGAGCTTTTGTACGCTTCCATCTGCCACCTTCTATGCGGCACAAAACACGCGCCAGCAATGTAAGTTTCTCCGTGGTGATCTTGGGATAGGGTCTCACATCTTGAGGCCGGGAAAAGATCGCGCGTGGAGGTTACTAAAGCCACACCGATTATGTAGGTGAGCAACGCGGGGCCAGACCGTGCCATCTCACGTCAGGACCCTGCAAGACCCCAGTGTCGGCAGCACGTGACTGCCCCCCGCGAAAATTTCACGCAAAGTCCCCCTGCAAGCTTTCTGCGCGTGAAAATCACGTGTGAACCCTTTAGTGGTGTACCTGCATCCCTGCTGTGCATACAGTACTGTATGAGGACAGAAAGACGCCAGATGACACCTTACAGTGCCTGTTGTTTCTTAATCTAAATGTCTCACTGGTGTCTCATGGGGGGGTGGGATGCTCCACCTTGCTGGCGAGAGAGGCTCACTAGGGAAGCTTGGTTAAGTGCGGAAAGCGATTTTTGCAATCAATCATAGACTCATGCCGAAATCAGCGGTGTTCAATTTGTCTGGTGTTCTCCATTGCATTTTTGTCCGAAGAATTCCAAAAACTTGATGAGTAACAAACTTTGAATAAATTGATGATGTAAAAGTTATGAACAAAAACAGGATGCAAAGCTAATTGGTTTCCAGAGATCGACAAGACGCTATAGGTGTCGATTCCAGTCAAAAGTTAAAGAAAGGTTTGTAGATCATGAGTAGCATCAGCCAACCTTCTTCACAGATCACGATGTCCATTATTGAATGACGGACCCTATTTGGCGGGCCATTCATTACAAGGTAAATCCATACGTCCAAGATTCGCGGCGCGTGAGTAGGGCAGTCCCTGAGGATCTAGTGCTGAACGAGATACCACTCTACAAGGAGTCGGTTTGTCACCTAAAAAGGAACCAGAGATTGTCAAAGGATAGCCAGGGGAAACTAAAAAATGAAAATGTCACAATTCGAGTTGATACGCACATTGGATTCGACAATAAGTCTTTTGACCGTATGCATCCTTAAAATGTGTATACCAGTTCTTGTAGACGCACGTTGAACGAATTGTGTCTTTATTATCAGACGTCATTTCGTCCGCAACTTGCCGGCACAGAGTAGGGGCCGCAATATCACCGTTCTGGTCACGATAAACTGTTCCATCGTACATACAAACCTCACATTTTCCAGCCGAGCCGAGAGTGACTGATAATGCCAATAAGATGGTAAGTTGTATGAAGAGGAATTTCGAAATTTGAGACATGTTGAGAAAAAAAGATTTTGGTAAATTGTTACAAGATATGTTGCGAGTTCAAGGAATCAACGATATCTGGAGGGGGCTTTGATTCTTATGTATGTCAAAGTTGCCCAAGGTGTCGGAAAAGCTGAGAATTCGCCGAATACTTTCATCTTCAAGGGCCTGGATGATTGCCGCGCGCTCCCTGACGGGAAGCCACGGCGGGGCTTAGTTGAGTTTAGGACAATCCATGAAACCTGGCATCGATCTTGGTACAATACATATCCCTTCTTCCGACCCTGTCGGATCATTTGATGAGAGCATCAGAGGACCTCGGCGAGTTGAAATGGGTTTGGGCTGGAGATGAGCAGATATGAGCTTCTGCTGTTCGGGCTTCGCAGCCACCAAAGCGTCATGGCTATAGCGATCAAATTAACAAAGGTTACATACCTTAATCCGCCACATACGTTTTTGTACTTCAACCACGCCAACCTGAATACCATGTGATACCGGTTTTTTTTAGCTCGGACTCCTCTGGAAGTTACAAATACAGGTCGGAAAAATTAATGCTCCCCGCGTCATTTGGACCCTGGGGCGGCGGGCCAGGGTCCACCGAAATCATCCTGTGACTGATTTCTGCACCACACGGAACGCTGTTTCAGAAAGCCGTCATTCAAATCGAGGTGAGGAGGGTGCGACGATGATATTCATCTACAGCAGATTTGGACAAGCTTGCCACAAATTCCCCGCTGATTTGCTCAAGTTTTGCGGGTAAAATTGGTCCAGCTTTTGTGGATTGGCTGTATGTGAAACATGGATATTGATTCAAAAAGTAGATTGTATGCTCTCGTTTCTGATGATGGTCTCTAGAACATCATTGTTGCAACCTGATGAAGTATGACGTAAGGGATCTATTTCAAGATGTGGACTTTGAGTCTTGTTGTTTATGAGCCAGGTCCAGTCTGTTTCTTTTCCTTATGGTTGTTATACCACAAAAGTTCACCTGAAAGTGTGACATAAATCAGCTCAGTAAATTACAGCGTTCTGGGAAAAGAGGTCGGCCTAATGATCGTAATCATGGCAAAGAACACCTCTCCTCGATCGTTTGCGTCCCTTTAAAACATCGATTGTCACTTCCCAATAGCTTCTTTTGTTTTAGTCGATAGCTGGTCCACCCCTCAAAGCAATCGGTTGATACCGATGAAAACTTTCTATGTGACAGTGTAGGCTCCTATCATTGGAATTGACTTGCTTCACAAAAGTGTTTGTAGACCGAGTCCAAAGTAGGATCGTGAAACGCGAACTGTTTGTAGTTCGATCGAAAGATGAACGATGTGGATGTGAAGTGATCAAGAATGCAAGTTGACAAGGAGAACATTCGAATCTCAACCCCCTCTGACCAATCATCTTCCGATAAAGTTCGATTCAAGGATCGAACAAAAATGCAACTTTTAGACGGTGTGAGTATTGAGATGATCATGATCAGGAGTCTTTTCTACAGCCTTTTAAGCCTCACTTCGAAGCAATCCAATCCATCCGAATTAAACCATCACCGTTTCATCAACTTTTATCATCAGTCAACCAGTCTCCAACATCAACTTCATCATGGGCTCTGATCTTTTAAAAGTAGCTGAATCATCTGACGAGAAAGCTGCTGGCTACCCTTGTCCGCAAGCCAAACCTGATGCTACTTCGACGGATTCTGTCCTAAGCTTTTCAGCCTCAGCTCGTCAAAGCCCTTTGATGGCAATCTCTAGCTCACACCCGCAATCTGAGGTCACATTGGATGCCTTTACTCGCTGGCAAAATAGCTTTGAGGGAGACGATAAAGCTCAATTGGCTAGTACTCTGCTCAGTAAACAACGCATAGCGTCGGCTCTTCTTAACAGAAAAGCTATCAGTGCGGATAAACAAATCTTCTCCCATACTTTGACCGTACAACCGTCAGTATAAAATTGATCTGGTTTTCCATGGACCTTATCAAATAATTTGAATCTTTCTTTGAACACCGCAGAACACCAGTCACCAACCAAAAGTCTTCTGGCCGATGCTGGATCTTTGCCGCCTGTAATGTGGTTCGTATGGGTATCGTCAAGAAGTTTAATCTAGGTAAATGAATAGCTTTCAATGGACTGTATCACGTCTTATTAACAAGTTTGCTTGACCTTTGATTCCAGGTAGCTTCGAACTCAGCCAAAGCTACCTGTTCTTCTACGACCATTTAGAAAAGTGTAATTACTTTTATGAAAGTATGTTAGACGTAAGTTCAACCACTCATCGCACTTTGTATCGTTGCAATCCTTTTGATGCGAATTTCCTCTGCAGCTTGTTGAAGAGCCAATCGACTCTCGAATCATCTCTTATCTCTCTAACTCTCCTTTAAGTGATGGAGGTCAGCCATTCCACTTCCTCAATCATTGTCATGATCGTGACCGAATTTTATTGTTTGATAGGCCAATGGGATATGGTTGTGGGACTGATTGAGAAGTATGGCTTGTTACCCAAGTCCCTCTATGATGAATCCTACAATTCTTCCAACTCGGATGAAATCAATGCTTTCCTCAATTCTAAACTCCGTGAACATGCTCTTGAACTTCGTCAAATTTATACCGACGCCAAGGCCAATGCCATTGAAAACCTTGGTCAGGACTCTGATTCAGCTACCATCTGTGGTATTCAGGCTGCTCGGGAGGCTAAGGACACTATGGTATATACCTGATTACTATCTCAACAATCATCCAGTTGTTGTCTGACTATACTTTAATTTATCAATAGATGGCCCAAGTATACCGCTGTCTAGCTATTGCTTTAGGCTCTCCTCCTTCTCCAACTGAAACTTTCCAATGGGACTATCTTGACCAGTCAGGAAAGGCTCACAGCCTTGTTTCTACTCCCCTTGATTTCTACCATAATCATTGTGCTGAATTCCAGGTATCCTGATATTCAATCTTCACTTCACCCACCCTTATCTCTTTAGCTAACAAGGATTTGATACTTTTTGTAGGCATCAGAATACATCAGCTTGATCAATGATCCTAGAAATTCTTATGATCACTCATACATTGTTGAGCGGTCTGGGACTGTCTGGGGTGGTCGTCTTGTAAAATATGTTAATACTAGCAGGTCAGTATCTCGTCTTGATTCATTGATATATTTTTTGTATGCTTGGTCCTGAATCGTCCTTGGTGCAGTGATGTATTGAAGAGCTTAGTAATCAAGATGATCAAAGCTGATAAGCCAGTTTGGTTTGGATGTGATGTGGGCAAGATGTCAAATACGTCTTATGGTATCATGGACACTAAACTAATTGGTAAACCTCCCTTGCGCTTTTTCTTCCACTCCAGTTTTTCTTCACAAACTAAGTCTCCTTTTTTGGGCGGGGGGAACATCATAGATTACGAGGCTGCGTTTGGGGTGACGTCTCATCTATCTAAATCTGAGAGATTGCGAATGCTTGATAGTGCCCCAACTCATGCCATGGTCAGTATCTTTGTGCAGATCTATCAAATATCACAAGGAACCATCTCACTCTTATCTCGAGTGCTGGTAGGTCATCACTGCCGTTCATCTCGACGAACAAGGCAAACCCGTACGATACAAAGTCGAGAACAGTTGGAGTGATACCGCTGGTGATCATGGCTACTTTGTGATGACAGATGCTTGGTTTGATGAATATGTTTATCAAATCGTTTTACCTAAATCTTCGACCCCTGATCTACTTAAACAAGTCTATGATGATTCAGATCCCAGTGTATTACCATTATGGGGTATGTGTTCCAGCTTACATTTTTTTTGGAATATTAAGCGCAGAACGTACTCATGATCACTTTGGCTCCAATTTTTAGATCCCATGGGAAATTGAACCGGAAAGAATTCCAAGAATGTTGATTCTTATACCTATAAACTTTTTTCTTGAAGATTTGAGATTGATTGTTGTATCATTGTCTTTTTCTTGATTAAGTTGTAGAGTAGCATTGTGTGTGTATAGATTTTTTGAGTAGTTCCGAATTTGTACTTGAACATGATTGCTGAACAAGACCATTGAAGATTTCTGCATTGTTTGGCGGAGGTATCCCTAGACAAAATAAAGAGGACTTCAAGCAAATAAATGTCTGCGATCATGATGAAGCTAGAGAATGGGGCACTCGGTTGCCGTTTTCACACTTCTAAGTCCTGGGTAAGGGCCTGGCGTTGGTACATTTTTGTTTTGGAGGGCTTCAACCTTCTTCTGACCCGGAGGCTGATCAAGAGTTTACATAGAGTATGCTGGTCAAAACACAAAAAGCAAAAAATGAATTCAACACCCAAGTTTTCCACGGATCACATCGCTGACTCTGGGCTCTGACTCTGGGCTCTGACTCTGAGCACTTTGATTCATCAAGACAGGCACACAATCATGTCAAACAAAATTGTTCTTCCCAATTTCCATTGTTAAGTTTGAGGCCATCCTCACAAACGTCAAGACGATTGATCCATCCAGATATATATATTGAGTAACAGGAGTCGCGGAACTCATCTTCACTTTGAGAGTGCAAGGAGTTCAAACTGTTGATCAGTGCTCAAAACACAAGCTTATTCTAGGAATGGTCTTGATTAGATCTGAGATGTATGAGAACAGGAGATTCAAGGATGACTCCATTCCAGTAAAAGCTGAATTGGGTGAACACTTGAAGGCAAAGATCAAGAGAAAAAGTATGACTTGCATGTGTGTCTGATGAGCTACAGGGGCTATGAAGGCGACCAGGCGGCAATGTTGTTAGCATTGAAATTGAAGAAACACAATATCCTGCTTCTCGAACTAGAGTTGGATATCAAAAGTATGAAGAAGTGTTGATGTTGCTTATCTAACCCATCGTTGATGAATGCTGTGACCTAATGAAGTGTGATGTCACAGTGATCTTTTGTACTTTCTCTCTTTTCAGCATACAGTGGCTCCAGTCTAGTCCCAACCAGGACCGCTCCGCAAAATTGAAATTTTATTACACAAATCTATACACCAAAACCCTATCAATAGAGCATGTGTAATCAGTCATTTATGGGCTAGTGGAGGGGTGTTTATGTCAGAAATGACTTGGTTAGTCAATCCGCTGGGTGGAAAATTTTTCATTTTTTTTTTTTTTAAAAAACCCTCGACATTTGGGTCTAGGTACCTAACAGGCCTAATATTAAGTACTTAGGTACTTAGCTAAGGTACTTAAGTACTTAATTTGAGAGCTTAAGTATTTAACTCAGGTATTTAATAACTTAAATAGTCACTTAGGTAACCACTTAAGTTCCTTGGGCAAGCAGCTCAGCGGCTTACATTGCAGCTCATTGGGTGCATAACAATATCCTCAATTTCTTGCATATGGGATCAGGCTAACATCAGGCAACAACAAAGAGAAATGAAAATAAAATAAAACAAATCTTAAGGGTTACAAATGAACTCAAAATCCATTGCCGCCTTACGCGCTATACAACGATGTGATCGATATTTCTTGTTCTTGGCTAACTTTTCAGCTTGAACCCCGGTAAATCCGTCTCTGAATTGTGAAGATATTCATGTGTTAGTCAAATTGGGTGAGACAACATGAGAAAAGGAACTCACCGATAGATACCCATATGACGGTCAACCTTTCGAAAATACTTTCGGATGGTTGATACTGGGCAGCGCTTGCGTATCTGCTCAAAGAGAGCCTGAGAATCTTTGAAGTTCTTGCATTTGAAGCTGTTTGTCCGATAGTCTGTGAATGTGGTAAAAGTCAGTCAATGACACCCATTCATCAGTCGATGAAAGACCACTTACAATGCTTGATATACGACCAATAGAGCTCTATTGGGTTGAGTTCGCAATGGAACTTGGGAAGGAATAAACAAATATGACCCGCCTCCTCCACCACCATCTGAAGCAATGGCTTTTCGTTTGCAAAGTCCGATTGCAGGCTCAGCATTTTCGATGCACAGCAGTATGGATCGTCAGGGTCCTCAATAGAGGAGGTGGCTGGGGCTTCACCTTTCTCGAATGCTTCTTGCGCGTCCTTATCACGTTGTAATCGGGCTTCTCGAGCAGCCAAATCTCTCTTAGTGCTGGATAACTTACATTTAGCGCAATGTAAGACTGGTTTGTTACCTGCTTCCTTTGCTTTAGCTTCGTAGATGTCCCACAAACCACGTTCGGATAGGACACAATGGATGCCTTTGGTTTTTCCGGCAAGTTTGGAATCCAGATGGTCGGCTGGATAGACCATAGGCTGAGGAAGACCTTGTCGTTCGATAGGGATTCTAGGGTCGTCAGTTGGGATGGTTGTTTCTCGTAATGCGGTTTTCTTGCCCCCAGGGCCAAGGTTCATATTTGAGACTCTAAGTGCTGTGGGTCCGTATGATTCATGTGCAGAGGAACAATCGAAAATAAATACTCCCTGTGCTTTGGGAAAAAGATAGTTGAAGATAGGAATCGCTCGATTCTTGACTTGGTCGATCAGTTGCATGCAGTCCCACCACGGATCACCTTTAGTTCCTGGGTAAGTAACCACGGCAGCGTCGGTAAATGGAGGAAGTGGGCTTTGATCGTGTTCGTCCTGAGAAGTGATTTCAAGTCGGCCAGTACTGGTGGCTGGTGTGATCCAGTCAGAATCATGGATCAATCGTCCATCGCTCTTCTTTCGTAGCTCTTGGGTGTTGTCTTTCATCCAGGCTCGTTTGGGTCGCTCATTGGCATGTACCGTGGATTCGTCGTGGTAAAGAAACACAGTCTCCTTCTGATCTCCCAGTAAAATCGGATCTGGTGGTATCGAATGCTCGAGATCGTCACCGTGATAAGCTTGAGAACGCTTCTGAAGCTCAGCGATCATCTCAAGATACTTGTGGCGATAAGCAACCACGTCCGGGCGTTCATGCCCATCGTAGTACAGTCCTTTGCTGTACTCGCGGGCCCGAAATCCCAAGTTGTGAAGCCATCGATTGGCGGTATTGATGCTGATCGTTTTCTTGATACCGCGGTCAGGTAGTGCGACATTGTTGACGTGTTGAAGTAAAGAGAGAGGAGTGAGCTGGTACGCAGGATAGAACAAGATATGTCAGATTGGCAAATGAAGTATGAGAAGCTGGGAAAAACCTTACCTCTCCTGGCTTTTTAGATACTGCCCAGGAATGCAGCAAGTTATATAGGTTCTCGTCGTCAAGCATTGATTTATGACTTGAAGCAAATCCGCGTTGACTAAAAATCAGCTCCTTGAATTTTGAGACGTTAGCGGCTTGCTGTCGTATTTTTCTTGCTCGACTGACACCTGAGGTAGGTTGAGTGGAAGACTTTGGGTTTAAGGCTTGTCTGCGTATTGATGAGGCCGAAGTGAGGATTGAAGCCGTGATGCCAGGTTCTTTTTCACCGCTGATAGTCAGTTCAAGTTGTCGTAAGTTGAACTCCCGAAGGTCATCGATGATACTGGATGGGTATTGGAAGTGGGGATTTTTCGCTGATTGGTCGCTGTACTTCTCTTCGATGATTCGGATGTCTGCATCTAAGCTGTCGTATCGATCCTGGGCTGCTTGTTTAATTTTTTGAGGGAGTGAAAGCTTGGTTTTGTTGGATCGATAACGTTCTACGCATTCGTCAATCCAAGCATTTGATACGAATGCTTCAGTGATTTCGTTTTGATTGTTTTGATTTTGATCACCATCGAAATCATTATCACAATTATCGTCAGATTCAGATGGAATAGGGGAAGATGGGGCTGGAGATGGGGCTGGAGATGGATCTGGATGTCGGATGATCCAATTGTCAAACACGTTGTTTGACTTTCCAAGAGCGTTTTCTCGATTAAGTCGGTATCGTCGTTTCGTCTCTTTTGGTATTTCGCAAGGTGCAAGCTTCTTTGAATCAGGTTGAACGCGAGGCTTCTTATAGCCTGTGAGGGTTTGACCGGTCTTGGTTTTTCGCTTGCCGAGAGTTGGTTGGTGAATGAATGGGCGAGTGAACACTGGGAATAAGGAATCGTTGACAAGTTGATTATTGCATGCTTCGTCGTCTGATGAATCGGCGATATTCGCTTGTGCGTAAAGTGGAATGTCCAACGGATCCATATCGTCGTCCTCTGTAAGATAATCAGGGTCCACAGGCATCCAGTAGAGGTCGGATGGTTGAAGAACAACCGATTGAGGAGGCTCGGGGGATTGCGAATCGTCAACGGTGGAATTGAGGTCGGAATGATTCATGATGGGAAGTTGAGAAGGGGATATGATCGGAGTTGGACCTGATAGGATTTGTTGATCTTCGATGATATGTTGATCTTCCGAATCGGAGATCTCCACGATTTCCTTGGAGAGTTTGGCCATGCGAAACTTTTTCCATCGCTTCGCTTGAGCTCTTGAAGCTTTGGATACCTTTCCCATGTTGTGTATATGGTCGAAAAGCGGAGATAGAGTGAGAAAGGCGGGGAAACCCTCTGCAAAGCGTTGAAAAGCGGTGATACAGCGAAGAAGAAGGAGATAAGCAGGGAGGACCTCTGCAAAATAAAACCGAAAAAAAGTAATCTGGGACCCCAAATATTTGGGTCCCGGGGCCGGGGCCGGGGCCGGCTCCTAGTTGGGACTAGACTGGAGCCACTGTACGAGCAGGTTTTCTTTCCTTCGCCCTTGTGTGATCTCGCTGTGACTGACTACCATCAGTTTGATTTGATAGCATAGTCTTCATTACCTCTTGGCTCAGCACAACCACTCATTCAGTCCAAAGACTTCGTTCTTCCTTATGACCGCAATTCTTGGCGAAAAACATCTCTCCTCCTCGATCATTTAGAGACTTCCTTTTGTGATATGGATTGCAGTTTATCTCTTAATAGCTGTCAAAGGCAAACTTTTGAGCGACTTGGTTCCGATAAAAACTGTTCATATGTACGCTCCTGTTCATCTTAGATTGATCAAAGCAGAATCTCTAGAATTTATTTGAATTTGCTTTACAAATTGAATGGACATCTTTCCTTGTGAATCAAGTCTAGTAGAACTCCCTACACTCGAATCTAAAGATACATGCTAACTCTACCCTCAGGAGTCTCAAGTTGGTACGGATCTGCGTTCGAAAGAAGCAATTTGCCCAATTTCAAACGCCGTTGGCATGTAGTATCAATCATCTTCAGATCAAGTTGACCCGAAGGATCGAGCACAAGTAGAACTTTGGTGTGAACGTAGAGAATAAAAAAGACAGGAGAAGTGATATTGACAATGTGTGATTGATTTGAACGATATGGTCACTGCGTTGTCAACATCGATCGGCGGTGAAGCTTAAGAGAGTTTACATAGAGACGTAATGTTATGTGTGGTAGCTTCAGGGTCGATCGATTATAAAGGCTCAAACAATCAGGGGTCTTCTCTTGCCTTTCTTCATTTCAAAGCAATTAGCTATCAAATCCTCACATCATCAAACCTTTATCACCTTTTATCATCAGTCGATTCCACTTCATCCATCATGGGCTCTCAATCCTCTAAAGTAGCTGAATCATATGACGAGAAAGCTGCTTATCGTTCTTGTCCACAAGCCAGATCTGATGCTGCTTCGACCGCTGCTTTACTCTCTCGTCTTACCGTCTCAGCCTCAGCTCGTCGAAGCCCGTTGAAGGTGACCTCTAGCTCACATCCCCAGTCAGAAATCACCCTGGATACCTTCACTCGCTGGCAAAATACCTTCGAACGAGACGATAAAGCTCAGTTAGCTAGTACTTTGCTCAGCAAACAACACATAGCCTCTGCTCTTCTCAATAGAAAGGCTATCAGTGCCGATAAACAAATATTCTCTCATACTCTAACTGTACAACCGTGAGTGTAAAGTTAATTTCGTTTTCTCCATCGTCTTTATCAAACGATTGACCATTCTGGGAACATCGCAGAACCCCAGTGACCAACCAAAAGTCTTCTGGCCGATGCTGGCTCTTTGCGACCTGCAATGTGGTTCGTATGGGTATCGTCAAGAAGTTTAATCTAGGTAAATGAATCCCTTTCAATGGACTGTATCACGTCTTATTTACAAGTTTGCTTGACCTCTGATTCCAGGCGACTTTGAACTCAGCCAGAGCTACCTGTTCTTCTACGACCATTTAGAAAAGTGCAATTACTTTTATGAAAATATGTTAGACGTACGTTCAACCACTCATCACACTTTGTATTGTTGCAATCCTTTTGATGTGAATTTCCTCTGCAGCTTATTGAAGAGCCAATCGACTCTCGTATCATCTCTCATCTATCTAGCTCTCCTCTGGGTGATGGTGGTCAGTGGTCAAACTTTCTTACTTGATTGATCTTGTATCAATCTTAACTGGGTGCTACTATTTCACAGGACAATGGGATATGGTGGTTGGATTAGTCGAAAAGTATGGCTTAGTACCCAAGTCCATCTATGATGAATCTTACAATTCCTCCAACTCGAGTGGAATCAACACTTTCCTCACATCCAAAATTCGGGATCATGCTCTCGAATTACGACAAATTTACAAGGATACAAAGGCTCATGCTATGGACAATCTTGGTCAGGACTCTAACTCGGCCACCATCGCTGGAGTCCAAGCTGCTCGTCAAGCCAAGGAGGTTATGGTATGGGTCTAGTCATGATTTAATCGCTCAGTCTTCGCTTTGTCTGACTATCCCTCGATCCATCAATAGATGGCCGAAGTTTACCGCTGCCTTGCAATTGCCTTGGGATCTCCTCCTTCTCCAACTGAAACGTTCCAATGGGATTACCTTGACAAATCTGGCAAGGCTCATAGCCTTGTATCCACGCCTCTTGATTTCTACCATAAGCATTGTGCTGGATTTCAGGTAAAATCTCAATCTTGATATCTTTGTCTATGCCCTTTTCGACACCTCCTAACGAAGATTTGATAATATTTTGTAGGCATCTGAATATATTAGTTTGATTAATGACCCTAGAAATTCCTACAACAATTCATACACTGTCGAACGACTTGGAAACGTTTGGGGTGGTCGCCCGATCAGATATGTGAATACTAGCACGTCAGTACTCTATGTCTCATGGGCTTTTAATTATTTATATATTCTAACTAGATTTCCTTTTTGGGGTCCAGCGATGTATTGAAGAGCTTAGTGATAAAGATGATCAAAGCTGATAAACCAGTTTGGTTCGGTTGCGATGTTGGCAAGATGTCGAATTCGTCTTATGGTATCATGGACACTGAACTCATTGGTGAATTTCCTTAGACCTCTTCCTCACTCTGCTTTTCATTTCCGCCAAACTAAGTTCAAACTCCTTTTGATTTTTTGGGGTATTGATGATAGATTATGAGGCTGCTTTTGGAGTGACGTCTCATTTATCGAAATCTGAGAGACTTCAAATGGTGGATAGTGCCATGACACACGCAATGGTAAGTATTCTTTGCCCGCAATAATTTATTTATCGGAAGCATTTTATCTAATAAAATCTCTGTGAACTTGTAGGTCATCACTGCTGTTCATCTTGACGAACAAGGCAAACCAGTACGATACAAAGTCGAGAACAGTTGGAGTGATACCGCTGGTGATCATGGCTACTTTGTGATGACAGATGCTTGGTTTGATGAATATGTTTATCAAATCGTGTTACCTAAATCGTTTACTCCTGAATCGCTCCGACAAATTTATGATGATTCAAACCCCAGCGTCCTACCACCATGGGGTAAGTGATCTTCCTTTTACCAACTTGGGAATATCAGACAGAAAAAAAACTGATGATACCTCCTTTGAATTTTTAGATCCTATGGGAAGTTTAGCTTGAAAGAAAATCAAAGGATCTCGATTTTTGTACTTGCTATCTTCTTTTTGGAAATTATGAGATTGGTAGTTGTATTTGTACTTTGTTTTTTTGTGTGTTTTGATCAAGTTGAAGAGTATCATTTTGTGTGTGTAGATGTATTAATGGTTTGACTGGTTATGAATTCGAATTGGAACATGATGGATTGAATATGACCACTTGAATCTTCTTCATGGGTCGAGTGATACCCAAAGAGATAAAAGTTGACATGACCATTTTTTAAAAAACCGTACATGTTAAGAGATCAGTCATTCAAGTTGATGAACGTCTATGATTGCGATGAAATGAAACAAGATTTCGTAAGGCAGAGAATCTGATCTTGTTGTGATAAAAGGTGGATTGGATTGGTTGAGGTGGTTGGTATGTTGTATATTTGGGGCTTCCAACTTCTCATTGGACCATCCCTCTGACACCTTAATCCTGATGTATGACTCTCCAAAGTGAGTCATCTGACATGTAAGTCGCTGGACCACCTCATCTTTTGGCTCATGTGCACAATCAAGAATTGTCAATGTCCGAGAATGAATGTTGGTTTGATTGATCCTACACTGCTCCTAACTCCAAATGCGGCCCAACGAGATCACTTCAAGCCATACTTGCGACACAGTTGTAGGAATAATTGAAAAGTATGGCTTGGTACCCAAGTCAATTTATGACGAATCTTACAATTCTTCCAACTCAGGAGAAATCAACACTTTCCTCACTTATAAACTTTGCAATATAGCTCTTGAACTGCTTCAAATTCACAACAATGCAAAGGGTCGTGGAATTAATGACCTTGGTCAAGACTTTAGATCGGCTATCATTTTTGGAGTGAAAGCTGCTCAGAAGACCAAGAAAGGTATGGTACATATCAAATTATGATTCAACTATTTTTTAGTCTTTGTCTCATCAAAATTTATTTTTATCAACATATGGCTCAAGTCTACCGCTGCCTCGCAATCGCTTTAGGATCTCCCTCTCCTTCGAACAAGGCTTTCCGATGGGAATACCTTGACAAATCATACCATGCTCCTAGCCTTGTCTCTACCCCTTTTGATCTCTATCATAAACATTGTGATGACTTCCAGGTATACAGTCAATCTTCATTTCCAGCGCCTTCCTTTGTACCTCCTGAGGAACTAATATCTCATGCAGCCATCTGAATACATTAGCTTCCTAAATGACCCCCGGAATTTGTACGATAAGGTATGGGGTGGTCTGCCGATTAGATATGTTAATACTAGCACGTTAGTATCATATTTACTATCACTTTGATACTTGATCTATCTCTTTATATACTTCATTCTAACTAAAGTTTCCTTGGACTTAGTGATGTCTTGAAGACCTTGGTGATCAAGATGATCCAAGTGGATTTAGCAGTTTGGTTTGGTTTTGATGCGGGGAAGATGTCAAATACGTCAGATGGCATCATGGATACTGAGCTTATAAGATCATCACATTTCTGGCTTTCCAGATCTTTCCCTCTCGATAAACTAAGACTAAGCTTGAGCGTTTCTGACTTTGTCTTTGGGGAACACGATAGATTACCAAGCTGCTTTTGGGGTCATGTCTCATTTATCCAAATCAGAGAGGTTTCAGATGTTGGATAGTGCCATCACTCATGCTATGGTTCGTATCCTTTTCCTGTTCTATTTCTTCCACTCTAAAGATTTTACCTCATGATATCCTTTTGCTATTGTAGGTCATCACTGCCGTTCATCTTGACGAAGAAGATAAACCAGTAAGATACAAGGTCGAGAACAACTGGAGTGATACCGCCGGTGATCGTGGTTACCTTGTCATGACTGATGCTTGGTTTGATGAATATGTTTATCAAATTGTTATACCAAAGTCATTCACACTCAATTTTCTCAGACAAATCTATGATGATTCAGAGCCTAGAGTCTTACCACCATAGGGTATGTGGTCTTCCTTTTACCTTTTTTGGAACATCAGACAGAAAGAGAACTGATGATAGCTCCTTGAATTGTCAGATCCTATGGCAAGTTTGGCTTGAGACAAAGTCAAAGAGGCTTAATTTTGCATATAAAAGCATTCTGAACTTGAAATTTCCAAGTTGAGAGGGTCCGTTGATGTTATATTCTCTATTTGACCAAGTTAAAAGTATTGAATTACCCATATGCTTACGAATCGGATGAAAGATGCCTGAGGAATTGACACTCAAAACAGAGTCAATAATCGAAATATGATCAAATATCTTGATGCGGAGTTCGGTCAACTTGGCCACACTAGAAATCTCTGATACATTAAATTCAAAACTGATTGATTCAAACTTGAAGTGGCAATAGTATTTACATCAAAACCTCAAGAATCGAATAGAAAAAGAAATAAATCACAAAAAAAGGAAGGATAAGAAAGATTACATTGTTTTATCACCAGTTTCGCTTATGATTGAATTTCTTTATGCAAAAAAATCGATATTTGATTCCTTTTCTGTCACCCTTTTTCAATTGATTATCATTACACACATTGAATAATTCAGAATTCGATTTTTTTTTGAAATTGTCCTAAAGATGCCGTGATGATGATCGTGATCGGGTTTCTTTGCATGAAGAAATAAACAAAAAGCATGGTCTATACTATAGTTATGCCTAAACTGTTGATTGTTGTAAGCCTTTGGTATCAAAATAGTTGAGTTTAATTTTAAAACCTTGGTATCACAGTTCACAATAGAAGCTTTGATAAATTTACTCAGACCACACAAAACAAATTCTGGTTGCAATTGAGGTTTTCTTTTTGAAAGCACATAGTAGATCAGTTTGGAATACATATCACTCAACTTCTGTATCTCAGATGAAGACAATTAAGATCATGAAGAACTGAAACGAGCTCATTGAATGGGAAATCGAGATTAAGAGAGTCTTAAGGAATCAAAACCACTCTTTTTCTGTCACATTTAGATCTCTGATTATGATTTCTCTTTCTTCTTGTATTGGAAAATGTGCTACTATTTGTCTTGGTTTTAGTTGTAGCAGGGTATTCGAACTTGGCATTAAAAACCAGTTTGGACTTTCAGTCCAAATACCCTTTACTACAGTTTAATTCAGTATATGTATTTAGACTAGTCATACAGGCCTAGTCCCGCATACATTGTACAGTTATACATATCATGTAGATCTCGAATGCTAGGCATTCGAGATAGCCATCTATCCCTGAAGTTGGCTTTGTAAGATAGAATATATATAGAAGAGGTTCCTTCGAAAGGAAGGAACCTCAGACCTTTTTATCTTATCAATATCATTCTCACTTTTACATCTTATTCAACTCTGATCCCATTAACATTTCAAAGAACCTTCATCGCACTAAAAGCCCGTCTCATCTCTTATAAGAGCCTCGACGCACCCTTACCCCTTGAAACATCTTTGAATACTGTTCCGGATCCTTTCATATCTGCCTTTGACTTAAACCCTTATTTGCTTAAGGTTAGAACTCTTACGTGGGTTAATGACCAACCCCGTTACACTGGTAGCGAGAGCTTAAAAGATTCATATATGCTTAAACTGATGAATCTTTGTTTATGTCTTTTTGTTTATTGGAATTATGATGAAAATTCGTAATTATAGTTTAGGATCTCTATAAATTTCGAATCCTACTTTCTTATTTTAAGACGTTGACGCCTTGAAAAGAAATCAAATAATTCCTAAAGAAAACAATTAAGTCAGTAAAACATTTATTTGTCAGATTAGATATGGAATGAAAAGTTATGATATGATAATATGATTGAAAAGAAAATCTCATGAACCTTTTAATTTTTTATTCAGATTCTCTGCTAGCTAAAATTAAAAAGATGCCTTCCAAGAATGTTGAAAATGATCAAAGAATCATTTTAACCGAAAGTCAATTTTCGGCTCTTTGCAATCAACTACCACCTCTTGAAGAAGGAATGGATTACTCACCTGAAGAGATAGCTGCCTTCTCGGATAAACAAATCTGCATTAATGATACTGTCAATGCACTTTTTGTTGATGAGTGCTACGAATTAGATAAGTATTCACAAGAGATACTTGGAGTGGATGCCATAGGACGACCATTGAGGCCCAGAAGTACCTCAAAGAAACCTGCGTCGAAACCTGGTACTCCAGCTGGCTCTCCTCAAGTTAGTGCCACTCCTGGAGCCGCATCCACAGTTGCCTCTACACCAGCCGCTCGGATCCAACCTATTCTGCAACAAGCTAAGACAAAAGAAATCTTTAATGATCTGGATACTATGGCGGAAGAGTATAGGAGCAAAGGAAAGAAGAAAGATGATTTGATGGATCTTGAACCTTCTTCAATTCCTAATCCAATGACCAATGCCAACAATCCTACCGTACCAGATGCAATTACCTCTATCACCTTACGCCCTGATCAAATGGCCAGCTTTCTGCAATGGCAGGAACACCAAGCCCGACGAATTCAAGAAGAATGGAACAATGAAAAGGTTCAAGGTTCAGCTAAACCTTCGACACAAACTCGTCGAAACTTCTTTCCCATTCCTTCCAGTCACGAGACTGTGAATGATCCAACCCCGCCGGCTAGTCCTAATGAAGGTTATGATCCCACTCCTGTTGCAACACCTGTCCGAAAGAAACCGGTTATCAATGACTCTTTTGAAAAGGATGTCTTTAAATTAACCAAAGCTCTCAGTCAACGCAAATCCGCTCCTTTCAATGGGACCAATCATAAAGACGCAGCCACCTGGTGTTCGAACACTGCAAAAGCCCTACAAGTAATGTGCGCTTGTCCTAGTGTTTGGCACAAGGTAGGTTTTCGAATGGTTGACGGACCTGCACTGGCTGAAATCGAAGCCGTCGTTGGAACCGAGGATCAACCTTGCAACTGGGAAGAGTTTGAGAAATTAATGATTACGAAATTTCCTACCACCATGAACAAGACCAGTATCTTTGCGCGCTTCAAACAATTCGCCTTCCGACCTAATGAAAAGGCTGCTGAAGCATATGGAAGATTTCGAATCATCACCAATGATGCTGACTCCATTAAACTTAAGTATGAAGTTGAAGAGTTATGGCTATCCAAGTTACCTCCTTTGTTGAAAAAGGATGTAGCAGCCGCCGTGGATAGTTCTTCTGAAGCTGGAGTGGAATTGGACATCACTCAAATCGTCAAAATTACAATTAATCGTGACAACCGCCTACGAGAAGAGAAAGATTCTCTTTATTCCACCCATGACAGCTCACGGAAACATCCTAGAAACAATCCCACCAAGAAGCCCAACAGACCCTCCTCAGTCAGACGTCGAATTGATAGTACAAGACCACCTTCAGATGAGAAGGTCTGTTACAATTGTTATAAGCCTGGGCATATTTTCGGAACCTTGACCAATCAAATATGCCCGGAGAAAGCCACTGAAAGGACTATCAGGTACTTTAAACGACCAGATAATTCTAAGACTTCCAACATTACCGGATCGTCAAAAGAATAGGCGACGAAATTTTGGCTCCACTTTCCTCGCCTAGTCCTATTGTTACTCCTTCCATTTTTTCTAATGATTATTGTAATGAAACTAATATTGAAAAAGTGGATTATGAGTCTAGAGAGCCATCAGTGCTGAGTACTGAGCAACTAAATCCACACTTTCATAGTGATGGTTTGAATGAATTGAATGAAGTGGATAACATGCTTGAACCACTTGAGAATTTCCCTAAGGACGAGTGTGTTGACCTCTCACTGAAGTCTGATCCTTTGGTAAATGACCAGGTCTTGAATATAGACCCGGTCACTGTCTCTGTAGAAGACCATAGTGGCTTAACCATGCCTGTAATTAATGCTTCCTCACCGGCCAGTGAGCCCATTAAGCAGGTAGAGGGGGAAATCAACCTTAGCTCGGATGATATTCTAGCCACTATTGAAAATGGCTCTGGACTACCCAGAGTCGACTTTATTCTAACACAGAATAAAATGACTGTACGGGTGTTGTTAGACACCGGTGCACGAACAGCTTCGTATGTATCAAAAGCTTATGTTGAGCAAAGTGGCCTCCGTTTGCGGAAAGCAAAAGGAGTTAAAGCCATAACAGGTGTATGGGGAGATAGTAAATTAATTACCCATCTCTCAAAAGTACCTATCACTCTTGGAGGATTGAATTTTATCCACGAGTGTCGTGTAGCGCCTTTGCAAAGTTATGATATCATCCTAGGTATGGATTGGATATCTCAATACGCAGTTTCCACTGATTGGGAAACTGGAGTTTGGTTATTGAAGGATAGTAAATGTAATACTGTCCACTTCTCACCATCAGATCTGATTCCCCCTTCGGAATCTATACATCTTATTGATGGAGAATCTCATATTGATATAGAAGATCTACCCATCAATAGAAGTCAAATGAGACGCTTTCTGCGTCATCCAAATATGGAAACTTGGATCATACACGGTTCAGAACGTGTTGACGCGGTTAGTGAGGTTGAAGGTCCTCAAGAGAAACCTTCCACTGAGATACCTCGTATCTCAGCCACCTCTCTTGCTTTAAAAGAGGCTGCTCAGGCGCTAATTGATAAATATAGAGGACTCTTTAATCCTATAGAGAAAGCGCCTGAGAAAGAACATGTTATAGAACATTTAATTGATACTGGCGATGCCAAGCCAGTTTCTCAACCTGTGCGAAGGATGTCACCCTTATTGTTAGAAGAACTTCAGAAGAAGTTAGTGACTTTACATAAGAATGGCTTTATAAGACCATCAACCTCTCCCTGGTCTTCACCGGTTTTGTTTGCTAGGAATGCAGCAGGGAAGTTAAGGTTTTGTGTTGACTACCGCGCTGTAAATGCCTTAACTAAGCGTGATAGACATCCTCTACCCCTTATCCAAGATTGTTTTGACAATCTTCAAGGATCTAAGAGGTTTTCCAAGTTTGATTTGCAGCAAGGGTTTCATCAGATGAAACTGTCGGTAGATTCTATTCCCAAAACTGCATTTAGCACTCGTTATGGGCATTACGAATGGCTTGTTATGCCATTTGGATTGGTAAATGCCCCTAGCACTTTTCAACGTATGATGTCTGATGTTCTAAGACCATACCTTGATAAATTTGTTCAAGTTTATTTAGATGATATATTAGTATACTCTAAATCTGATGAAGAGCATTCTACTCATGTGGAACTTGTCCTTCAAGCACTTCAGAATGCTGATTTAAGGGTCAGCGGTGGAAAATCTGAATTGTTTGCCGATGAAATACAATTCGTTGGACATATAATTTCAAAAGAGGGTATCCGTCCAATGAGTGATAAACTTGATGCGGTCCGCCTTTGGCCAAGACCAGAAAATGTCCATGATGTTAGATCATTTCTTGGTCTAGCAGGATATTATCGTAGATTTGTAGCTGGCTTCTCTAAGATAGCTTCTCCTCTTCATGAACTAACTGGAGGAAATGTTACAAAGAAAGCTAAGATACAGTGGACTCCAGCTTGTGAAAAGGCTTTTGTCACGTTGAAAGACAAGCTTTGTAGCGCCCCAATTCTAATTATGCCTGATCCTACGAAGCCATACATAATTGAGACTGACTCAAGTGATTTCGCAGTTGGAGCTGTTTTGTTACAGGAAGCAGCGGATGGAAAGCTCCATCCAGTTGCATTTGAATCCACAAAGCTTAACGCAGCTCAGCGTAACTATCCTGCTCAGGAAAGAGAGCTTCTTGCTATTCTTCACGCATGGCGAAAATGGAGAAATTATGTTGAAGGAGCTGTGTCAGATACTATAGTAAGGACTGATCATGCGTCTCTCACATACTTCTCTAAACAAGTCCTTCCATCTCGCCGGCTTTTGAGGTGGATAGAAGAATTTAGTGAAATGACAATAATTATTGAATACAAGAAAGGGACCGCTAATATAGTCCCAGATGCTTTAAGCAGACGTTCTGATCATAATGTCCTAGTGATGTATGAACCGTCCGCTGGTTTAGAGGATTCTTCTGATTGGCCCTTATTGGTTCCTTACATATTGGAATCTCGTAACCTTCCTGAATGGGCTACTGATGATTCAGTAGCCAAAGCTGCTAGGAATGCCCATGAGTTTGAATGGGACTCTAAAGCAGAGACTCTTGTTTGGACAGGAGGTAAAGATTCGAAAGAATCTAGTCCATTCATCCCTTTCTACCAAAGGGCTGATCTAATGGATACCTTGCACTCTCGATATGGTCATAGAGGAAGGGATGGCACCCTTAGCCTCCTCCACAACCGTGGTTGGTGGCCAGGCCGCTATTCTGATGTAGAATGCTTTTGCAAGCACTGTCCAGCATGTCAGGTTTTCGACTCTCCTGATTTATTAAGAGAGACTGATCAACAGCACCCACTTCCATCAGTGGAACCATTCGAAAGATGGGCTGTAGACTTTATCTCTCTGCCTGAGAGTAAAGAAGGATTTAAATGGATCCTGACTATGATTGATCATAGTACAGGATGGCCATTGGCTATACCTATGAAGAATGCAACTTCTTCAAATGTTGCTGATGCTCTGCTGCATCAGTTGATTGAAGTATATGGCGTACCATCTGAAATTCTCTCAGATCGTGGCCTTAACTTTCTATCAAAAGAAATGGCTGCCTTCTATCAAGGCTGCCATATTCGAAAATTGAATACTTCAGGCTATCATCCCCGAACTAATGGTAAATGTGAACGATTTAATGGCCTGCTTGAACAAGCGTTGTTCAAGGCCAATAAATCAAAAGATCCTTCTCGGTGGCCTGAATATTTGCCAGAAGCTCTGTTCGCGGTACGAATAAATAAGAGCACGGTGACCGGATGGTCACCATTCGAGCTCCTTTATGGAGTATCACCCCGCCTGATCACGGATCCCGCCAAACTACGACCCATCGAACTCCTAGACAATCCTGATTCGACTCAGCTTCGTTTGGAAAAACTACGTGCTAGTCGAAAAGCCGCTCAAGAGCTACAACTCTCGAGGGCTACCGCAAATAAAACACGATTCGATTCACGCTTTGAATCAAACTCGACGGGAAAATCGTCCGCTACTATTGTAAGCTATAAAATAGGGGATATGGTTAAACTTCGAAATGAGACCAGAACCAAGGGAGAACCATCTTGGTTTGGCCCATTCGAAATTTTCGACAGCCTAGGAAATAATGTATATTTGTTATTAGACCATAAGACCAACCCTTTTCCCCATCCTATCAGCGGGAATAGGCTCAAGCCCGTACACATCCGCGACAAAAACTTAGGACAATCTTGGGCACTTCCTCCAAGATTAGTCCAGGAAATAAATCGAGAAGATTTGAAACTCTCTAAATCAATCATAAAATCCGCCAAAAACCTTTCAAAAACTCAACAATCAAGTTCAAAAATAAAGATCGTAGGAAGGTTTGCTACGACATAGGAATGCCGTTTGTTTAGAGAGGGGGATATTGTAGCAGGGTATTCGAACTTGGCATTAAAAACCAGTTTGGACTTTCAGTCCAAATACCCTTTACTACAGTTTAATTCAGTATATGTATTTAGACTACACCACGGGGCTGCTTTGAAGTGAGGTCACCTGAAACGAGCCATAGTGGCATCGTCTGGTGAGGATATGAAAAAATAAGGGCATTTGAGGTGACAGGCACGTGAGGGAGGCCACATGGTCCTCACCCAGGCCGTCGCCTAGCGACGAGATGAAAACAAATGACCACATCGGCGTAGTGTGGTCCACCAGCCAATCCAGGTTTCATTCAACTTCTTGTGTTTGCGTACTTATTACATAGCCTGATGTAGTGCAAAGTAGCTTTATGCAAGGTATGGTTGTTTAAGTTCTATCATACAGTACACAGCTATGTAGCTCAGTGGTGTAAAGTGGCTGCCTGCATTCCTGCTCCATGGTGCCAGGTTATGGGTTCGAATCTTGCTGGGTCTGGTCCTTTTGGGCACTTTCTGGTAATTTTTTTTGTCTGTACCTGATTTCCTCACCTGATGACCAGGTTAGCCATCACCTTGGCCACATGGCCATGTTGGGTGATGGTCACACTGGCTTTCATGTGAAGCCAGTAGATGTGGCATCATGTGAAAAGCCCAGGATTCATTGGCAGAGGCCAATTTCACCTGACCTTCACATGCCAGCAGCCCCGTGGTGTAGTCATACAGGCCTAGTCCCGCATACATTTAGGGTACTCAAAGTAACTATGTATGCGTACATATGTAGCAAAACATAGATTGAGCACACGTCCAAAACTTCAATTTCCGACCCAAAATGACATTTTCTAATTCAAAATGTCATGTTTTGACGGGCAAAATGTCATTTTCAATCTATGTTTGATCTATGTATGTGTGCATATGTACGCGTACATACTTACTTTGAGTACCGCAATTGTACAGTTATACATATCATGTAGATCTCGAATGCTAGGCATTCGAGATAGCCATCTATCCCTGAAGTTGGCTTTGTAAGATAGAATATATATAGAAGAGGTTCCTTCGAAAGGAAGGAACCTCAGACCTTTTTATCTTATCAATATCATTCTCACTTTTACATCTTATTCAACTCTGATCCCATTAACATTTCAAAGAACCTTCATCGCACTAAAAGCCCGTCTCATCTCTTATAAGAGCCTCGACGCACCCTTACCCCTTGAAACATCTTTGAATACTGTTCCGGATCCTTTCATATCTGCCTTTGACTTAAACCCTTATTTGCTTAAGGTTAGAACTCTTACGTGGGTTAATGACCAACCCCGTTACATAGTGGTAGTGCAGGAAAATTTACAATCACATGAACTATTGTACACACAATCTAGATGAAACTTTACAAAGATGGAAGAAAATATCTTGAAAATGATTCACTTCTGTTTGAATGCAAACTATTTGAATAAATCAATAGATCGTTCCATTCGCTCTTTTGGTTTCGAAAGTTGTTTTATAAAATTAGCTTGATTCCTTTTAGATACTGGTTTTATTTGGTTTAATGTAATCACGCACATCCTCCCTTTTGAAACTAAAAGGTGGAAGCCTATAGGCTAAAGTATGGCTTAGCAAGCAACAAAAAGATGTCAATCTTGATGGGTTTTAACTTTTCTTTAGCTTGACTGAAGTTTTGAGAAAAGTATGATCATGGAAAATTGTGATGCACAACTTAAGCAGTTTGATAATATTGATAGCTTAAATGCTAGAATCTTATTACAGATCAAAAGCGTTGTTTCTTTACTAACACTTGATTCTTGTGGATTTACCAAAATCTAATTGAAGAAGAAATCAATGACATGGCAAATCTTTGACTTGAATAAAAAAATGATGAAATAATGGAACGAAGATTTCTTTCATTGATGTTTGTTGGAAATTGTCAAACGCTTTTTTTTCAAAGAAAAAATACAAATCAGAAAATGAGACAAACATCGAGACTTCATTGATGGATATGAAGATCTTCATATAATCAAGATAAGTCACACTCTTGGGATATAATCATTCTCAAAGGTTGAGTTTACGTATAATTTTGACCGAGGACGATTTATAAGGATGTGCAAAGAATGATTAAAAATCTCGAGTAAAGCAAACGTTGATTGTTTAGTTTCGAAATAGCCCTTTAGCTCGTAATGCGACGAATAGAAATCATCCATCGTTTTGGTGCAAGTGAAATTGTAAACTGAAAGAGATCAAGGAGGAGTCAAATAAACCAAAAAATGTTAGAATCCCTAACAAAAATACGTTTAAAAATCACCCGAAATTTTGAAAAAGAAGAAAAAAGAGACTTACAAAACCAATTCTCTAACTCAAACTTTTAATCCTCCCAAAAATGATTAAAAACCCTTTAAGATTAACCCGAGACTTTTTTAGATCTACCTAATCTTTTTTTCATCCTAGCTAATTTCTTTTGACTAAGCTTGAGACTAAGTTTTTCTAACCTTTCTTTTTCTGCTAATTTTAATTTTCTCATTCGTTTAGCTTCTCTTTTCTTTTCTGATTCTGATTCTAATTCTGATTTGATTTGTCTTTCTAAAGTTTTAACGGATTCCATTTTTTGTCTTTCTACTTGTCGTTTTGCCCATGATTTAGATTGTTTTGATGATTTTGAGGTGGGTTCTAGTGTTGAACCTGTTTGAATGGTTGAGTCTGTTGACATTTTTGATTTGATGGATTGTCTTGTTGATGGTTAAATTGAATGATGATTTGTTGATTTCAAAAAAGGTTGTTATGTGAGCTTGATGAGATATTATAAGCATATGATCTAAACTACGATATTATGCTTCAAACGAGGTGACAGTCTTAATCCATAGTCTTATATCCTGACTCGGTTTGGTTTAGATGGTCAACAAAAAAAAGTAAAACTGTCGAGCCTTGTTGAGCATTTTTATCATCACTATATCTCAAAATGGCTTCGACAAATCATTTTAATCGATACTTAATCTCATCATCTTCAAGCTATCTTAGACATCAATCGAAAATAAACCATATTACCTATTCGACAACTTCAAACAATGTCGGACCATCCACTTTACCTAAAGAAATCCCTACAAATGCACCTCTCAGAATACCTCGACAACCGATCATCAGACCTGGCCTGATTCCAGCATACGATGAAGCTATAGCTTTCTTAAAACAAAACTCAAGAGAATTGGAATCAAAACTCAGTGAATTACAATCGAAACTTAAGGAGAACCCAAATGACGAGAATCTTAAGAAATCGATCACCAAAATTGAGATCGAAAGTCAAATTAATGATGTTAACGTTAGAGTTCGTCATAAAGCTGGACTTGGTGATATGTCCAAAGCTGTCTATCGTCATCTGAAAGAAAAGGATTGGAGGGAAGCTGGTCGATTAGGTCGATTGGTATGTATGATACCTCATCTTCAAGAGCATGATATCTTCCACTTACTTGATAACTGACTGATGAATTTGTTTGTTTCTTTATTATAGATGGAAAGCGTTCATAGACTCCGTGTCTTTCCTGATATCTTACCTGCAATGGCTCCCACAGCAGATCTACGTGCTAATTTCCAAAATATTCCGATCAGTGTTGGTACTTTCATAAGTGCTTCAAAAGTTAGTTTAATTTCTTTTCGAAAATAACTCTGATCAGAAATCCATGAACCGAAAGTTCAATAATCTCTTAACTCTCAATCTAGTCCATAACTCCTCCTACGATTCGTGTACAAGTTTTCCATCCAGAGGAAGAATTATATACCCTAATGATGATTGATCCAGGTGATTCGAAAATTCAAATCTCAGAAAATGCAATTGGTCTGGCTAACTTTCTTATCTTTTAAAATTACTTCTAGATGTACCCGATCCATCTAATCAATCTTTCACCTCATATCTTCATTGGCTTGTGTACATCTTTTGCCTGTTTGAATATCACTAATCTATCAAAAATCATGCAAATTCGGACAGACTCTCTAATCACTTTATCCTTTTTTCAATCAATCCTTCTAGACCCAATTTACCCATTTCTGCAATACAGAGTAAAGAATTAACAATCGATGAAACAAATGTCACACAACTTTCTTATATACCACCACATCCAGCTCGTGGATCATCACTTCATCGTTATACCCTTTTACTTTTCAAACAAGTTTCTAAACTTGATTCTTTACCTGAACTCAATCGATTGGGATTCTCAGCTCGTGATTGGATCAGTTCTACTGAAATGCAAGCAGTTGGAGTTTTAAGTTGGACTAGTAAATGGCGTGAACAAGAAGCTAAATTGATTTCTAAGATTTATGAAGATCATCTCAGTTAAGCTCACTTTGATTCATTTGGTTAAAACAAACCACGTTTATTTTTCTGATTGGTTTTTATGTGATGCTCGAAAAAAAAATAGAAATACCTGAACCATTTTATGGAAGAACACCTAAACCTTACTCTGGTCATGCTAGATTAGCACCTTATACACCCTTACCTTTAACTCATCGTCATCCTCCTGTGATTCCTTGGGACAAATCAGTTGAAGATAAAAAAGATGTGTGAAATCTTTGAAATGAATAGTTTTTTTTCAAAAAAAATGGATTATAAAGGGATCATTTCAATTCAGGTGAGTTTCATATATTTCTTTGAAAATAAAATCTTTACTTAGTTTTCTTGATTACTATTTTATCTACTTTTGTATGTTGTCTATTAATTGATGAAGCTTTGGGAAATTAAATAGATTACAACATGGTTATTCTAAGGAGACCTCCAAAAGTTGTCATGACTCATTTCAAGTCTATATGAAATACTATAGACAGAGTAAATATAGCATATCATTCAAAAATTTCTCTATTTTGTGATTGATTTGAATTGTTTCAATCATCTTCTGGGTAGTTGAATCTTGAGTACATATGATAGAATGAGACATCATCATTTGAGTTGTGAGATTGAATAAGTTGTGATAAATATGGTAATACACTGATGCTTGAGAAATCGAGAGTTGATATTGAATTGTGCAAAGTTATACTAACAAGTATCATCAATTCGACTTATGGTATGATACATTGAAATTTGTGGAATTTTGCCTGAATAACTCAAAAAATTGATGAGAGAGAGTTATGATAAGATTTGTATAACGTGTTGGATTTGCGTATTGCACAAAACAGGCAACTCGACTAGAGCCACTGTGATGACTCGTGGTAGTGTGGCTTCCGGGACATTTGAGATCTTTTACGTTTCTTGCGGCAAGGCATCGGTAAGATTCTCAACCCTGAGAGAATTTTGCGAGCTTAGCTTGATCTTGTGGCTTCACACAACTTCACGGTGTTCCAATCACATGGATTGCATGTTAACAAGCCTGTGTGGCTACCCCAATATGCGACAGTGAGTTGGTCATGGCAAGAGGGTTACATTTCAAGACTTGGTATGGTCACATACTCTACATACCAGTCAAGCTGAAGTCGAAAAGAATCCTGTTTGTTCACCGGTCCCAGGCTCATCCAACTGGTGAAGTCCATCTGCTGAGGAATTATAAGCTGAGTCATCCACAGATTTTCTACCTATTATCCTAACTTTCGTCTTCACCTCTCTTTCATCAATCAATCCTCTCTCTCTCACTTCTCATCGCTCTGATTCCTTGGGTCGAACCCTAGATGGACACCCGTGTGGACGAAGGTCCACCGGATCCAGATCGTCACGGCGATCTGGCTCTGGTGGACGACCAGTCCATGAACGACGATGTGTTGGTGGCATCTGACCTGACGGGTCAATCAACGATGCTCACCCTCACCCCTCGTCCGCCGTCTGGTCTTCAGAGGGCGGACATCACCCAGGAAGTCTTAGTAGGCCCGATATCGGCCAACTCGACCCCTGGGGCAGCGACTCCGGCAGATAAATCAAGAAAAAGAACCCGCACAGCGGCTCCAACTCCCAGCACTCTTGATGAGGTTGACGAGATCACCAGCACACCAAGATCGGCTCGTATTGCCAGACTGTTTCCAGGCGGTTCAGACGCCGCTTCTAAGCCCCTCAACGTATTAATTGAACGGCTTGTGGAGGTTTCAAAGGCGACCTTGATCCCAAAATCCAAGTCCACCAAATCCATCAAAGTAGATGTTGATTCAGCAGCCGACATTCTACTTTTGACAGGATTGATTCAAGAACAAGCCAGCATCGCTGAAGCTCGCCGGGTAGTCTTCGAACCAGGCCGCCAAACGATTCCTGCCCCCGCTCCATCCTCCTTCGCAGCGAACGCACAGTTCGAGTTCCAGAGTAAAAGCTGGACCGACAAGTTCGATACATTAACCAACCAGGTAGCCAAACTGGTCGCGGTCGTATCCTCAAACCCCCAGCAACCTGAACCAAATGGTCAAGCGAAGAGCTCTTATGCTCTCGCTGCATCTAAGCATGCACCGGGTGTCGCCCAGGCCCCACAGCCTCCCAGGCCCGCTCAGCGGAGCCCACCAGCTCAACCAAAACAAAACATCCGACAAAGGCCGGAAACATCGTTGACGTTGAACCAGCTGGACCCCATGAACATAGCGGGTTCAGGGAAATCAATTCCTGAGCTCATCAAGGATCTCAACGTGATCCTCAAAACGAACAATATCAAGGTGTCGTTAGACGACACGTCCCCAATAGTTGTCCGAAATATACATCGGCACCCATCTGGCGACCTAGTTCTCTATCTCGAGACACAAAAGCAGGTCCAGGCGCTTCGTGGCCAAGCCGAGAGTTGGCTCCCAAAGGTTTCACAGAACCTCTCAATCAAACAGGAGGTACACACCGTTATAGTACACGGAATCCCCACCACCTTCAATCCTACCAGACCAGAAGATATTGAACTTCTGAAAATCTGTAACGGAGACCTTCTTGATGACACCCTCTTCGTGAGGTGGCTAAAGAAAGATACAGCCGATGACTCGGCAAAGCGCTACTCATCCCTCTTGATTGGCTTTAGGACGCTCAGTCAAGCCAATCTCGCCGTGCGCACAAAGGTGTGGCACGGAAGAGGCAGACACAGGACAGAGCTGCAAGGGCCTCCTCCTGCTCGATGCTTTAACTGTCAAGGTACAGGCCACCCAGCCTCAGCCTGCAAACTACCAGCGATGTGCCCCTTCTGCTCGGGGGACCACCACTTCCATGCCTGCCCTACCAAGTGGTCCACGGCGATGAAATGCACTACATGTGCACGCAGCAAGCTGAAAGCTGATCCTAGCATCAACTTGCCGCGGCTCTTCAAAGAGAATCACGCAGACCTCATCCATCACCCTTTCTCTCCAATGTGCCCATCGAGGTCTGCAGGTCAAGCCTCATCACCCACCACTGGGCCCTCACCTAACAACACAATGAATGTAGAAGACACTAACCCGTCCCATACCCAATGTTAGGAAAAAAAATAAAAGAAAAACTAAAAATCAACCAGTCAGCGGGCATTCTACAACTGAACAGCTGGCATAGCAAGCACGTCACTCATTCCCTTTTCAATTCCAATCTTACCCAATCTTTTTCTATCATTGCCTTACAAGAACCTTACATCAATCCCATCGACAACCTACCACTCAACCACCCTAACTGGTCCCTAGTCTGTCCCAACCCGAGGTCAACCAACGAGAAGGACAGACCTCGAGCCTGTCTTTATATTAGACAAAACCTAAATCCCATCGTCAACCCAATACACTCATCTTCCAGGAACATCGCGGCCTGCACGGTCACTATAGACGGCTTTACCATTTTAGTGGCAAGCGTCTATAATCCGTCTAACACTCTCACGGGCTTTGAAGCCTTCACGTCCTTACTCCGCGACGCACCGCTGGAAACCCAGCTTCTCCCAGTGGTCTGTGTCACGGACTCCAATCTCCATTCTCCCCTCTGGAACCCGAGTCACAGCAGGTCCTGTGACAAGGAGGCCGAAATACTGATTGAAATGATGACCAATTGGGGATTCACCCTACGGTCACCAAGGGGCATACCAACCTTCGGTGTTAGATCAACAAACACCGAAGGCACGTCCATTGACCAAGTTTGGGTCACTGAGGACTTCGACGATGCAACAATCGCCTGCTTTATAGACAAAGATGACGTACTGAATCATCAATCCGACCACCAAGCGCTGGTCACTTGCTTCTCAACAAGCACGGGGGACAAAAACACTGCTAAGTCCCAATGCATTACAAAAAAGAATTGGAACAAAGTTGACCGCCTACCAATGGCAGAACAACTGAAGCTCTCCCTCCCAGAACTTCGCCCTCTCCCACTAAGAGAGGATATAGACTCATTTGACGAGTCTCTCCGGAACGCACTCATCGACTCACCCAACGCGAACTCACCAAAGAAGGCACCACATGGCAAACACAAAGCCTGGTGGAACCCCGAGACCCTAGAACCACTTCGGAAGAAGGCCACCAGACTCAGGCGCCAAGCGAAGAGGCTCGGCACCGATGAATCTCGAGCAGCTTACAAAAAAGCTTGCAACGCTTTTAATCACGCAATCGACCGCGAGAAGGAGAGCTCATGGAGACGCTTTCTCTCTGAAGTCAACCATACCAATCTCTTCCAGGCTAAGCGCTTAGCCTCCGGCTGCAAACCATCATCCCTCGTCAGCACAATCATCACACCCGACGGAAAAACATGCTCAACAAACAAAGAAAAGGCGGGAGCCCTCTTCTCAGCAACCTGCGTGGCGACAGCGCCCTGCAGGCTAGACGACACCGCCCATCTCGACTTCCCACTAACCGACACCCAACGACCCTCAGTGGTGGTCACATCGCCGTTCCTTGAGGCAATCAACAAGGAGGCGATAGCAGCCGTGGTGAACGACAGCCCACCAAAGAAAGCACCTGGCGCGGACGGGATCCAAAACTGGATCTGGAAGATGGTCTGGGATCAGGTCAAGATACACGTAACGTACCTCTTTCAATGTATTGCAATGACTGGCTACATCCCGCGCGCCTGGAAAACGGTGGTGACGGTGATGATCCCCAAGCCGGGAAAACCAGACTACACACAAGCATCGGCGTATTGCCCGATAGCATTACTGATCACTCTCAGCAAGATCTTTGAGAAATTGCTCACTGTTCATCTCTCAGCCCACGCTGAGAATCTCAAGATGCTCCACGACGGCCACTACGGCGGCCGACCCGACAGATCAAGCCAGGAGGCCTTAGTACACCTGGTATCACGGATCAAACGAGAGTGAGCTAAGGGAAAGGTGGTGGGAGCGCTTTTTGCGGATGTTAAGTCTGCATTCCCATCTGTCCATCATCCCCGGCTCCTTCACACCCTCGAAAGGAAAGGCTTCAACACCCAAACCCTGAACATACTAAACGACTTCCTGACCTCGAGGTCCACAACGCTCACATTTAACGGCTACGTATCAGAACCTTTTGCTTTAGACCACGGCCTACCGCAGGGTTCTCCCCTTTCCCCGCTCCTTTATCTCCTATACAATTCCTCGCTACTGGGAATAACTGACAATATCCCTTCAGCAACGGCTTTAGGGTTCATCGATGATGTAGTCCTGCTGTCCACGGCACCTGACACACACCTACTTAAATCCCAGATGCAGACCTTATCCTTTCGCCAACAACAATGGGCGAAAAACCATGGAGCAATATTCGACACCAAAAAGACCTTTTGGGTCTTGTTCAGTTTACATCAACAGACAATCACACCAACAATTGATATTGCAGACCGACAGCTCATCAAGCCAGAACCTATGGCAAAATGGTTGGGCATCAAAATTGACGACAAACTAAGTTTCCGACAACATCGCCTTGAAGTAATTGCAAAAGGACAGCAACGCGCCGGTTTTTTAGCGGGGCTGGCGAAGACGGGCTGGGGTATCCCACCAAATCTTATGAAGATCCTCATTACAACCACCATCCATGCGGCGACCGACTATGGAGCCATGGCATGGAATCCAATTGAACCACCTAAGTTCTTCATTGAACAACTCACAGCTATTGATAACACCTGCGCTCGGGCGGCACTGGGTGCTCTGAGCACGACCCCCAAAGTTTTTCTACGACACGACATGAACATCACGCCAGTAAAGGCTCGCCTGCAAAGCAAGGCCCTCAGTTTTATGGCGCGATCTCTGGCCAAGTCTAAGTCACATCCTTTTTACACAATGATCCAACAAGCCCAACATACAAATCCAACGAGTCACCGCAATCCTTTTCATCTTTTCTTCCAACACCCCCTCCACAAGCTTTTCGAGGAGCATGTTGTGCAACTTCCAGTGGACCCAGCCACCACATTAATACGACCCACCAACTACTCAACCATCCTTCACGAGGACAAAACCATGGCGACAACAGGAACCCTTCGACTCCAACCTACCGGACACCACATCCTCATCTTCACAGATGGCTCACGGATACCAAAGAAGAACACCGCTGCCGCAGCGTGGTGTGACAACACGAAAACATCAACCGCTGTACATCTTGGACCGGCTCGATCGCAAGGCATCTACCAAGCGGAATACCGCGGCGTTCAGCTGGGGCTCACGATGGCCCTGGAGCTGGCCACTCCAGCTATGCACAGGACAACCATTGTCTTAGACAATCAAGGGGTCGTAAAAGACCTAAAATCTAATTCATCTTCTGTTTCATCACTAGACAACAGGCAACAAACCTTCAAGATCATGAAATGCATCAACCACAGCTTTCCGAATATGAAAATCACCATATGGTGGTGCCCTGGTCACAAGGGCATCCCGGGCAACGAGGCAGCAGACAAGCTAGCCAACTCACTGGCGAAGAGCGACTTACCGAGCACTTTCATCAACACCCCAAATACAGCGGCCTTCATCTCAGCAATCAAGGAATGGAAAACAACACAGACCGAGACCTTTGACGAACCTGATACGAGACGGCTGGGTCACAAACCACAGCCAAAAAGACACCTTGACGCTTTATCAAAGCTCCTCAAGCACAAAATCGCCACCCTCACACAACTACGATCTGGACACATCCCGCTCAACACTTACCTTAACCGCTTCAAGAAACCAATAGACCTGGTATGTGAATTCCAAGAGGGACCAGAAATGGTTGACCACTTCCTTTTCATCTGCCAAACATACGCAACCCAAAGAAACAAGCTGGAACACGATCTTCAAGAATACACGACAAAATTCGACAAACGCATCCTCTCAAACACAAGCAGCTTCCCCCTTGTAGCCCGGTTGTGCAACTCCACATGGAGATTCGCGAACCGTTGGGTTTGGGCAAAAGCTACCAATGAACCTCACCCAAAAAACAAATCACAGCCTCTTGACTAGCATCCCACTCTATACTTCACCGCCCCTACTCTGCACTCACTGCCCCCATACATGTAACCTAGTTGAAACAGCCAACAGCAACCCTTTCCCCTGACACAGCCAGAGGGGTTTTACCGGTGCTGGACATATAACAAGTGTTTGATAGCCTACCGGCTACAAAAGCACTTAAAACAATGCAATAAAAAAATACCAGTCAAGCTAATAGTCTTCCTTGTAATCAAATCCCTCCGATTTTCTACAATAACAATTCTTCCTTACATGTCTCGACTCATGCTCGTTGAAAGCACTGGCACGTCTTTCTCCAGTGGAAAGGTGATTACAGAAATGAAGAATTTTATAAGAAAGAGGAATTCTGGTCATAAATTGTAGTAGATCAAGAAGTAACTCAAATCTTTTTAAATTCCTAAAGATGTTTCAAACTTCACCTTTCTATCTTTCACATCCTTTCTCATATTCATGATGTTTATTGATTTCTTGGTGTTTCCAAAATTCTTTTTCTGATGAGACTATGAATTAAGAGCTGGACTTGATTTTTGTTTGTTTGTTTGGACTACACAAATTAATATTACACATCATTTTTTGAGGAACACTCTAATCAAGTTGAAAGACCAAAAGCTCACATATATATCTTTTAGGATCTTGAATTGAGTAGAATTATAGTAACACAAATGGTTGCCTTCATTTTTCATATATGGTGGGTCATATATAGTGTAGCAATGACATCCCCAGTTTTATTGCTATTGTGAGCCTAAGCTCCGTCTCGAGCACACACGGTCATTGGTCTCCGAAGCCCAAAGCAATCATCTGATTCATGATGGCAATGACGGTTCAACCCACTTCAATGTTGCCATTGGTCAGAGATTTAACAATTTTATTGACATGCAAACCTTTGCAAGAAATTCAGGGTACTCATCATTGACTTTTGCGGATCTAATAAAAACAAATTGCATATTGTGTATGGATGCCCAGTCGATTGAAACCCATGCCGCAACCACCTTGAGCGTTCACTACCATCAAACAAATTGACAAATTGTTGAGACATCCATGGTACTCATCATTAATTTTTTATTGTATCCATCACCACTTAATGCCTAGCTCGAGTTAGTAATTGTAGTGATTGAGGTTGTACCATGAATTATACAGTATTATTTTAAGATAAGAATCCCGCAGGAATCATAAATGTATATTATGAAATATATATGTATTGATTTGAAATCTTATGGATAATTGTTATTACAAAAAGATTCAATACTAAAAGGGAAAACTAGATACAAATAAAAGAAACAGTTATATAATAGAAAATATATGAAATGATTAATAATCTAATGATCTTTTAGCATAACATAAAGTTTTGCATGATATGTGATCCTCAATTAAACATCATGCGCGTATCCCATTACAGTAATGCTTCGAATTTTACTTGGTACATTACTACATAAGGACTGAAGATTAATTTCTGAGCGTCTGCTTCACAACATATAGTCACACACCTAAGTTGCCTTGGATTTTCAACTCGAAGTGAGCAGACATTTAAGTTTCTTTTAAACTATAAAAGACACCCTTCCAAACTGATTGGAGGATTCATCACCTCATTCCTACTACCCAAAAAGTCATAACGCTTTACATGTAATTTGATCAGAGATCAACTTTTGTATTGTTTATAAGTATATATATCTCACAATTTCCAATTACTTAATTCTAACTCATTCTCATAGTAGACTATCATGTTCAGTTTTATCAACTTTGCTTTTCTTTTCATTTTACTTGTTTCTATCTGTAATGGAACTCCAACTATGAAATTCGATGATCTTGAGAAGAGGGATGTGAATTCAATGATTGCTAGATCTAATTCTGTAAGTAATTTCTTCCCTAGATTCTTTCAAGTTTCTGTTCTCGATCAATTTTATTCACCATTCTTTGTTTTCTAAATCTTGATCAGTTCCCTGGAATTGCGATAGCCAAAGACCAAGCACATCAAAAGAGAACTCTTGGTGGCGCTGGTGGCGCTGGTGGAATGGGTGGTGGTGGATTGCCAGGTGCTGGTGGTGGATTGCCAGGAATGGGTGGTGGTGGATTGCCGGGTGCTGGTGGTGGAAAGCCACCTGGTGGTGGAGGTGGAGGTGGCCATTAGGCTCAGACCTGATACTTCTCAATTTCTCAAGCTCTCAATCTTCCTAACTATCTCCATCTACTGAGACCTATTGGCCTACTTGTATCATAGATTTCTTATCAGGCTCAAACCGTACAAAACTCAAAGTTGGTCTTCATGTATTCAATCTAACATGATGATCTTTGTGCTATAAAGAAGAATGATCTCCATCCTACGTAGCCACGCTTTAGACTTAAAGAACAGTTACAGTACTCAAAGTTCAAAGGTAGAATCTACCTTTTTGGAAAACCTAACTTTTTTTAAAAAGGAACTTGGCCCCAACCAGAAAAAATGAGATTTCCCATTTTCCACTGCCAATCACCTACTTTCACCTTTGTAAATACATCACCACAAGACAAAGGTTGTGGGGTGAAATTACGGACCAATGAGACCTTAACTGAGGCTCAAAACAAATCCAAGGACAGAGGTAATCGGACACTGACACACGGTATGATTATAGGAAGTGCTGAGTGCATAAGTAGGCACAGGGTCCTCAAAGCCTAGAAGTTTTGTAGTTTTTTTTCTCCACCAAAAAAATCTAGGTTAAAAAAAGTCAGAATCTACCTTTTGACTTTGAGTACCGCTAGTCTTCTCACAATTATCATCACCTCGTGCACCAAATAATTCTTGAGAGTTTTAATCAACCTCAATCTGCCTTTCAAGTCCTACTTTATAACTCAATCCTTCATCACTTTTGGTAAAGTCTTCTTGTGAGACTAACAATGGAGGAGCTCTGAATGAGCAAATCAATCAAAACAAGGAACAAAAAAGTCGTAAATCTATGTGGATTTGAATTTCACATTGAATGACGTATACAAAAACTTCAACTTCATCAACCTGTGAAAAAACTCTATAATCCCCCGCCACTCTCTTTGGGTTTCACTGGTAAAACCACTGCTTCATGAGAATTAGAAATCCTCTGAGTTGGTATGGCGGTTGTAGAGATACTTATAGCCTTTGTGAAGCTAAGTGATCTGAATCCTCCGGAGAAGTCTTGATGGCCAATGTGAAAAGTCAATAACATAGTTCTATGCCACATCCAACATAGGTTGGCCCAATCTGTTTTCAGGTCTAGGTCTGTATTGATTGTTTTTTAAATCAGTTAACACTTTGATCAATGATTGCATACTAAACTTAAGCTCAGCTTTCAACTCCTTTAGAAACAGATGAATGAAAAAAAGATTCATGTAAGTTGAATTGAATTTACATAAAATAATCTTCATGAAATCAAGTTTGTTGTGAAGAATTGAAGTTTTCAAAGAAAAATAAAACTTGCTTACTGATGAGTTTTTAATCAAATTTCAGTTCACATTTGATCATCTATGCTACATTTTCATCATCATCATCATGATCAACATATCTTCTGAAGCTTAAAAAGTATACTATCATGAAGCTTCAATATTAAAGGAGAAGAATTGGCTCATTTTTCAATTTGTCTACTTCTCTTTAGAGTGATAATTTTTTTAGAGCGTTTTATAAAGGTGTAGGAGGTGATTATCTCTCACACTAGAATCTTCTACCCAGGCTAGTCTTATCTTACACTGTTCCTGTAGACTACACCCAACTATTGAGCTTTGAACCTTGAAGGGGGAAATCTTAGTAAAGGAAGAGGATAGTTCTTTTCAGACCTTTTTCAGATCCCCCGGGGGGGAATGATGAGTGGATTGCTTAAAAGATAGGTGAATTTCTCAATTAAATAAACTAAAATGTGGAAACCCCCCTCAATTAGAAAGGTCCACATCCACCTATTGACATGGGCCCCCCTGGAGTCTTAATTACATATCATGATGTATCTCAATTCAAGTCCCTTGCAGTCATTGACCACAAAGATACTCGTGAGATACATCATTTCGTCCCTTGGAATAATCTTCCAAATCACCTGCACTCGCTGCCAACAAGGTTATTCGAGAGCGTAGCTGACAACTGCAAATTGAGCAACGGAGATCTATTTATATCCTTTGAAACAATAAGGGTTAGATATCTTATTGAATCCGCTAATCTTATGCTTACTTTTGTTCCAAGAAGCCTTTTGTTTTGAAATACGCTTGGCCTCTACGTTTGTGCCTAAATATCAATGCATTAGATTGTACGCAAAGCCAAAAGTCCTTCAACCTCCACATCAACTATGCATCAATCTACTTCAAGGCACGCTATACTTCAGGTGACAATAGGCTGTGGGGTGGTCATAGAGTAATGCTCAATGAAAAGTGTTGCGTACAAATTTGAATGCACGATACACCGCTTTTGGGTATCTTGCAAATTGTCCCTCCCTTCGCTTTCCTGTAATGGTCAGTAATAATTTTCAATATGTCACTCACTATCCTCATGCCATTTCCGTTGGCGTTCATGCGTTACTTGAGGCTTATTATTAAGTATCCGACGTCGTTCTATTGTCCTGTGAAGGTGCACCTGAAGCCTTGATTATTTGTGGAGTTTTTAACTAATTTGTCAATGTCCCCGCCAAAATCACCTTAACTCTGCCCGTCCATTGGTTAATGCGGCGATTCCAATGGTATAACCATTCCTTTGTCAATTGGTCTTCAGTATATAAGCGACTCGATACACTTCAACTTCATGATATAAAGGGAACTTGCCCCTACGCCCACTTTCCCTTCAATCCTATCTAACTATTCCTCGGTTTTTCTTTCTTACACATTCAATTTGACTCTTATTGCTCCTGGTATTATGGTTGACACTAAAAATACAAACACGGCTATGGTCCACTCGCCCTCCGCTTCAAATTCTCCCATTGAAAAAAGGAATCATCCATTTATTATTACAAGCATATTTGACGTTATGGCAAAGGCAAGTCACTACTTGACATTACCATTCCCTTTCTACTCATTTAAAGAGTCGTATATATATAACATCCTGACAATTTTTACTTAGCTTAATCCCAAGGTAACTAGCTACGGCTTCCGCAATACACATGTTGCTATATCTACGCTCAACCCCGATACTACCAAAATAGTAGAATGGGTCATAAATGCCTATGCCTACTGCGGTCCTGATCAAATTCTTGAAAAAAACTACAGTAGACTCTGAGAAAACCAATACCCAAAAAATTGGGTCAAAAAGGTCAAAAACTATCGTTTTTCGCCGAGTATTGGTTTTGTCAACAGAAATCTCACTGTAAATAAGAATTTATTGGGCCAAAAATGTATTGGTTTTCCAAGATTATAGCTTTTGACGGCTATCGGTCTTGTCAGAGTCTACTGTATGTCTACTTTTTGAAAGGGCGTCTTCTAGCTTTGAATCAAAAAGGCACTCAGGTCTTTTACTATGAGCCTGACACTCAAATTTTAGCCAATGATTCTGATGCACTGACCTCTGGCCTTGCCAATAAGGTTGCAGTGACCGGTTTTGGGGTAATTGTTTCCCGTGAAGTTGAGAACATTGGTCCATCTAAGGACAACGTCACAATTACTGTTAGACACTCCGACTACAATCCCAATGTGAGTGATTCTACAATATTCCTCTTATTATTAATGTGAGCATTCCGCGTCGCTATGCAATGCTCACCCTGCTTGTCAATCAATTTGACGAATCTTATTAAGACAAAAACTCAAGAGTCGTTTGAGGTTCAGTATCAAGCCAACTGGTCAAAGCTGATGGAAAAACTCCAGCCCCTCTTAACCATAAACAGAGAACTTCAGTTAACACGTTACATCACGGGTTTCATTGAGTCAAGATTTATGTGGATCGTAAATGTAAGCTCTTTTTTGATTCAGATTTGTTTCACTTTTACTCAAGTTTTTCATTTTCAGCTCACCAGTGTGAGTCTTGCCAGTGGATCTGATTCAAGTGTCAATTCTCCATCATCAATGCCTACATCATCATTTACTACACCAAGTGGAAGGAGACGGGGGAAGGCGTGAGTTTCAGTCCTACATTCAACTTTCACATGAAATTAACTATCAATTCTTTTCAGTGTATTTACCGGAGAGCATTCAACTCCTCTAGCATCCAACACATCCGCTAGCAAGGTTAAAAACTCATCCTACTTATGTACGCCATTGGCTTTGGCTCCAGCGACCACTGTCCTAACGCATGACCACGTTGAAGCAAAAAATGAAGGAGGTGTGTAAAGGACTTGTAGTCCTCACTCGAAGGCAAGTGGATTTGGGGGAAAAGGGGTTCAGATGCCACGTAGTGGACTTGATATTCTAGAACCCAAGTAACTGATAATTATAATTGTCTGACTCCAAAGAACATGAATATGAGATCAGTCTCAATTCCCTAAGGAATACATTTGAAGTAAGAATGAAAGAGAAATATAGAAAGAGATAAATAAAATGAAAACTAACCTGACTCCAAAGAACATGAATATGAGATCAGTCTCAATTCCCTAAGGAGTCAGTACAAAGTGGAGCTTCGAGTGAAAAGTAATAGAACAGCTGTTAGGTCTTAAGGTTTAAGTGTCTAAGTTAAATTTGTGAATTATAATTCTAAGGTTGACATTTAATGTTGTGATGATGTGCGCATCATTACAAGGTGAAGGTGAGGGAAGTTCAGTGGTAGATGAACCGACTCCTACGGTCAAAAAAGGGAAAGCTAAAGGTGCTGTTAAGGCTGTCTCTATACGTCCGTCAAACAAAAGGACCAAGGTCATTGCATCTGATGAGGGTCACATTTGAATGTGGAGATATTTTCAATACACAAATCTCTCTTGCCGTTCCTTGATATTTGCTGTGTTTAAATCAATGATACAAAAATTATTTCAATTGTTCATCCTTATCCAGTAGCACACTCTCTTTATTGTTCTCTTTAATTGCAACATTATGTATATAATATCTATCAACAGGTTAAACTCAACGTAATATAATTTTCCCTCTTCACACATTCAACGCTATTTGAATGTTTCGGAGTTTGAATATTTTATGCCCATACCCTGCGCTCAGTGTTAGTCTCAAGGACTATAGGCGTAATGCATGTTATGCTTAGCAAATTTTGCTTGTAGGGCTCCTCCGCATCAAATCGGTGGAGTTGTCACTGGGGCTCAGCTTGATTGACAACTAAAATCACATTGATGTTGCCACATATTTCCCTGGCCGTCAATCTTTAAAAGCAAAAATGGAGCAAAGCCGACAATTACGTGCAACTTCAATGTTCCACTAATCCACTCGCCTGAGAATTAAGACCGTTTTAGATTATCATTCCTTTTTCAATTTGGTACGCATTCAGTTTATTGGCATCTTTTCTGTATCAGCCAGTAATCGCAATGTTCTAGGTTCCCTTTTAATATGCATTTTTTACTAATAATTGGTTGTATGGCTTTCATTCCAGCCCAGCAAGAGAATTTTGATGTCGAACATTACATTCCGGTCGAAGTACCCATTTCCACAAATCTGTTATGTTTGTAAAGGGTCAATATAGATACATATTAGTGTTTGCCTATTCAGGTAAACTTTCCAATAGAAAATTGTTACCCTTTTCTACCAGGAAATTTGTTTGATGTGAATGGACGGAAGTCTACCTTTTCCGGTGAAGCATTGCTGTTGAGAAATTTTGTCAATGGTAGATTTCTATTCAATGAGAGTCGGAGATTCTGCGCACCTCAAGGCATTCAACTTTCCACATCGTTCATACATTGCATTCCTCTTTACAACTATCTTCACTTCCATTTAATTTTGCTTTGTTCCTCTTATAAACTTGGACCGGTCACATCAACTATATTTACAATTCCACCGGAAAATATAAATATTCCAATGTGATGGGGTTTCCAAAAGGCTTAGCGTGTCGAACTGCCAGCAATAATACTGAAGCTAAACTGATAGAGAAGTTTAAAGACAAACTTCCTCATTGACTAGGTCCAATGAATCACAAATGTAAACATTGTGGTGCAATTTGTTGGGATGAGGAGCGCATACTGTCAAATATTAAAAAGAATTTGGACGTATATTCAAACTGTTGTCAACAAGGAGACGTCACCCTACCATGGGCCAACTTCAAGGGTGACCCTCTCCCTCCTTATCTCATGAACCTATATACCGCTCAAACTGAGGGTTTTTCTGTTGTTCAACACTTACTGACTTGACTTGTAGAAGCAAAACACTTCCAGGATAACATTACGACGTTTAACAATGCACTTTCTTTCGCTTCAGAAGTGGTTGATGTTGACGATTGAGTGGTTGGTCAAAGAGGTGTCAACATCTTTCATGTAGCCGGGCAGTTGAAACATAAGATAGGTTCAGTTTTTCCCTCTCCTCAAGAGAAACCAGCGTTCGCGCAAATATTCATTGTGGGCGATGGCGGACCCTCGGAGGTCAACTCTTGCTTGCATTGGCAGGTGTTGTCATTTGTAACTGCGGCTTCGCGCTCGATTCTCACGCGCCTTCAAAGGCTTATGTATCAAGTAAATCCGTATGCAAAGAAATTTAAAGATGCCTTCACTGTACTCAACAATGAAGCAAGCAAGACAATTATGCTCAAATCATTAGCACCAGGGCCAAGAGAAGCAAAGACTTACAATAAGCCTCGGCCTGACAACGTTGCAGCATTGGTCGAGAGCTCCGCTACTAAAGAACTGGATGCAAGTCCACGGCATATGGTATTAAACCGTAAGGGTTCAGGTTTACAGGTGATGACTGACCTTTGTACAGCTTATTTTCCCCTGCAATATCCAATGTTGCTGCCCTTTGGTTCACAGCAATGGGATGATGGGTTTGTCTCACCTACAGCCGGAACAAACACTCGCCGTGAGTTGCAAGTTAATCACCTTATATTATTGACCTGCTGCGTATATTGACAAAGATTGATCTAGGAACACAAAAGGAGTATCCTGTTACTTCTTTGGAGTGGGCCGCTTGGTTGTTATTTGAACGCTTAAATACATTCTTGCCTTTCCTGCATGCAAGACGCTTAACCCAACGCTTCCTTGTAGACTTGTACTTATGTGTTGAAATGGGACGGATACGGTGGGTTCGGAATAATCAGAAGACTATCAAAGCAGAATTGTATTCCAATATCAGCAAAGGCTTCAATGAACATAAATTGGGGCCTGGCAGACAGATAATATTACCTTCAACATTTTCTAGGGGACCTAGGAATATGAATCAGCTTTATCATGATGCAATGGCATTAGTTTGAGAATACGGTAATCCAAGTCTTTTCATCACAATGACGGCCAATCCCAGGTGGGAAGAAATTCAATCAGCGTTGAAATATGGGGAAACAGGTACTGACCGACCAGATATTGTAGCCCGAGTGTTCCAATTGAAGTTGAAGAAATTAATTCATGAACTGACTAAAAATGGACGCTTAGGCCGAGTGATTTCCCACATAATGGTGGTTGAATTCCAAAAGTGAGGATTACCCCACGCACATCTGCTGTGTATCTTAGATGAAAAGTCGAAGCCAAAGACAGAAGACAACATCAACTCCTTGGTCTCCGCCACCATTCCAGATCCAATCAAAGAACCTTGCCTTTTTCACCTTGTAACTTCCCATATGTTGCACGGTCCATGCAGCCCTCCAATGAGTTGTTTTGTAGATGGATGCTGTCGCCTCAACTTCCCAAAGCCTTTTGTTGAGCATTCATCGCTATCAAGTGACTCTTTCCATGCTTACAAACGTCCAAATGATGGTGCTGAATTTAGAAACGGGTCCATAAAGTTTACCAATGGACACATCATACCGTACAATAACTACCTGTTAATGTTATTAGAGTGTCATATAAACGTCAAAATTCTGGTGGGAATGAAACCCATTCGTTATCTTTATAAGTACCTAACCAAAGGTCATGATAAAGTTTGCGTTCAATTGGAAGTAGAGGACTCAAATGGAGGCGAAACGCAAGAAGAAGGTGAGTCTATTTCTACATTCATATGTCTTGGAAAGGAATTCTGAGTGTGTCATGGACATAGTACACGACAAATGCGCCAACTATGAAGAATTCTGATTTATCAGTGCACCTGAAGGTTAGTGTTTCAGCTGGGTTGAGTTCTCAAATGATGCTGACACTTGGCAAAGCTGCGTTTTGTTTACTCAAATTTCCCCTCAATAATTGAGATCCCGGTGTAGTAAGGCTACAAGTACATCTAGAAAACCAACAAGTAGTCTATTACAATGATGAGAATCAATTGTAGGACATGGTTCAAAATGGCGCTGCTCCAACGTTGATGCTGACGGAGTATTTTGACTTTGCCGTGATGATGCAAAAGGACTTGGAAGTGTGTCTGCGCGGGATGTCTTCTACATTGATCTTCCGAATGACTTCCGTTGGAACAAGGGTAATTCACAAAGAGGGAAAAAGATATTAGAGCTATTGGGTGCATGCATTACGCAAGTTTAGCAGAGGGAGAACGATATTATCTGAGGCTATTGTTGTCCAACGTCAAAGGCGCTTCATCTTTTGCTTCTTTACGCACTGTCAATGGGATGCGTTGTGAAACTTTCCAACAAGCTGCTGATAAGCTAGGGTTACTCACCACGGATCGACACCACAAACTTGCGATGCAAGATGCAGCACTTTGGGCGTCATCACATCAACTTAGACATTTACTCAGTCTTATTCTGGTTTACGGCAATGTAGCTTTGCCTGAAGCTCTATGGAGCCAATTTCAAACTGCACTATCTGAGGATTGAGAAAGAAAGTTGGAGACTTGGGTTTACAACACCAGACTACAAATGAGGGTGGCTTATGCGTTGAAATTGTTATTGGACATATTAGACGACATGGAGAATCCCTTGAACAAGTGGGATTTCCGCTGATGCTTATTGACAAATTACAATTACTAAGTGAACTTCATATTCCGTATAGTGATCCTGGCCGTCACCTCAGAACAGAGTTTTTGTATATTTGAAGACCAAAATTCACATTGATGAGGCTCAAAGGCTTTGTTAGATTACTTCATGTGGTGGAATACAAACCAGAAACAATTGATATGTTTCCTTGATGGTCCCCGGAAGAACGGGAAAAAACATACACTTTAAATACATACTGCACTACTTTAACGGCCTCCATGGATCTCCCCTTGCAGTATCTTCCTCTGGTGGTGTCAGCAATCCTTTTACTCAATGGAAAAACAGCCCACTCTGCATTCAATATACCGCTCAAGTGTGATCATAATTCAACATGCACTTTGAACGGCAAAGATAGGAAGAGTTTGACAATCAGACGTGCACCCCTTATTGTTTGGGATGAGATTTCCATGCAGCATCGTCATCATGTGAAAGCTGTTGACCGCACATTGAGACATATATGCAGAGTTGAACTGCCATTCAGTGGGAAGAACATCATATTTGCAGGGGATTTTTGTCAGACTCTGCCCATTGTTCCTCATGGTTCCTTGAATGATCAAAGACTAGCTTGCTTAAAATCGTCCGATTTGTGGTCTCACGTAGTTGGCTTCAGGCTTAGCCTCAACGTGCGTCTCCAAGGCATCGACGACGGAAACTCCAACGCCGAAACGACGGAGTTCACAAAATGGTTGTTAGAGTTGGGTAGTGGAAAATTGCAACATACAAACCGCGGGGTTGTCAAGCTTGAACATGTGAAAGTGGATATAGTCCCGCCATTCACTCCAACGCCAGTCAAGTTGTTAGAGTGGGTATACAATGGATTTTGAGAGGTGCTATTGTCTGAGAGTTGGGTGAACCTGGTTAAATATTATGCTGCAAGAACATTAATAACTCCATTAAATGTGACTGTTTCAGAAGTCAACAATACTATGTTCAGCAAAATAAGAGGTGAAGCATTCGTATCAATCTCCCTTGATGAACCAAGCAGTGAATTTCATGAACCAACCTCTGTCAATATTGGCACACTACCAGAAATGTAATGTTTACCAGGCAGTAAAGAAAAGTATTCACATAGAAAAATCCTGAGACACCCAGAAGAGAGCAAAAAATCCAAAAAAATATGCATCTGATTCCTGGATGTTGGAGCTCCATGATGCATATTTTTTGTATTTTACACAGAAGTATTGTTCAATTTACCAACAATAAAAGTGAAAAATCACCAAATAACAACCTGTAACAACACCTGAAATTTGGCCCAAGATCTTGGAGACAGGATTTTGCAATCTAAAAACAGCCATAACTTTTGCAGTTCTCACGCAAACCACTCGATTTTGAGCTCATTGGAAAGCTGAACCTCCCCTGTACAATTCCACATAGCACATCACATACAGTCAACTCCCTCTAAATGCATAAAGATTGGCGGAACCCCATATCTATGCATTTAGAGGATTATGCAGTTAGGGATCATGCTCTCTAAATGCATAAGATATGCAATAAGGTGAATTCTCTCTCTAAACGGATAAAATATTCAGTTACAAGAACTTTCCCTCTAAATACATAAAATATGCATATACAATCTGGGGGAAAATTACATCTGTGAAGTCAACGCAGCCACTATACTATACTATACTAGTATTGGCCAATACTTAGTGAATGGGGAAGGGTGTAGATCCGCATGAATGGGCACTTTGCACTTTTTAACCTAACTGTGGAAGGTTTTTTTTACAAAACCCCAAAAGTAGCGCTCAGATCACTTCTGGACAAGGCCAAGAATAGATGCATTAAGAGGTTATGCATTTAACTCAAGATTTGGCTGCCGCCATTTTTGGCGGCAAAGGATTCCTATGCATTTAAGGAAATATGCACACAGAGGAAGATGCACTTAGAGGGAGTTGACTGTACATAGCTAGTCTGTGTGGGATTCTACATAGCCATCTATGGGAAACCCTTACAAGAAATATAACATATTTGCATGGCAAGATGACACCAAACTGCCTTAATGAAGTTTAGAGAAGTGAGGTCCAGCTTTTGAATGAGCTGACAATCAATGGATTTTGAGCAGAATTGCAAAAGTTATGGCTGTTTTTAGGTTGCAAAATCCTGTCTCCAAGATCTTGGGCCAAATTTCAGGTATTGTTAAAAGTTGTTATTGGATGATTTCTCACCTTTATTGTTAGTACATTGAACAATATCTATGTCTAAAATACAAAAAAATACTCATCATGGAGATCCAACATCTACAAATCAGGCACATATTTTTTTGTATTTTTGCTCTCTCCTGTGTGTCTCAGGATTTTTCTATGTCAATACTTTTCTTTACCGCCTGGAAAACATTACGGTTCTTGTAGTTACGGTACTCAAAGTCAAAAGGTAGAATCTACCTTTTTGGAAAACCTAACTTTTTTTCAAAAAAAAACTTGGCCCTGACCGGAAAAAATGAGATTTCCTGTTTTCCACTGCCAATCACCTACTTTCACCTTTGTACATACATCACCACAAGACAAAGGTTGTGGGGTGAAATTAAGGACCAATGAGACCTTAACTGAGGCTTGAAACAAATCCAAGGACAGAGGTAATTGGACACTGACACATGGCATGATTGTAGGAAGTGCTGAGTGCATAAGTAGGCATGGGGTCCTCAAAGCCTAGAAATTTTGTAGTTTTTTTTCTCCACCAAAAAAATCTAGGTTAAAAAAAAGTCAGAATCTACCTTTTGACTTTGAGTACCACTAGTGTCAATACAATTGAGTTTCCAGGTTTTCTTGAGCACCAACTCAAACTCAAAGTGGGTCAACCAATTATGGTTTTACGCAACTTAAACTTAGGCTGTGGTTTATGCAACGGTACCAGACTGGTGATCAAAAGTCTTACCTCCCGTGTACTGCAATGCATCATCATGACCGGACCTCACGCTGGAGAAAGTATAGGAATACCTAGAATGAAAATGGTCCATCAAGGCTCAATTGAACAACCCATTCCGTTTACGCGTATTCAATTTCCGGTTGTGGCAGCCTTTTGCATGACAATAAACAAATCACAGGGACAAACGTTGTTGAAGGTTGGAGTCTTCCTCGCATCATCAGTATTTGCCCATGGGCAACTATACATTGTGTTGTCGCGTTTTAGCAACGTGAAAAGCATACGCGTAACGTTAGCAACTACTTTGACAGACCTGAAAACTCCCAACTTGGTCTGCCGCAAGTTGGTTAGTGATGAAGCGTATGTTGATGGTGATTAGGTTTTGTCAAATGAACAATACCTTAAACTGAACATTTGCTCAAGACAAGGTAAGGTGTCTAACTTTGCACAA